>VWZO01021180.1:46351-173185 GCA_013396975.1 Bucco capensis | reverse complement strand
CGCCACCCCCGCCCTAGGCCCGGCCAGCAGCGGCTTCTGTAAATAACCCTCCGAGGAGGGTTAATTAAAAATGGCGAGCAGCGTGGCTGCCTGCATACAATGAGCGGCCGGGCCGAGCCGCCGCGCCGCCCCGCACGGCCCCGGGCAGGGCAGGGCTGAAGCCCACCGCCCAGTCCGGCGGCGGGAGCGGGGAACGGCAGCGGGCCGGGCCGAGCCCCGCTGCCCACCGTTCACTGTCCGGCCGTCCCGGGGACCAGGCAGCCCCCAAGACAGCCCCGTCTCTTTCCCTGGCAGAACACAACCCCCGCCGGAATCACAACTACTTTCAGATGGATCCCTGTCCCCTCCAAGGCCGGACGGGCCCCGCTCGGGGCGCGGCTGCCCACCCCCACTACCAGCCCCCGGCTCACTAGCCCCGGCAGGGTCCCGGTCCCCGCCAGGCCGAAGGTCCGGGCTCACGGCCGCACGCCTGGCCCCGGGGGAGCGGGTCTCCTTTTGTAGCAGTGCTTCCCCCCACGCCCTCCCTCTCCCGCGATGCAAATTCCTGCAGAACCCCCCCAGGGCCGCCTCCCCCGACCCCGCAGCGCTCCTCACTGCCGCAACTTTCGCCGGCGTTCTCCCGCTCCCGCAAAAGCATCGCCGGGCAGAGCTCCCCGCGCCCCAGGAGAGAGGACTGCGGTTCCTAGGACTGGCCACGGCCAGGTATGGGACGGCGGCTGCCGCCGTCCCTGTTCGCTGGGAAGGAAAAGGCCAGACTCGTGTTTACCGCGGAGGGAGCACGGGAGCTCCCTGCGACGGACGCGGCGCCCGAGGAGCCCCAGGAACCAGCAGCAAACCCGACAGGCGAGGGGTGAAACTCTCCTCAGAGTTGAGGGCGCGGGGCCCAGTATGGGCCCGGCCTTACCTTCCATCTCCATGTCCTCGGGCTCGCTCAGCTGCTGCTCCCCGGGCTTCTGATGCTGCTGTTGCTGATGGTGGTTCATGTCGGGCTGAGGTTGGGGCTTGAGCTCGGCGGCGGTTGCCTGGGCCTTTCCCACTGGGGGCTGCAGGCCTGTGTCGGGAGGGGAAGGGGCGGAGGAGCGGCGGGGCCTGGGCAGCGGCCGGGACTGGGCACCCGCCTCGGGGGGCTGCGGCTGGGCTCCGGCGGGCAGGGAGCGGGCAGCCGGCGGAGGCAGCGAGACGCGCACGTATTTGCTCGCTATNGCTATCATTTTATGACATATTTATGTTTAAGAAAACAAGGCTTTCTGTGTTCTAAGATTACCTTCTAATCTTGAAATGTAATCTCACAGTCACTGTGACAAACTTCCACTAAAAACACCTTTGTTCCTCCTGATTTCAATGGCTATTACTTAGCATAAAGGCACATTTGCAAAGTCGATTGCCCTATTTCCAAGCAAAATATCTTCTGTCGGATAATCTTTATGTCACTGTTGATTAAAGCGGTCTAACGGAATTGGCATCTTCACAGCCAGGCATTCTAAACGCTATTTAGGTTGTTGGTTTTGACCTCCAACTCAAATACCGTCGGTACGAGCAGCATACTGTGGCTGCCCTTCCTTAGGGGACAAAAATCCCGCTGTACACTTGCCCCAAATAATTTTACATCGTTGAATTCTGATGGAAGGTGTTGTTCAAAGGGGAAGGGTGTGTAAAAATAACAATACAATAAAAAAAAAAAAAGCTAAATGCACCGCTGGAGCCTCCACCGGACGGGAGTAGGGAACAAGCCTGAAAATGTAGTGCCTCCTTTATGAGAACAGCGCAACTGCATGACGGTGCAGGATCCGGGCCGAGGGCTGTGCAGGCGTTACACATGGCCAACGCTGCCCGCCGACCCCGCACTAGGCCCGGCCAGCAGCGGCTTCTGTAAATAACCCTCCGAGGAGGNGGGACGGCGGCTGCCGCCGTCCCTGTTCGCTGGGAAGGAAAAGGCCAGACTCGTGTTTACCGCGGAGGGAGCACGGGAGCTCCCTGCGACGGACGCGGCGCCCGAGGAGCCCCAGGAACCAGCAGCAAACCCGACAGGCGAGGGGTGAAACTCTCCTCAGAGTTGAGGGCGCGGGGCCCAGTATGGGCCCGGCCTTACCTTCCATCTCCATGTCCTCGGGCTCGCTCAGCTGCTGCTCCCCGGGCTTCTGATGCTGCTGTTGCTGATGGTGGTTCATGTCGGGCTGAGGTTGGGGCTTGAGCTCGGCGGCGGTTGCCTGGGCCTTTCCCACTGGGGGCTGCAGGCCTGTGTCGGGAGGGGAAGGGGCGGAGGAGCGGCGGGGCCTTGGCAGCGGCCGGGACTGGGCCCCCGCCTCGGGGGGCTGCGGCTGGGCTCCGGCGGGCAGGGAGCGGGCAGCCGGCGGAGGCAGCGAGACGCGCACGTATTTGCTCGCTATTCGCCCAATCTCGGCGGCGGCACCCGGTCGGGGGAAAGGGGTGGGGAGGAGGGACCGNCCCCCCAGTGCCCCGGCAAAGCCGCTGGCCGACGCCCGGCTCACTGCTCCCGGCCCGTGGGCCGCCCCCGTTGCCTGTGCCCCTGCGCGCTAGTGCCGCTCCACCGCCGCCAGCGCTCTCTGTCTCAAAATGGCGGCTGCAGTAAACGCCGTGAAATGTCACATCCGCATGAGGGGCAGCCCAGCGAGCCGGGAAGGGGGAGGCAGCGCCGCGGCCGCCCCGGGAACAGCAGCCGCCGCCGCTACAGGAGGCCGGAGGGGCGGAGCCACAGGGGCCGGGCCCGAGTCCGGGCGCCGGCGCAGCTTCTCCGCAGGCTGCCGTCACCTGCGCGTAGCCCGGGGAGCTCCGGTACTGCCGAGGGTCTCAGCTGCTACGCCGTCCGAGGCGCTGGGCACTTCCCGGCCGTAGCGGCAGAGACCTGTTTCTCCTGCCGGCCCGGCGGCTCCGGCTCCACCTGACGGAGTCCCGGGGCTGCAAGGCCACTGTAGGACTCGGTCCCGGGCCTGCCCACGCCACCACGAGGATCGTCTCACATCGCCGACGCCCCCCCATCCTGCTGTCGCAGCGGGGCCTGGCCGGGGGGCTGCGGGCCCACTTCAGGCTCCTCAGGCTTCGCGGAGACTTGGGGGACCCGCTCGACCCCGGGGGCTTCCATGGCCACTGCGGGGCCTTTTGAACCCCTTGCACCCAGGTTCGCGTGTGTGTAGCTGTGTGCGGGTCTCGTGGTGAGCGTAGGGTCTGGCAGGCCCTTCCCAGTGCCGAGCTCCGACCCTGGAGCCAGGGACGGCCGGGCGGGGAGCATCACACTGGCCGTGTCTGGCATGGGCCCTGCTCAGGGCTCGTCCCATTTGCTGAAGGGGTCCCCTGCTGCCCCATGTTCCTGGCCTGCTGCGCTTGTACGGCACGGGCAGGTGGGTAAGGGATGTATTTTTATGACATGTCAAAAGAGGAAAGAGAGAAATCTGCTGTAAACAAGACTGCTCATCACCTGGATGCTGCTATTTTTCATGAGTCTTGTATGGGAGACACAGCCCCTTCCAGAGAACAGACTTGTCTGATTTCCTGTGATGGAAGGAGAAGGCAGGGCTGTGGATGAATGAATAACATCTGGCTGGTCCAGTTTGGGGTTAGAGCAATGAAAAAAGCAACTTCACTGAGGGATGGAAGGCTGAGGACAGATGCATTAAACAGTCCAGTGTTCACTTCATGGTCTTGGGAAAGAGGCAGCAGGATAGTTTCTGGAGGAAAGGGCTTGGGACATGCAAAACTGGGCCTCCTGAAGGGATTGAAAATGTACCCAAGTGGACAGTGCTGGTCTAACTGCAACTGGTTAAGTGAACTAAAAGTTTATTTATTTTTCTAGTTCATAAAATGAGCAAATCAAAACCAATCTGAGGGACAAGTCCAGTCTGTCTGGGCTACAGCTAAAACCCCTTCTCAACAGTACAGGAGTTTGCAGGGGTGGGCAGGAGAGGAAAATCGTTTCCAAGTCTGAAGCCCCGAGTTAGGTAGTAAAATTCCAGGGCTAGAAAGGGGGAAAAAATAAGGAAAGGTGAGGATATTAGTTGGAAAATCCAGTTTTAAAAACAGTTAATTTGATAGTTTGCCTTCCAAAAAATACATTCTGGCTTTCCCTGTTGTTTGTATCAATTTTCAGAAGCTGTTTAGAGAAAAATGATTTACAAACCTGGAAATGGTTTGTTGCTTATTGACTCAGGCAAAAACATGACAAATCTGCTAAACCTGAGTTTACAGTATCTCAGCAAAAGAGAAGGATTAGGACAGAGGTTCGAACAGAGATTCATGCATGTATCCTTAGTTTCCTAATGTCCTAAACTTTGAATTCCCCACTGCTAGTCTTTTCCCATAATTGCCTCCCAGCACAATTGCTCTTTCCTAATTACTTCCATTCCAACCTCCTAAATCATACACAGGTTTAAACGCATCCCTCTGTCCTCTGTCTGCAAGTGATCCCCAATACAGGATGAACCAGTATGTCACAACAAGGAGGTGGCTACGGGTTACTACTTGATTCTTCAGCCATGGACACTGGGTTTGTGGGCAAAGAACAGCTGAGGAAAACAATTTTACTACTGCGAAGAACAAGTCCCTAAAGTTAACCATAAGCTGATGTTATCATAGGCATTAAAAACATTCTTTTACAAACAAGCCCACGAGCTTCAGTTCATTTTAAAGTAGCTAATTTTCCAAAATTGTTGAATTCTGCTGTTTTAAAGGAGCAGAGGTCATGCAAAACGTATTTGTACAAATGCTTTGCTCTGGAAAGGTCAGTAGGGAGAGGCAGGAATTACTGGACACAGGAACAATGTATTGTCAGTTTTTGCAGTTGGTAGTCAAGCACAATCAGGTCTATTCCTAATTTAAGTGAACTTTATCTTTTCAGAGTCTGGTTATAATATGAAGTACCTTACAGTGTTTTAAAAGGAATGTGAAAATGTGTCGTTTATATTGTGTGAAAGTAGCTGTGAGTAAAAAAAAAAAAAAAATCTACTGAAAAGTGTTTCAGGTACTTATATTTAAGAGGGAATAAATTTTAAGTATGTGTATATAATAATCTCAAACGCCTTTCTGAAATAATTAAATAGTAGGCATTTTTTACCATCAGCCAGTGATTGTAGCACTATGATTTGATTGTTTCTAGACAGAAAATATAAACTTTATTAATTGCCAAGCCAAAGGTGAAGCCCAGATCTCAACGTATGCAAATGGTTTATCCCAACTACATGAAGAATACTTTTGCTGAATTGCCACTTGCCACTCCCTCCTGAAGCTTTCTGCCTTTCACCTTTCTCTAGTCCAAGCACAAAAGCTCTGTCTTTTGAAGGACAGGAAGGTGACCTTTGGTATAGCCACCTGGCCATATCATTGCTGCTGATGTTTCACCCAGCCTTTACTACGGCACTGAGTTCTAAACACCTATTTATCCAACTGTTCCATAAATACTTTCTGTTTTCTTAATAAATCTGTTCCTGCACTGCACACCACATCCTCAGCAGTTACACCCCTCTGCTAGTGGTTCAGATGGCAAATCCCTAGCAAGGGTTAGTGATACTTTAAAAAGCAAAAATAAAGATCATGATGATTAGGAACATGATGAATACAGTCTACATATCCATTCCTATCACTTTTATTCTTGTCCTTCCTTTTCCACTCCTTCCTTTCATTTCCTACACCCACTTACTGAATCTTGTCTAAATTTAGGCCTCTATCCTGTCACCTAATCCATTCCCTCTTGGCCCTTGTTCCCACACAAAGCACTGGGGAATCTGATGAAGCTGCACCTGAGCACAGGATTTCATCCTGCAGGTCGGGGTCATAGATTAGTAGGCAAAGGAGATCCCTTGCAGTGTGTCCTCGGGGTCAATAGGGCTGTCCGACTGGCTGCAGCCTCCCAGCATTCTCCTCACATTAGTCACCATAATGAGAGATGAAGTTAAAGAGGTGCTATCATCTTTAAAATGCCATTGAATAAATGGGCTTCATTTTGTAAGGCTGACCTGCTCCCAAACCTCCCTGAAATGTAAAAATAAATCCTACTCAGGCTGTTTATTTTTAAAGCACTCACAAGCCAGTGTTCATCTGCCTGTGTGCTTTTGGGAACTGGAGTAAGCCCCGAGCCTCCAGCATGTTTCTGCCCTCTGGGTGAGAGATCCTGACTGCGGTGGAGCTGGGGAAGCTCATCCTGCCCTGCACTGCTGTGTGCTGGGATAACCCCGAGCTTCAGCAGGGAAAACTGTAGGAAAGAACCGCAGAAAACTAGGCTGAAGGAAAGGAGGACGATGCTTAGCCCAGCCTCTCTCCCATGGCAGAATCGACTGGACCAGGAGTGTTTCTGCCAGTCTGCTTATTTCCTCCTTGCTCCTCAGCTGCTTCAGGAAATCTTGCTTCTTGCTTGGCTCCATTTGCTGCCCTGGCTTCAGCCTCAGAGATGTCCTCTCCTGGCCAGTCTCTACACTTACTTCCAGCACCACTTACAGTGTTCCCTAATGCATGCAGGTGGCCATGTCTGTAATTAAGAAAATGTATAGCCATTTAATGACAGAAGGGCAATGACACTAGCACACACCTTTAATATGGATGCACTAGACCAGCAAAACTGGGGTTGCTGCTTTGCAGTTTGCTCTGTGGATGAGTACACGTCACTGTGAACATGCTTCTCTGCCAGCATCATGCTTCCTTCAAGACATTGAGTTTGCACTTGTGGGACCATACCCAGAGTTGTACCAGGCTGCCTTCCCCAATCAGGCAGCCTCTTCTGGTCTCCCACAGTTTTTCTTCTTCATCTCATATCCATGATCATAGACATCTGGTACTACAGTGATAAAAGTAGTTAAAATTGTTTCATTGTTACCAGAAGTTCTCTGTTCCCTTGTTCAAGGTTCTTCTGATGCTTTGCCCCATTGCTAATGCTGCCTGGCTTGCTTTGTACTTAAAGAGTAAAAGGTGGATCCCAGGAGACCTTATTTAGGGAGCCAAAGAACCAATTCCATTGTCCCGTGTGCTCTAGATTAATGCAGTTGCAAATCAGAGGCTTTGCAGCTGAACCAGGTGAGCAGTGGCTCTTGGGAACACCTTCAAGCTTGAGTGTGGAAAAGAAAATAATCACGAGCCTCCAGCAGCACAAGAGACAGGAAGGCAACAGGCAAAAGACAGAAAATGTTGTTAAAGGCACAAAATTAGGTGGAAAACCTAGAAAACTTGTTTGGCTGCAAAGTATGTACTTTGCTATAACAACTTGTTGCACAAGCAGTGGGATGAATGGAGTTTCACATCCTCTAAATATATTTTCCACATTTTCTAACCCTCAACATCCTGCAATAACACCAGACTTTCATGGCTTTTCTTTCCACAAAGTGGCAAATAGCTCCAAATAACCTCAATCTTTCTCTGAGCATGGGCTGGACCCAGTGACCTTTCAAAGTCTTTCCCAACTGAAATAATTCTGTGGTTCTTTAATGAGCCAGCAATTTCCACAAAGCTTGCAGTTATTTATTAGTTCAGTCTTCCAGCCCTTTATCATTTTTTGTTGAGAGTGACAGCCAGGCAGACAGTGCAATAACCTAAGCTCTGTTTCCTTAGAAAACTAGGGTAAAATACAGAACTAGAAAAATTTCAGGGATGTCTTCAGTTCAGAGATCTTTGGTGTGATGATTTGTTTTTAACTGAACAAACATCTCTGAAGGAGAGATATAAATCATTTTTCCTTAATAATTAAAGATGGTAGATCTATTACAACTGAATGCATTCCCTAGTTAAAAGCTTTACATGGTTTAAAGTATGTTTTTGAGCAATTTTCCAAAGCCACATCTTTCATATGACTTTCACAGAGACATCTAATTTCATAGTTATCTAAAACAAGAAATTAAAAAAAAATGGATGTACCTTGATTTGCACAATAACACCAAGGCTGTTTTGCTAAAAAGTTGTTAAGTTTACTTCTAGGCTGCTAGGTGGTGGTGACTCAGTCTCTGTTACTATCATTGAAAAGTCCAATCATTTCTTTTTCTCATCAGATTTTGTTGGACAAAATAGATAACAAAGTCAAGTGTTATGATGATACACATCCAAATTAAAAAGAGAATGGAAGGTACTTTACTGTTCCATCTTTTCCTGTACAACTGCAATTAATCAGCTAACAGTAGCTGTAAAATTAGTGCCTCTGAGTAGAAGGTGAAGCTGAAAAGTATCTTTGCAGCTAGGTATACTTGCAACAGCCCTTTTAAAAATGAATGTATTACTAGTGGAAGATAGGGATTGGCTCTAAGAAAACCGATGCCTCCCGTGCAGCATGCGTTAGTTTGCCGAAGCACTTTGACCTGCAGAGGTTCTCAAAATACTAGAAAATGCTGTTTGAATAAGGTGTGCATCTCCTCCTCTGTGAGGGAGGTGAGGTGTTTCAGATCACCATTGTTTACAAATGGACAGCAAGAGATGAAGTGACTTGTCATTCACCACAGGTCTGCCAGGTGTTAGTGCCGCTAAGCAAACAAATATGCGAACTATTTACATTCAAATGAAAATAAATACAGAATAGCACACGATAAATTTGAGTACTTAAAAATTTCAGCCATTTCTCCTCCTTGAGACCACCTCCCTTTGCCTGACCACACATCAAATCTCCACCTGGGTGCTGAGTTTAGCTTTTGTGTACCATGAAGCTGATGGCAGTCTGGGCATCAGCCTGAGACCTGCACTGCCATCTATCCACTGCAATTGCTTTACCTCCTTCCTCTGCCTTCTTCCTCAGAAGACAAACCTACCTCCAGAAATCCTTTACTCCTTTCAGGAGTCCACAATAATGAGTAACTTTGCTCTGCCACTGATACTTCTTTACCCCAATCTTCACTTCATCCTGACAGTTTAACAAACTGTGAAAACAGGGCCAGGGCAGCATGGGTGATGCTATGGCTACATCTGATCTTTAGCTATCATGTTAGGATACTCTGACGTATATTAAGGAGTTGATTTGATTTCTTTTCAGTGTGTTATTTACAATCTGGCAGAGTTCAGTACAAATGTGGGAACTGATCCTGCAATTTGATCAGCCAAGGTAATGAACCCAGTGAAGTCAGTGGAGTCTGCATGGATGGATCGGATTCCAGCACTGGAGATTATTCCTGTAAACTGTTCAACATGCAGAGCTCACAAAACTTGTAGTCACAAAATAGCCAAATAAAACGAGGCAACTGACATCTCCAGTTAGCATTTTTACTTCAGATGAATTAATCCATTTGTTTTAAGTGGCAAAGATCCTAGAGTCGGAATAAAGTAAAAGAAGTGAAACTAGTAACAAGAAGAGACTTTTTAAAGATAATTTTGGGAAGATACACCTTTTGCTCTCAAGTGAATCAAACTAGGTCCTAGAAGACATGACACTGTCCTTTTCAAATGAGAGCACTGATCCTGCAGGGAGCTCTGGGCAGGCAGACCCAAAGGCCAAGGCAGATCCAATGCACTGTCCTCCAGTGTCTTGAGTTTTGATTTCAGGTTAGAAATTCCCAGTAAAATGAACAAAAGGTTGGTGGTTTTTTGTGTGTATGTTGGGGTTTGTTTTGTTAGTTTTGTTTTATGTGTTTCTGTCTGTGTGAATGGAAGGAATATCAGAATTACGAAGCTTCATTTTTCCTACAAGAAACTGCTGAAGTGAAGGCCCTTTGGCTTTTGATAAAGATGTAACTTCTGGATTTTTCCTAGAGTAAGACCTCTCCTAAGTGTTATTAGGAATTTGAGTTCAGTAAGAGGAAGAAGAAGTAGTTTAATTAGAAAGCCCTGCCCTCTGATTGTTCAGATGTCAGCCCTATTGTCATTGTCATCCTCCTGGTTTTCCTATGCTGTTTGTGAGCTAGCAAAGCTGGAGAGGTCAAAGTGTAAGCAAACCAAAACCCCAGGACAGAAAATAAGGTATTCGCAGCATTTTTGCCATAAAAGCTATAAGAAACAAAGTAGAATTATTTTCTCTCCTCTTCAAGATACTTTTCAGAGGCATATGTGGACAAGAATGATTGCTACAGATACTTGAGCAGAGACTGTGAATTAATTGCTAGAAAAGTGCTCCTGCATGGGGGGATCTGAGGAGGAGGAGTTTCTCACTACAGCAGTGCCAGAATTATGCAGAATGTTGCAGAGAGGAGGAAGATACCAATTAGAGTAATAGAACAAGCAGGGCTGGGAGCACAGAGATAAACATCTGGAAGGCTCCCTGGGGCAATTCCATTTGAAGATTTAAAAATAGGAAGGCTGAATTTGACTGGGATCCTGAAATGGAACTGAAACTGGTTGAGTTGTTTGCCAGTGGAATCACATAATTGCACTTCTTCCTTTTATCAGGGGCAGTTTACATTCAGAGGAGTTTAGGAAGCAGGACTTTTAAAGAACACAGAAGGAAAACTGACAAGAAGAGTGTGGGAGGCAAGGTGAGAACATGAATTAACATTTCCACAATGGTGAAGTCAAAGCCGAACGTGGTATCTGACTACCTTTATTTGTTCTCAATATTTAGAAGTTAATATGGATTATATTTCATACAAGCTGTTTTGTTATTTGAAGATGAAGCTTACTTAAACATTCAGTTGGTGCTAACAGCACAGCTTAAAGCAGACTGTCACTGTTTCAGCATGCCTGGCTTTCTAGGCAGCCCTTCCTATGTCCACTGTAGTGGAAGCCAAGTGGCTTCACACTCAGACTACATTCTGGATGAGCTTGGTTTTTAGCAAGAATAAACTATTCCATTCTTTTGAGAAAACCGGGAGGAAAACAGATCATTTGGGCAGTTTTAGATGAACTGTATTTGAAGCAATTCTGATGCATGGTGCAGTCAGTAGTGGTAAGGTGTGGGAAGGAAAGTGAATTATCAGTTTAAATTTTCAGATATGCTATGCATGGAAAACTCTTGATCATTTTTAAAGATAGCCTCTGGTCAGAATTCGCTTCTTGGTCTGGGATACTTAGGATTAGCTAATTTTCAAGATTTTTTTTTGCTTGATTTTCGATGCATGCTGTTGCTGCATTAAGCAAAAAGCAGGGTTCCTGTGATCATCATTCACCATTTCCACTAAGCATACGTATATTTAATACCCCTCATCATTTCTTCCTGGCTATGCTTGGCAAAGGAAGCCCTTGCAGAATCATCACTGCTTGGCCAATGTTGAATGCTGCTGCCTAGAGTGACATGATTCATGGAAGAACCTGTTTTGACACTTGAATTCCCTGGCATCTCTGGGGGCTACTCCAATGTTTTGGCAGACAGCTGTTGTTGGTACTCATTACATTTCTTGCCTCAATGTTCAAGGTGCATAGATACTTTCAAGAAGTTTTTCTTTAAGAGCTTAACACGAAGTATCTTCTACAAAAGTGTTAATTTGGTGCTTCTATGTGCTTAGCATGCTTTTGGCATATTTCTATCCTTAGGTCCAATAAACTATCACCATCAAACTGGAGGTTTCTGCCAAGGGTTAGCTCATGGACTCATCTGAATACTTCCATCACAGCAGGAGATAAGGATTCTTCTTTAGTAATAGTATTTCATGTTTCCAAGTAGCTTCAAGGAAATCAGTCCCAGAGGTCCTCCATCACAGAAGCTGAAGGAGCAAAAGCCATCTTTCAACACAGACCAAGCCCCTAGAGGTTGAAATATTAAAAGATCTTGTCGGGAGTTTTCTAACAAAGGCAAATCTTTTACCTCTGGCCTCATATCAGAACAAGTAGAAGATTTTAAGTGATGTTCAGCGGGGGTTGCAAATCAGGGAAGACCTACAGCTGCAAGTGAAGAACTGACACTTTCATTTGATTATTCTTTGGTGATTTAGTCCATCAGAAGACAAAATTTAAAGCATTGACTTTCCCCAATACACATGGGAAGCAATACATCTAAGTAGTCTGACTCCTTGATGTAAAAAAAAATGTCACCAAGTTTTACCTAAACTGAATTACTCCAAGATAGACTCTTAAGACTTTTATTCCGAGTTCATATGTCAATGAGTATGTTTGAAATTTCCTACAAAACAGCTCTTTTCTAGAGCCTTTATGGGATCTGCCATTACTGACTTCCTTGGAACCACTCATTGTCTGGTTCCTTTGAATACTTTGTTGATGGTGTCAAGCAAGTTTCATGCATCAGTCATCTTCTCTTAGATTCTTACATGGAAGTGTGCTGCAGAGAACTCATCTAAGAATCACTGCAAAGAGCAGATTTGAGCTACTTTGCCATTCCAACCCTGCATCTTACAACGAATCCCTGTTCTAAATTTTGGATAGAAATTAGTTGTGAAGTGCTGCTTAAGCAAGCTAATTCCCTTGGAAGGTCCATTTAACTTGTTGTCTCACTTGGTATCAGCACTACAGATAACTGTCACTGATAACTTGTCCAATGGCTGAGCTACTCCAGTATATTTTGATTTTATAACCTATCTGGCCTGAAGTTTTAAATTATGTCAAACTGCATTTGACCTGAACAAACCAGCCTCCAGTATTTGTCTCAGGGATATTTCCATCAAAGTTACCTGTGAGCTAGCTATGTGGACTTTCTCCATGCATTTACAAACCCATTATAGTTTAGATTTGAACTACAGCAAGAAATCCTGTTTTAGGCATCCTGTGCTGTGGAAATTGTTTCTAATAAAGCCGTTCAACCCAGAAGAAATGTTACATTGCAAAGGTCACTATGCTTAAAGATGTCACCAAAGTTGGTCAACTTTCTCATCCTCTTGCTGGGTGTCACTGCCCTCAAAAACAAGGACGACTTTTTCTGCAGTTCTGTATTAAGGGGGGGCTGCTGCAGCTCTGGTATTAAGGCCAACCCTGTCTGGAATTATCTTCCTTCAGTATATTGGGTTGACAGTGACAATCTAGGACCTGAGTCCCCAGAGGACTACATGTTTCTGCCTTGGAGAATAGTAAGCTTATAGGCAGTATAATGTCAGACTGCTGATTTTAATATGCTGTCTCAAGTGTGCTGGAGCTTGGTTAAGAATCAGATAATGCAAGTGATGGAGAGGTTCTGGGCTAGGTACTAGAGGCCGGGCAGATTGTTGGTGGAGAGCTTGGACAAACTGAGAAGTTATTTTTGAATCCAGCCAGGCAAAAGCTTGAGGACTGGCTATCTAGAAATTCATGGGACATCCTCCATCCTCTTCTGCCCCAAAGGAGGAGGCAGTAGTTATGAAGTAGTTACAATGTGTGCAGCAGCAGGACAGTAGGGAAACGTGGAATAGTCACAGCTGGAAGGACCCTAGTTGACTTTTAAGGGATTGCAAGAACAGCCACTGATTTCGGGATTTGGTGGCTGAGTGGAGGGAAGTACAGTTGAGTGTGGTGGTAGGAGGAGGCAGGAGTGCAAGCCCAAGCTTACCCACTGCCTAAATGGAAGGCAATTTCCAAGGGTACGTAGAAGTCCTGGTGGGGAGAGGTGAAAGAGCACAGGTAGTGCTCTGGGAGCAGGGAAGCCCAGGCATGCACCCAGACCCTGTGCCAGGGTGCAGCTCTGAAGAGGGGTTCAGTCACTTGACATGTACATCATTTGCAGTATGACAGTGAATATAGCTGCTCATGGGTTTCTGCCTGACAGCACTGCAAGGAAACTGCTGCTTCACAGGGAGACATGTGCAAACACATGCTCCTTGTGCAATGTCTATGCTCCCACACTCATACACAATTCAGCTTCATTACTTTTCCTTCCCCATTATTTTGGATAAAACCCAAAACAAAGCCATTTTATAATCATCAGGAAGGCCAGCAGTTTTCAAGGCTTAATTCTTCAGAGTTCTTAGAAAAATCCCATAAGAAAACATCATGTGAGGAAACTGGAGGGAGCCAAGGCTGGTTCAGGAGTCATTTCTGGATATGTGGGACTTTGAGGAAGACAAAACAGCAGTAACCTGTGTGAAGAAGAAAGGCCTATTGGTCCTCATGTTGTTGTTCTTCCTGTTCTTCTGGCTCCATCAGCTCTCTTGCTGGTTCCTGCCCAGAGGAGCTTCCTCATTCTTTCCCTGCTACTTTTTAATCCACCTCTTTCCATTTCCAAAGGAGTGAATGTCAAGCGGATCAGTCAATGAAATAACAAATCTTGTGTTTCCTAATGCTTAGCAAATATTCCCAGGGCCTGTCTGACAATCCCTAGATGGAGGATCGCTCTGGGAACACCAGGCTGCTGCAGAAGGGAACAGGAAATGGCCAGACCCAGCAGCAGCATGGCTGGCAGAGTGCACTCTCTCTTTTCTTGAGACTGAGGGAGTTAAGCCCTTTTACAAATATTTGTGTAGGATATCTTAGTTTTGTTTGTTTTCCTAGATTGGTGGTGTGTGATTCTTCCTGCTTTATTCATGGAGAGATTATTTGGCCACATGATTAACACAACAACCAACATGTGCCTATTGTAGTAATTGGGAGTTTGTGTACAGAAAAATGACGTGAAATAGACTCAGCTCAGTGAAATAGAGGAAGAAAAGCTATTGGAGCAGGAAGAGTGTAGACCATGTCTTCCCATAGAGATCTGTCATCTTGCTTTAGATTAGCAGACAAAGAGATTATTTTTCAAGAAACTTATTTGGTGATGTTCTAAAAGAACCTACAGTTTACTAGTTGATCATATATGGCATTTATTGTATCAGATAATGACATAAATACTCCTTGTGGCCTGTATTTGTTGTACTTGTTGCTAGATGCTTTTACTATGCAGAAGACACTTGAAGAGGGATGCTGCTTAGGGAAGGCATTTGTGTAGTGTTTTGCAGCCAGCAGCAGTCTAGTGTTGCCTCTGCTGCTTGGGACAGTTCCTTAACTATTACACTGAAAAGAAACCCAATAAATATGTTTAGCTAGTGCAGAGGTCCTGTAGGAACTGCTTCCAAGAAATAGGGTTCTTGAAATATCAGTGGCTTCCCTGTTAGGAAATGGAAATCTTTCCTTGAAGGAATGGATGGCCTTAATCATTGAGCCCAGGATGTAATAAAAACAGGTGAATTGAAAAAAGCACAAAAGGATAAAAGTAACTTGTAGGCTATCTCAGTTTGTCCCATAGGAATTTCGTAACAGAAAGACAAAACAGCTTTGCAACACATCTGGAATTCAAAACTCACAAAGTCAGACACCTTGGCTAGAAAGCCAGACCTGGCCACATGTGTCTTCATTATATTTTACATACTCACAAATTATCTCTTCACTGAGAGCTTCAGAAAGGTGAGTTATGCCAGGGCTGATGGAGATCCAGCCATTGGAGATACAGTTTTGGTGATTTGAGGGCAGGAGCTCCCCATGTGTGCAGTGCTTGGGGTGAAGTAGGAGTGCCAGGAAGGGCTGTGTGCCTTCTGCTAACCACACACACTCTGCACTACTGGAAAAGGGCCATGGGAAGTCCGTTAGGAAAGAGTTTGCCATTCAGCTTATAAAAGCAAAGATGATCCCCAAGTTAGGCACGTGGTGTTACTTGTGATTGCCTGGGACAAAGCTCAGGCATGCCCACCTTCTTTTCATGGCAAGGAAATGCCCTCTGCATTGATCCCTGGCATATCTGTGGGGTCAGGCTGTGCCCTACATATTTTTCTTTTTTCACAAAAGAAGCAAGGAGATAAGGTCCCAAATGAATAAGTCTGTAGTGCTCCATGTGTCACTCTGAGGGAGAGTGACCCACCATGTGTCCCCAAGAAGAGCACAACCATGCTATCAGGCATCACACAGTCTGCACAGAAGAAGGAGCAAAACCTGAGTCCCATTGTTTCTGCTGTTCATAGAGTTTTGTTTTTAAGCAACATTTCTACCTTTTGTAGAGCCCTTAGCCATAACTGACTAAATTTTAAGAATATTCTTGTCTGTCTTCCCTTATTTCTCAATGGATTGCCACACTGAGGGAGCAAAGGAAGCAGCCTCCTCCTTTCCCTTCCCTCCTTCTCCCCTGGGGATCTCTCCCTCCCCAAACTGCAGGCAGATTGAGACGTCTGGCATCCAGAGAAGTGGGAAAACAAACAGCTCTCTCACAGTCTCAGTTCCACTTCTTGCCTCCTCTTTGAGACCAGCTTGGCTGAGCCTGCTGGCTCTGAGTACCCAGGCAATGAGCTGCTGGGCTGTGGTGTACAGCGCTGTCGCTGCAGCCTGCCACACTCAGCTTTGTCCCACTGCTGTTGTGAAGTCGCAGGCTTCTACACTCTCATGCTGGCCCATCTGAGGTAGATCAGGCTTCTGGAAAACTGTCTGCCTTAACTTTATTGCATCTAATTTTTTCCCCCTATTGTACGGGCTGCAACACAGCAATGTAAACATCTAGAAGAAAGGGCTGCCGACGATTTGTGCAACTTTCACTGGCTGAGCGCGGGCGAGCAATCAAAGGGCACGGCAGAGGCATGCCTTTTCATTGCCTCCTATAAACAATCCAGCCCAGACTTTGCACCAGCTAGAAGGCTGCCTTATAAACAAGCACTGCTGCTATCATATTACCATCCTGAGGCTGATTTAGAGAAACTGCCTTCTGAGCTCTGATTAGGCTCCAACACACACGTGCCATATAGGTAGAGCAGATTGCTGGAATAAAATTTTCAGTAATACTCCTAATTATTCAGGTGCCTACTAGTGGGAAATCTCTGTTTCAGGGAGGTTGCATGCAGTTTATGTGTTAAGCAAATGCAGATGGACTGCTTTTGTCTTTGAAGAGGTTGTATCTCTATTCTGTACGTGGTGTATATTCAGAAGCAGTAACTTCAGTTTGGTAAATTGCTGGAGGGACAAATAAATGTATTGTAATGTTAAGGTACCATGCAAGGAACTGCATCAGGCCTTTCTAATTTATTCTATGGAAGGAATACTTACAGCTAGTGAAATCCAAAGAGTTGTCAGGAATATATTCAGAGGTTGTGATCAGAGCTACTTTAAGTGAACCTGCATGGCTCATACTTAGCAGTAGAAAGACTTTCTATCAAAGCATGTCATAAAGAAGGGAACTATTTCTTCCACTCAACAATTCAGAAATCACACAAGCCCTTGATTGTAGACCTGTATTCTGTTCCCACCTTACAAACCCCTCCTCCTCCAAAGATTTTTGAGGCAGAGATTCCCTGTGAGAGCCAGATATACCTATGACCGAGAATGTATTAACTCATGGCTGTTCAAATCGCAGTGCAGTGAGGCTGTGGACACCAGAACTCAGAATTGTAGTGGAGGCTTAGCTGCTTAGAAAACCACTGCAGTTAGGGAGTAGCTGCCCCAAAACAAACTCCAAAAGGTGCAATTCAGTACCACAGTTTGAGCCCTGAGTTACTAGCGAAGTAGTACAAATGTGCTAATCTTTATCAGTCATAAGTCCCTGCAGTCCTGGATTCCCATGCAATTGAAAACAGAGTCATCTGCAACAATGGGAGCTTTATTTATCCTGCACAATTGCTGCCAAAGCAGTCCTGGGACTTCCATGAGAGTGCTATGAATATGTTTGGAGCGGGTTGGATCTGGCAGAGTGCTGGGAAAGTGCTGTATCACCAGTCCCAGCTCTGCCTGCTGGCTCCACTGACTGCCAGCTTCTCTGCAGCCTTGCTAAGGAGGTTTTAAAGCTTTTAGGGGACTGAAATGGCACCACTCAACCTGCCTGCCCTGTTAGAGACCCATGATTGCTCTACCCTCTAGAGGCGGTGGAGAGGATATAATTGCTGCTGATATGACAGCTGAGAGAGAGTTAGAGCAGGGACAGCCAGCCCTGCTGTGCATGCTGCACATAGCCACAGCTTCCACTCTGCCAGTAGGGATTTTGAGGAGTAAAGAATAAAGAGACGAATCAAGAGTAAAGTAAAATGGGAATTGTTTTACTTTGTCCTTCTGATGGCTTCCTGGACCCTGTTATGAGATTGTCTGTTCTTCTCTTTATTCAAGGTAGAAGTAGGTGTGTACCTGAGGAACAAGTATTTAAGTCTCCCCTGTGCCAGGGACGCTCAGTGCTTTCAGATGTGCTGCATGGTGCTTGTCAGCTGCAGCAGAGGAGAAATCTGTGCCTTCTGAATGTCCTACTGAACTGGTCATAATCCTGTTAGTCTCCCTAATACGACCTACTTCCCAGGACTAAGAGTCATCCTGCTTTCATGGGAGATGATAATGAAACCAAATCTGCTTTCCAGCATTTAGGACTCCTGAAAGAAGAGTCATTTGTTGACAAGTCTGGACTTGATACCAGAGAGGCAGCAGGGCTGATAAGTTCCCACTGGAGAGCAGGCTCAGCAGGTTAGAAGGCTTTTCACTGGACATTACTACCACGCTCATAGGGCTTAGGGGGCAGTGAAAATTTGAGGCATCAAACTAGTAATGTACCTGGAAAGCCCACTGGTTGCATCTTAGAGCCATTACAGCAGAAGAACTTGAGCACTTGATGTCCTACAAGAGCTTGGAATCCTTATGAGACAACTTGAAAACACTTCACTGCCTCACAGCCAGGAAAACCTCCAGGTCATTCTTGTGGGGACAATTTTAAAATCTTTACTGAAAATAAAATAACAGTAAGAATTTTAAGGAGAATAATGTTTCCTGTTTTGTGAATATAACTTTTTGTTTATGCAGTGTCCCTAGCTCTTCACTAAATGGACCCTCCAGATGGTGAGGGCTGAATCAAAGTTCAGACTAGATCAGGATTGCTTTTGGTGAACACAGAGAAATATGGGACAGCAAATGAGCATGGAAGGTATTCTCTGAGGTGACACTGACCTTATTTGCTAATGGGCTGAAAAGAAGGAGGCAAGAACCAAATACAAGATAAAAGGAGATTTTATATTAACTGCCTACTTGAACTCTTTCCAGAGTGAAGATGAGAACCTTAACAGCTGCCTTCCAGGCATCCATGGTTCTGCTCTTGGGTAAACATAAATGATGCCTTGTGGAAAAGTCACTCATTTCTACAGCTTGAATTTGGTTAATTAAAGGATTCTAGGGACATATTTCTTTAACATATGACCCTTCAGGTGAGAGGAGCACACTCAGAAACTCTGGTACACCAGAGCAAACACGACTGCCAGGTACATACCAAACTTAAGAAAGAGAGTCTCCAGTGTGTTACCTTGTTCCTTAAGAAAAAGGCTTCTATTCTGCTTCCAGTATTACATTCATAGTTTTTTTAAGATGCATATCAAAGTGAGAGGATGTTGATGAATGTTTCCCAACAGGAGTCATTCTAGGCTACTGTTAGGTTTGGCTGACAGAGGCCAGATAGAGCAGCAAGGTTGAGCATATGCTGAGGGATTCTCATGTCAGATTTTGAAGATTTTAACTTGTGTTTGACTGTATAAACTTGTCTTAATGATTGGCTGCAGTAAATCTCCCAAAATGTTTCCTACGTGGTGTCCATTGTTAAGTGCACTGCACTAGAAGTCCTGAGTAATGTGGGCAACGTAAAGGCAAGCTTTGAGACATTCTGCCCAGGCAAAGGAACTTGTCAGAGGCTGAGAATGAGAGCCTGCTGTAAAGCCTAGAGTATCACAGCAGCAAGCCCCTAACATGCTAAATGCCACAAACTTCTAAGTAGTGCATGTGGATATAGCCAAAGTTTCTGTGCAACACCCAGTTGTTATTTCTGTTTTGAGATGTATTACAGGAAGGACATTTATCACTGCTTGCAAGACCACCAATGTGAGCTATGCAGTGCATGCCAGATCACAGAAGAGAAGGATCCTCTCTAGTTATAAGATGCCTGAGAGAATCTATGTCACCCTGAAACTAAGAGTGATGAAGTGATAAGTCAATGGAAAGCAAAGTCTTTAGGTTGACAGTGGCTCAAAAATATTTAGCTGTTCCCTAAACATTATTTTCCCCCTCCCATCATCACCCCCAGTTTGTTCCATCTTGTTGCTTTTCATTTTTGTTTAAACCTCTGTTAGCTCTGGCATAGTATCAACTGTGAGGCCCTTCAAAAGCAACCTCTTGCTGAACCCCTAAATCCCAAAGTGTAAGACATCTCTCAGGGGGAAGAACAAAATGTACTGGCCTGCTTTATTAAGAGACTGTAAGGATCTGCTGTGCCCTAGTGAAAAAGAGGCAAAGCTCAGCAGTGGAGGAGCGTTGAAGGACTTGCAGGAGGTCATGGGAAGGCTCTAGCAAGGAGACCAATTTCCATCTCCTCTCTGTTGTTCTAGCCATATCACTCTCTAGATGTACATTGCAGCCTCTGTCCTGAGAACCTTACAGTTCATGTTACAGGCTGCTAGGATACAATACTCAACTATTATGGTGGTTATTTGACAGTGATAACACAGGAGAAATGGATATTTGGCCTACAGTGGTAGGAAAGCTAAAAGGTCACAAATGTGGAAGTAGAAATGTTGCTATTAGAATGCAAAATGATATTGGAAAATCTGTTAGTATGAAAGTGTGATAAAATATTGTTATTGTCATTGAGCAAAGTAACACAAGAACCTATCTGAAACCTCTTTTCAGTCCTCCAAAGTTCAGAAGTACTAGATGAGTGATCTGATTTCCCTGTCACAGCTCATTATGAAAGGACATGCCATGCTCTGCATCCTCTCTGCTTCTAAGACTGGTATTTATCTCATAGTGTTCTAGATGTGAAAGTATCCTGCTCTTTGATCAACATTTCACCTCCCCAAATAAAGCTAGAGTAATTTCACTGGATATTATCTCCAGAGAAGGCAGGGTTGGGAACAAAAGGACAATCTAAGATGAATTGAGGAACCTGGATGCTGAGTTGTCTCTGAGGAGTCCTCTGGACTAGAACAGTGCAGAGATTCAATGCTGTATTTCAGCTCATTCTACTCTCTGTGGTGACTTAAAATTCAGATGAAAATAGTCTTTCAGGCACAATTTTTACCCATCGGATTACAAGTGGGGTGAAAAGCTTGAAAGAAACATTGACTCATCAAGTTCAGGCTGTTTGGTTTTTGCCCAAAACTTTCTTTAAAAACAAAACCTACACCAAATCTTTAATAATATTAAGACTTTAAGAAAGAATATAATGGTAAGATACAGACAGGGTTTCTCCTGTGAGTGTGTATCATTGCTGCTCAGCAGCCAGAGGTGGATCTGGTCCTCCAGTGCCAGCTCTTGTGCTGACTCTCCATCCTACTCTGAATAACATAACACTGCACAGTGTCTCAAATGATGTTGTCAGGGACCACGGTGTGAGATAAGTGTGATGACTCACTCCCTTGCTCTGGTAAAGAAGGGCATAAATATTATACTGTTTATCTTGATTCTGAAAGAAAAAAAATGAAGTGTTTTTAGAGATTCTGTACACAGTACATGGCAGAGCCACAGGCAGACTGCACTGCATTCCTGCAGACTGGCAGTTCCTCTTTTTTTATGGGAGATATTTTTCATTCCTTTCACCAAGACAGGGGAGAGCTGTCTTCCTGTCCTCCTCCCATTCTGCCTCCCACAAAAATATCTCACTAAAACTTTTCCGATGGTGCCAAATCCTGATACCTAGCACATGAAATACAGCAGTGTCAGAATATGGATCAGTCACAAAGCACCTCACTCCTGGTGAGGTGGCACAAGTTAAAAACCAGACTGGAGCATTCCCTGTGGATTTTCTGGAAAGCCTCAGCCTCCCAAACTCTTTTATGTATAAAACAAAGAACATTTTTGTTTATGGAACGTATCAACTTGCTTAAAACAATACAAGCAAATGGAAAAGCAGCCCTGCCTCCTTTTTTTAGTAAGTTTGCAAACCAGCGTGGTCTAACCATTCAGCCAAGAAAATTCAGAGGAATTTGACACTCATTCTCTTGGCAGCAGGATGGAGGACTGAAATAAATGGGAAAGCCAGCTCTTGACAGCAGAGGGGTTCCTTTCCTAGGTAGTATCACACATATAGGTCCACATCCTCAGCTGTTAAAACTCCACCAGGAACCATCTCTTTCTCAGGCTGACTCCAACAGGGAAGATGAAAGGAGGAAACATTAAGGAAGAACCAAGATATTAAAAAAGTTAATATTTTTAGCACTGACCTATGACTGATTTGAGCAAATAAGCTCCTGTCATCAAATGTCCTGGTTATCTGAAGATGCCATATGCCAATGAACAGCCACTGGCATCAGAATTTGGAGTTGTTAGTAACCAGGAGGCATGGCAGTGCCACCTGAGAAACTCTAAGCACCTATAAACCACAGCCCTCAGCAGCCTTCACCTTCAGACTGATAGGTGAGCACTCTTCTGATCAAATGTAAGGCTCTGCCCTCATTTGCATCAAGTAACACTAATTGTCTGTAGTCTGTCAGGCAAGACACAGGTAGAAGTACTGGCAATAATAGCACAGGGAAGTCTCTGCAGGAGCCTGTGGGCTCTAAGTGTAAACCATGGGCCTGGCGTGCTGCCACTAACTCCTGCCACATCACTGGGGTGACAATGTCCCAGTGAGCTTGTCTGAACAGTAGTGTTAGTTGCCACTGCCATTCATGGCAGATGTGCAGTTAAACTTCTTGTGCAACAGCAAAGCCTGACTTGCAGTCTCCTCTTGGAAAGCTCACTCCTGAATGACTCGGTGGATGGCATCCTGCAGGCCAGGGATCCTTATCCTTGTTCACTCTTAGCTGGTAAAAACCTGGCTGATATCTGTCTGGTGACTTAAGGAGTAGTTCCTATACTCAGATTGCCTCAGGTAGCGTATTTTGTCTATTTTTATCCTCACAAAGAGGAAATAAATGCAGGTAGATGACATAGGAAAGTGCCCTGAACCAAGCTGGAAGCTGAAGTGATAGCAGTTTTATTGCATCTATTTCTTAAAATGCTTTAATATTGGAGAAAATGTTAGAACAGAAGGGAGAAGAAATGAAAACCATTTATATGTTTATGGGTGAACTGTAAACCCTGATACTAGGGCAGTTCTATCGTGAAAGAGAAAACCCACCCCCCTCACTGGTTTCTGTCACACTCAATAGTTAAAAGCTGCTGATGGTGGGTAAATTTTACCTCTAGAAGGTAAAAGAGCATAAAGCATGCTCCAGCTGCACTAGATCGTTTATTTTCCTGTCTGTGTGTGCACAGCATGCACTCTATGTAATGAAGGATAATTATGTCAGTACATAATTAGAGATAAAAAAGCAGGCGAGTGAGATGCCAGTGATGAGATCAGTGTGGCAATCCTTCTGAAGAGACAGATAATCTACTTGCCATGTGTTTTGAGGCCAGGTCTGGGACTAGGGTCAAGAAACTCCCTCTTTAACTGGGCTGCTGCTTGACCCTGAGGAGAGCTTTTAACTTTTCTTTGTCCCCTTTCCCAAATGGTGCAAATTAAAGATGATTGTTCAGATGAAGATCACCTCTCTGCAGAGGACTCATGAAAAATTCAGGTAATATTTGAATCATTTAAAGGTTCTTTCCAATATGTACCATAGCAAAGTTTACAGAGTAGCCCAAAGGCAAGAAGACTTACATAATGAGTGTAAAGGGATTGTTTATGAATTAAATAAGCATTGATTAATGGACAGTGTACAGAGGCAGCCAGGAGGCATGTCTACTATTTTTATACTGTAAAAGTACAGAAACACTGTAAACAATAATCAAAATAATGAAAAGAAAGAAACTATCAGGAGGCCATCCAGCAGCTCCACCAGCTGTCCCATTGCTTGCTCTTTCCCTGCATCAGCCTTCAACAAGACATTCTGGAGATACACTTCTCAGCAGCTGGCAATGGCTGCTGAGAGCAACTTGGAGTCTCAGTATCTGTAGGAAAGGGAACTCATTTTCCATCTTGTGATCCATCACTTTTAACTCCCTCTTTAACACACAGTTGCATGACAAGTGTGGACACAGGGATCCAACATAGACCATAAGCCATAATCAGGACTGTAATCAAGAACTAGCTGAAAACATTGAGCTTTATCATTAGTCATCATTAAAAAAATAGTAAAAAAATCCAAACCTCAAAGAAGTTACCACTTACTCTTTCTGTCATGTATTTTGCTCTTTTTTTAAAAAAATATTAAAAAAGATGGGACTCAACCTTCGCTCAGGACAGAACTTGGGAGACCTGAGACCTGGTCAGGAGAGGATGCCAGCTGAAAAAACCCTCAGCAACTGCTTCAAGAGCAGGTTTTTATCAGTAAGACACTCCAGGGCTAACCTATGCAAACCCTACACTTGCCCCTCCTTGGGTCAGTCTAGAACAGATCCTCTTTTCCTGAGATGTAGAGCCAACATATCTCCTGCTCAAGTAACTGAGGGGTGAGGAAGAGATGGGAATGGCCAACAGTGAAAACATCAGCTATAGTCTTGTAGATCCACCTGCTGACACAACATTTGGGATGACAATAAGCTGTGCTGTAAACTGTGGTACTGAACATAAGATCGTATTTTAGAAACACAGTGGAAGAAAGGATTGAGTTGGGGAGAGAAAAGAAAATGTGAAGAAAATGAGGTCTGTAGAAGAGGATACAGCAGGGAAAAGAGGTGTTGCAGAAGAGGAAAGGAGCCAGGAATTGTCAGGGTGAGAGTTGGGAGAGCCTATCCTAGACATCAAGGACAGCAGAAGCTTGTTCACACCTAAGAGGTGGTGAGACTTCAACAATGAGACTTAAGCATGGCAGGGAGGCTCCCTCTGTGACAGAAGATTAAACTTTAAACATTGATCTGGGCGGCACCTGGAAAAGCAGGTCTGGATCTAAATCCCCAGCACTGTTGGGAGTGTGCCCCGAGTGCCAGGCAAGGGCCATCAGTCATAGGGCCCAGATGAAGGGCCATGTTTGAAGTGCAAGTGCTCTCATGGTTAGTGATGTCAAGAGGAGGGGATGGAGGAGGAAGTTCACCGCACTGTGATGTGAGCAGACTTACCGTGACTTTCAAGGAAGCATGCTGGATGCAGAGAAAACAGGAGCATTGTCAAACCTCATTCCTTTGTGGGACATTCCTTTGTGTTTATTTCTGCACAACGCTTTTAAGGCCATTCATATAATGCTGGAACAAGAATGGGAAATGCCTTGTCTGAGACTTCCTGTTGTCAAAGTGAAAAATAATCCAATATCCTCCCCGTGGGTGCTGGCATGGGTCCAAATTGCACCTTACTGGGGCATGAGCTCCTTCAGATTGCTGTCACCAGAGTGGGGCTGTGGGGCTGCCACAGCACGACATGGCACCACACAGCATGGCACAGGAGTGCTCCCTCAGCCTGTGGGCACTGTGACTGCTCTTCCAGGCTGTGTTTTGGTTTTAATTCAGCTAGTCAGAGGGATGGAGAGAGAAGCAGGCGGGTGCTGCCTTGGGTTGAAGTCCAAAGAGCATTGCTTTCTTATTATGAGCATTGTGTTGCCATCAGGGATAATTATAATCTTACATCTCAATTCATTTTTTTAAAAGCCACACAAAGGCACTGAAGCCAGAGACTCCTTGGTGACAGCACAGGACATGTCTGTTGTTCTTCCTGACTATTTTATCTTATGGGGATTCTAGGGTATTGCTGTGGAAATGCCAGATATTAAAACCTCATTATACTTCTGTTTGCAAAACAGCTCTCAGTCGTTCACCGTCCTCAACAATTACCCTGGCAGGCAAATTCTGGAAAAGTTAACAGCCAAAAAGGATGAAAAATCTTTTCTTTTGCTTTGTTGAAACAGCAAAATCTGCATGCAAATTCACTTAGCCAGCCAAAATACCCTGCTAACACAGCCTTATTCCCAAGGAGGCACTTTTTCAGTTTTCTGAAGTGAAGCTACTTGAGTCTCTTCAACATTTTTTTAACTATAGCTGTCACATAAAGTTAAAGGGCTTTTCCCTGCAATCTGGACTGGCATACAAACCTTTGATATGAAGCAGGGACATGCACTAACTCCATCCTTACCCTCAATCACCTTTCCTGTAAAAACCCCATGTGAAATGAGATGTACAAAGCCCCACTGGTCCCTGGTAGTCAGCACTCAAGATTCAGTGCAAAACCATCTTGACATTAAGAATTAACAAGGCAGCACTGATATCTTCTTGTCCAACAGATGTAAAACATCTCATGCACTTTGGCTGGAGCTATTGAGAGACTCCTGCTTCCAAAATGGATAGTGTTCATGTGGTAGGAATAACATGGCTTTACTGCCAAGAAGTAGTGATGCCTAACAGAATTGTCTCAGTTTCATAGGGATCCTGGTCTTGGTGTTTCTGTCCTTGTGCACATTCCTTGAGATCTCTGCCACACCACTCACAGATTTCCTAATTGTCAGTCAGGTCTGTGCTTAAAGCAAAACCTCTCAAGAGGTTCAGAAAGTATTGCTTTCCATGGCAGTTATTTGACTAAATGAGAAATATTGGAACTTGACTTGGAGAAGATTAATTTCTTTTGCTGTTTCCCTCCCTGTAGAGGGTAGTAATTCCTTAACTCTGAAGAACTGACTTCTAAAAAGCTGAAACTAAATAGTCTGTGTGCTACTCCTCCCAAGGCAGTGCTTGGGCATCAGGTAATTCCTGAGATTAGCAGCAGAGCCCCTCTCCAGGTCACCTCATCCTGCATCTTTGAAGAGGCCATGTGGAGTTGATACACAGACTACGCACACTTGCTTAAATATAGTCCAGATGATCCCCTAAGTGCACAGCTGGCCAGCAGGGTCCATAGATCTGTCTGCTCATAGCCCACTCCCAAAAGCCTCTCCAGAGCCTGCTGCCTCCCCCAGCAGTGTCTCCTTTCTGGAGGGTGTGGTGTAGCTCCCCCGGGAGTCTCCTCTGGCTGTTCACCAGGGGTTAATCTGCCCAGGGGGAAGCTCACCGACAGGCTCTTGCCTCCCCACAGCCACCCGAGGGGAGAGGACACCGTGCTCATGCTGCCCCATCCAGGCAGCCGTGTTCTGCAGCAAGTTAGATGCATCTAATACACCATTGGAAGAACGTGAAAACTAAGAGCAGAGAACCTCCCATGAGATTTATCAGGTGTGAGAGTATCACTTGGGATAGTTTTGGTTTAGTGACATTTATGCATTACATTTCAGCCTGATGATGATAATGATTATGATGCAAGGGGCAGTGGTGTGATTTTCCTAGCTGGCTCTCACCTTGCCCACCCAACAGCCTGGCATGGCACTGACTTCAATGAATGAGGAAATTTGAGAACACTACTCTCCTCGAGTGGCTGTAATTTGCTGAAAATGCCAGAAGATAAATGCACATTATGATTGCTTAATTCCCTGTTTCATGTCTCAGCTTTCGGTAGCCAGTAGATGTTTCTTTGCTGATTTCATGGAAGTTTAGTGCTTGAAGGGAAAGCTGAGTGCAGGCTTGAGGGTTCCAAGTACAGAGCCAACGTCTCTGTGATTGCTACAGCCCCTCAGCAGGAAGAACCTGGCAGAGCAGACCCACCAGGGCCACCTGCAGTGGGGCTCGGGTGCTGGACACAGATACTGTCTGGGTTGGGCTGAGGCCCCTGTGCTTTGCTCAAGGGGAGGATTTCATGATAATCTGACCTAATGGCCGTGATTTCCAAGGCACTCAGCTTTATTGTGCATACCTTTTCAATCTTCTTCCTTCCTTCCGTCTCCAATACACATGCTGGGTTTACATTTGTTCCTCTGGCTAATCACACAGCCCCTGAGGCAGAACAGGAACCCAGGCTGTGTTTGAGGAGGAGCCTTGGCTGAGTCGCTGCAAGGATGAGAAGACAAACCCGGGAGGGCTCGGCTCAGCCCTGCCACCACTTCTCCAGCCTCCAGCACAGCCTTATCTCCTCCGTGCCTCGGTTTGCCAGTCCGTGAAATGGATCTGACAGCAGTATTTGTCTGACAGGAGTCAGTGAAGCAGCTTTAGCAAGGAAACTTGATGGTGTGTTACCTGAACTGAAAGGGTATTTTCAGATGAAATGCAAAATCTTAATGTGTGACAAGGCTTTGGGATTTGTTTGAACCTAAAGGTATTGGGAGTAAGTGGGTTAAGTGTAATTGAAATTGATGTAATTGAAAAAACTTAAGTGTAACTGAAAGAGACTGTCCTCTCTCTAACAGGTAAGTAGAGTGAGGGTTTACGTGAAAGATCAGCATTAAGATCTGTGAAAATTATTCATTCCCAGAAAGCATACCTCATCCCAGGAACATCTCCTTGAGAAGCCTTTTCAGTGGCATTAGTTGTCTTATTTCAGTAGAGAAACATATTTATAAAGCTACACCATCACAAAATAAATCTAATTTAAGGACATAAGCTACTCCGCTTCGATTTTGGATGTTACACTATACAGCGACCAAGGCACTAAAACCCTGAGCCAAGAGATTATGCTGCACCTAAAGACAAACACACTGGAGAGAAATATTCCTGGTGAGGAAGTACCCATTGCTGAGACCCTTCAGACTTCTTTAAAGCAAAAGGGATATATCTGTTGTAACAAACCAGTCCTGTGCTCAGCCTTGCTGAGGCTGCTCCTGCAGCTCCCAGAGAGCTGGATGGACCCAGCAGCCTGCTAAGGGATCTAGCCCTGAGACACCTCTGGTTCTCCACTGTCCATCCTGGGCTGCAAGAAATGTACTTCACTGACAGGCAGTGTCACTGGTGGAAAGGATTTTCTAGGGTGCTGTGATTGGCAAGAAATGGCTGTCATCAAAAGCTCTTAACTAATGCTAGGCAGCAGTATTGAGGAAAGATGATGGATAGTCTCTATGCTCCCCCATTCCCACAAAGCACCTGGCATATGGGATACAGCACCCTGAGACAGCTCAGCCCCCAATGCCAGTCTGCTGTTCTCCTTCCCTGGACAGGCCTGAGAAAGGACCAGCTCCCTCCAAAGCAGTGCTAGTGCTGAGCTGTCAAACAGTAGACAGAGCCTTTTCTTGGCTGCCACAGCCATGCTCCCTGGATCCCCCCAGCTGAACCCCTATCTGAAAGGCTTTAACTCCACACAGGAGCTTTCCAAGGTGAGACCAGTGATGCAGCAAGAAGGACCTCAGAGCTGCTGAACTCCAGTTAGCAAAATCTGCCTTGATTCTACACACAGCCAGCTTACAAAGCTTTTGTAAGGGCCAGCTCTGCTCCCAATTCCAGAGAGAAGAAAGTTTCATTGTTTTGGCCACAGGCAATGGCACCAGTACAAACATTTAATGTGCACAATGACAAATACTCTGTATCTTAACACATTCATACTTCAAGAGTCACCAAGAGGGATTTAAACACATCTGAGTGCTCAACAGGAACTGGGAAGGACAGAAGATTGTGTTTAAACCTTTGCAGTCTTGCCTTAACAAGAATTGCTGGCACGGGAGCCCAGTACCAGGTAAGTCTCCTTTGCTACACGAGGCTCTAGCCAAAAACCTGTCATGTCACTTCATGTAAAAGGAGTGACTGTTGCCAGTCAGGGCAGAAGGTGGCAGGATGCTGCACTCAGCCACGGAGGCACACTGACAGCAATCTCAGCAACGAGGTAAACCATGGTCCATCTTTGCAGAAGCTAAAAACAGCTCATCTTGGGATTTGCACAGGTAAATCAGTAGATAAAAGCCTTAAGCCCAAAGGGGAACCCTTGTAAAGAAAATGTGACATTTTGTGTGTCCCTGGTGGGGAAACTGCCTGAGGGCAGAGTGGCTGCTTGCCCAAAACCCCTTGAGCCAAGAGAGGTGGGAGATGCCTCCTTAACAGCCTGCATTCCTGGCCTCTGCCAGCCCCCCTTATCTTTAGATCTTAATGGCAGCAACAAGCAACCATTTGTACCTGGAGAAGGCTGGCAGGTGAGAAAGACCTTTCAGGTGTACAAGCTCTTGTGGTGCTGCCAATTCTTAATTACTGTCTGAGACATTTCACAGTATTTTGTGTGCTTGGGATTTTTGATTTTGTTTCAAAGCTCCACATGCTGGAATCTCATCAGTAGGTGAGAATTTCACACCAGATTTTTCATCTTTTCTGTTTCTTACCCCTAGCCCACAGCTTGCTCTTTCAGATGAGGGGAGGGTGATTTGGGAAGCTCTGTGATTTTAAAGGCAGGGCTTGGACAAAAGCACTCATCGTGGGCTGAGCTGGGAATCTCTCCCAGGATGATCCTCACCAGCCCTAAGAGCTGCATCCCCCCAAGTCCTGGGAAGCGCAGGGATGCAGTGGATGCACACATGCCAGAGCAACACTTGGAGAGCAGTAAAGGGCCATGCAGAGCCCTCCTGAGCAAAACGTGTGGCTCCTGAAAGGGTGGCAGCAGGAGGTCTCCTCATCTCCTCCATGTTCAGAGCAGGGATGATGGAAAGAGGTGTCATTTCCATTTTCCCTACAGTAACATCATAACACCTGGAAAAAGGTATTTGGGAAAAACTTTTGTATTTTGGCCCAATCTCACAGAAATCATAGAATCATAGAATCACAGAATAGTTTGGGTTGGAAAGGACCTTTAAAGGTCATCTACTCCTATCCTCCCTGCAATGAGCAGGGACATCTTCAACCAGATCAGGTTGCACTGCCAGTCTGTCATTGTAAGGACCCAAAGGAGTCAGAGTATTGGTGAACAGTGTTAGAAATGGAGGGAGGAGAAGAAGCTGCAGTTTGAAACCACATGCAGAATACATGTGGGCCAGAACCTGTGCTAAAGATTTGTTCACAACTGGTAGTGCCAGGGAATGGATGAGTGCTGCTCTTCTGCAGTAACTGCAGTGCCATGAAAGGACATTTTCCTCTGCCTCACAGGACACAAGTACTAAAGAATGCTAATCAGGTACTGACACACAGCCCAGCCCATTCTGTATCTCTCACAAAAGCCTTTCCTCATTAACTGCTAGGGAACAGGGGCTGGATGGCCCTTCAGGTGGCCTGGAGCAGTGGTGTACAAACCAGAAACTGAGTGATATTTTAGGATTTCTTTCTATAGTATTTCTCTAATTCACTCCTTACATAACTCATGTTATTTATAACTCCAAAAGGCTTTTCTTTCATGGAAAGAAACACTTAAACAGATTCCTAACGTTAGGGTTATATTAGTGTTTAATAATCTTTTAGAGTAAATTTGAGGTTTCCCACTTAAAACAGCAGGTAGAATTTAAATTGGTGGTTCCTACTAGAGGAAAATGTTCCCTATATGAGGTTTTGCTGATATGTACAGTGTAGTTAGTGCTCAAGTCACATTTATGGTTAATTATTCATTTTCTGACTTTGAAGTGCCTGGGGTGATGGTGTAATAACCCACGCAGTGCTAGGCAGAATGTATTTTGGAGGAAAAGTTATTTGTCGGGATTTCTAAATATATTTTTGGGTAGATTTCAAATAATATTAAAAAAAACACCTCTGAAAGGTCAGGATGTGGAAGTCTGCAGGGAGCATGACCTTCTGGTTCCCCAGAGGGGGTGTGAAGGTAAAAAAATGAGGGAATCTGTCTGAGCCCGAAGCGGTGAGAAATCACTTCAAAACCACCAGAGAAAGTCTCTTTTGCACACGCAGCCTTTGGCTGCAGGGATGAGTAACCCAGGGAAGCCTGCGATACCCAGGCGGCCACGGGCAGGAACAGGCAGGAGCGGGCAGCAGGCGACAGCAGGGGACAGCAGAGGGCAGTAGGCGACAGCGGAGGGCAGGAGCAGGCAGCAGTAGGCAGTAGGGGACAGAGGAGGGCAGCAGGAGACAAGAGAGGACAGGCTCGGGCAGCGTCGGGCAGCAGGGGACAGCATCAGGAAGCAGAGGACAGCATCGGACAGAGGGGACAGTAGGGGGCAGAGGGGACAGCAGGCTCCCGCCCAGGTAGGAGCTCCAACCCCCCTGATAGTGTTTCAGCCCCTTCCCAGACCAGGCTGGGGGAGTTCCGAGTGAAGTTTCTCCCCGGGCAGGAAGAACCAGAGTTGGTTTAGAAACTATTGGAGACGATTCCTGTAACAGCAGGGAGAGCACAGGGGAAGTTTGTAGAATCACTGGGCACGGGCTGGGTACGTGTGTGTGGAGAAGGACGGCTAGGTGTGTTCAGGGATTGCACATCCCAGCATGTATTCAGAGAATCCCAGCTGGGAATGTTCCCACAGAATTGCAAGAGACATAAACAGAGATGAGTCAAGGAACTGTAGGCATCTAAATTCATAAAGGGTAAGTAAAATACTCTCTGAAAGCTCCTGGTTTGACTGTTACAGGCAGGCAAGGGCAGGGGACAGAGGACTGAAGGTACTGCTGTAAGACCTGAGGCCTTTTCCTCCTCAGCAGTGGAAAACATCCAGCCCATTAACAACTGCAGGGAATTTACAGTGCATTGCATGTTCCTAGTCCCCTGCAATTCAGCTTCACAACACAAGCACTTACATGATCAGTGGAATTGTTTTCTATCAGTTGTGTATGCAACAGTTGGAACTCAAGTTATTTCCTCCCTTCAGTTCCCTCTGAGTAGCCCTAGTGCTACAGGACTCAGAGAGCTCAGCTCTCACATATTTTTATCCATCCAGAAAACTGTCTCTGAAGACTGAAAAATGATCAGCACATTTTAAGCTGGTGGAATAATCTTTATTGTGTATCTATCAGTGTACTCAGGGGCATGGCCTGAGCCAGCAACAGATCACAGCTATTCTGTCCCTAATTGAATCAGGCATTCTCAGGTGGTGCCAATACTCGACACCATGAGCCACATGTACTTCTTGGTAAACATCAGTAAAGTACAACATCAGCAACTTACAGGGGCCTCAGACTGCTTTGGCTTCACAGTAACCTCCTGTAGAGCAGAAGGTATCTGCATCCTGAGATTTTCAAAGCCAATGAAACTGGGTGGATCACAGAAGCCTGAAGCCTCATGAGCATCCAGGTGTGCTTCCGAGACACGGACAGCAGATCTTGAGAGGCAGAGTTCCGGTCAGTGCAGCGCTGCAGGCAGAGCCTGCACTGCACCTCTGCAGGCAAACGGCAGCAGAGCAAGCCTCTACCCATCACCCTGCCTCAGGGCTGTCACCAGAGTGCTCAGTGATTTTTATATAGGTCAAGTAATCTTTGAACATCATGTCTCACATCAGACCTTCCTGTGTAGGAGATTTTATTTATAGATATAGACACAGACACAGATAGAGTGATACAGACTTCAGCTTCCATGGGGAGCGGTTGTTCCTCATCAGACCCTTGGACCCAATTTCCTTTGGGATGTGTCATCTTAAAGCATTGCCACAGACTGCTCTATTGTATCCAGATAGAAGGTGAAAAGCACTATAAAACTAAATTATAAAATGAATCAAGTCATTTGATATTTGAAAGAAAAAAACGCTTCTCCCAGAGCTCATCATTTATTAAAATCTGAAATCAAGAGCTGAATATTTATAGTTTACTTTTGTTCCTTTCTGGAGCTCTCTAGACAGACATTTTGTTGAGTCGGCCTAAAAAATTAAATCTGCATGCAGAAAGAAGAAAACTGAAATGCTTTCCCAGATTTCTTTCCTCTTGGAAGATATTAAGAGTTTTGCTTGTTTAAGTGCATGATTTTTCCCAGCTCACTGCTTTCTGACCTTCAGTAACTTTGGGTTTCTCTCATGCCATATGACACAGTGATACTAGAGCCCACGTGACTGGGGATGCTAAGGGTGTCCCATCCTTAAGGCTGTCACACCTCTCTCCGAGGCTTCTAAGTCACAATTACACATGTACAAACCACACAGGAGTTCTTGTCCTGCAGAGGGAAGGCTCAACCCTGAAGCCAGGGGTATCAGAGGGAGAGACATGCAATATGGGACAGGGACTCTTGAGTCAGATGCAGTGACCAGTTTCCTTGCTGGTGTACACATTCATTCAGAAGGTCTCAGTACTGTGTGACAGATAAGAGACATCCATGGATCTGACTTTCCAGCTGGATATGTGAGGAGTACAGAGGACTAACAATACACTTGCAAGGGTTGCTCTCCTCTGGGACAAAGCTACCTCCAGTGGCAAGGTCTCAATCTTGATGGAAACACATGAAGTGTGATATTTTCTCTCTGCTGTTGAGATGGAAGTTACTAACTGACAGATTTTTCTCTGCTTAAATGATAATTTCAAGTCAGATGACACCACTATGAAAATCTACTCAGCACACAGCAGTGAGCTTCTACCACTGAGTTTTACATAAGGAAGTGTAAAGTGACTGGAAACACAGAGGATCCACACTTATGCTTCAGTGCAAGAGGATTCTACTCCCAGCACTAGAAAGATCATTTGTTCACAGGCTACTCGACAGGGAGCAAGCCATAAGCTTCCTGCAACATATGCCATCATAGAGGACAGCAGGGCTTTGCAATTACACAGCCTCTTTCATTCGAATGCCGCAAATCATTTTGGGAGCATTCATTAAGTCACTTGCACAACATCCTTGCTGATAAAGTGCACATGCTAATCATGTCTCGGCATCACAGGCTGAGGCACAGCAGCATTCAGGGACTCGCTCAGGGTCATGCTTTGAGGATCAATAATAATCACTGGCATCTGCCCTCTTATTACCTAATGCCAGTTCCTACACACAACTTCCTCTGTTGGGATCTTATACAGATGACTGATGCCATTTTTCTGTTCCTGTTGGAAGGAATCTATGTGTCAAATCAGAGTGTGAAAAGACCGTATTTTGATACAAATATATGCCACAAAAGGAGACTGTGCTAGTAGAGCTTGTGAATTCATAGCCCTTTAAGTCCTGAAACATCTCACAGAGCTCTTCCTTGAGTATTTATGTGATTTTCACTTTGCCACCTCTCAAGTGGACCATAATGTTCCCTTAAGAGTACACAGCAATACACAACACAGAAAGTGAGGAACCATATCTAAGGATGGGGCCGAGAATGAGAAGGGATTTAAACCCAGAAATAGGCTACTGCTTCAGCAAAAGGCTTGATCTAGAATTCCAATTTATTTTTCCCTGCTTGCCTGAAACACTGTGTTGAAAATCTGCCTAATTTTCTGCTTATCACAGAGCAGAGAATTTCAGCTGTAGAGTTTTACACTGAGGAGTGTCAAGTGTCCTGAAGGGTAGAGTTCCTGTGCTCAGACCTTGGTACAGCAGTGTCCTGAATCATCAGAGTGTTGCTCACTCCAGCTAGACAGAAGGATACAAGCTATGCACAGTCTAGTTTTCCGAAAGTGATATTATAGAATATAATTTCCCAACAGATTTGTTTTTATTTCTAAAGGGACAGATCGGCAGTATTAATTAACAGACAGTTAGTATTGCAAATGGATGAAACATTGGACTCAAAGTCCTTAAACCACTGCTTTGTGGGTGTGGACTGGGCAAGAGCTGCTCTGGACTTGCCTTGCTTCTTGAAATGTCTATCACCTCCTCTGTCCTGTTCATGCAGGCTTTGTAGTTGGAATTTATGGAGTTCCTAACTCAGAAGCATCCAGACCATTGTAATGCTGGTAATGAACCCATAAGTTTCTCTAATCCTTTTATTTTGGTTCTTTTGTATTCACAAGGAGATACTTGGCTGTTTCCATCTCCTCTGAATGCTCAGGTGCATTTTTTCTCATATGCAAAACATTCACTGCCCAAACTGCAGCCCCGTAGCAGCATCCCAGGAATGGATGGAATAGATGCTCCTGATCTGCTGCAGTGCCAGGTTCATTGTCCCAGCTTGTGTCCTCTGTGGATGCCACACAAATTCAACATTCTGCCTTTTTATGAAGTGTACAGGTGAGGGATGTGAACACTCAGAGAATGGAGGAATTAGGGAGAGTGAGAGGCAACATCTCAGGCTGCCTCAGCAGTTCTTGGAGGAACACCTTGAAAAAGCCAACTGCTCTGCAGCTGCAGAGCTTGCATCTAGTTTATTCCATAATGCCTAAATCTATTGGAGCAATATTAGTTTAAAGCTGTTCAAATGCAGTGCAGCACAAATCCCTGCTGCCAGTGGCTACACATTAGGGAGTCACTGTAAAGTGTAGGACTTACACCATGTAAACCAAAGACACCAAATTTAAAAGAACAAAGATCATCATGAGGAGCAACCACCATCATATCTAGACTTGAGCCTTCTGCCTGTGACACTGGAAGGCACTAACAGGCACTCTGGCATCCATTTCCTTCTTGCCCTTTGCTGTTCTTTTCCAGCTTTTTAGATATACTATCTTCCTGACCTTTCTGATGAGCAATCTCTTCCACAGACAGGTTTAAGGGTGGAGAGGAACTGCTTGCAGACAGAGAGCTCTCCCCTTTCACCTGCTGCTCGCGTAGCCATGTCTGCCATCCAGAGGTCTGATGCAGAGAACTGCTTGACATGTTGCCTTCTCCAGGAGTGCAGCCAGAGGATGCTCCCATCTCCTCTGCCACACTTGGTTTGTGTAGATGTGGAGTTTCTGTTCTAGTTTTTAATTCAGTGTCCTCCCATGAGTGCCACTGAGGGTAGAAATTCAGGAAAACAAGTTCTAAATGTTTGGATGCTCAGACCCTGTTAATCAAGGCTGGAGGTTCTTAATGAAGGAAGTTAAGAGCAGCACTTTCATTTTGTTCTTGTTTCTGGGCAGAGAAGAGGACAGCAGAAGTTAAGTGCTAGTTCTCTTAAATAATTATCCATTGAAATATAGCCAGACTAGTGCAATAACTCAGCTAATGGCATCTGTAATTATTTGATTACTGTTGCTGAGCTATGGATCTCTGAATATTAAAAATATTATACACTAATATAAAGCCAAGGGATAATCTAACTGCCATGAATTTAGATAAAACATTTATAAAAAATGGGATGTGCAGTATGAAGTCCTCAAAATGAAAACCAGCACTTCTAAGCTATTTAAAGAAACAAATTACTATTTAGAACAGAGTAACTATATTTTGTTTTTTGCTAGTATTTCTTTATCTGTATACTGAGACATATCTTCCTCTGCACCATCCTCACTCCCAACATCCCTGGAACTGTCAGTTGTGGCACATCATGAGCCAAAACACCCAGCTTGCTCCAGACAAGGGAATTGAGATATTTCTTAGCCTGTATGCATTTTTGCAACCTCTTCCACTAATTCACAAGTAAGGACCTGCCACAGTGATCTTTAAACAACAGAAATAAATACAAACACATATTTTTAAACAGATACATGATGATAATTCTCCCCTAAAGGAAGAAAACATTATGTAGAACACATGATATGCCTGGTGGACTAGAACAATTCAATTTTGAAAAGAAAGACAAAGAATTCCTGACAGGCAGGGAAGCCTGTCAAACAGCTGATCACATTGCTGCTTCTCTGTGATGATGTTAGGAGTATAGGGCAGTTTCAAAGTTATATCTAAAAATGTCTAGTAAGACCAAACTGTTGCCCCTGAAAACTTATCATAGGTGCCTTCAGGCCAGGTTTTACTCATTGTAAACACTAAGCTACCAAATTTGTCCTCCCAGGAGTGGTCTAGCACAGTATCTTCAAAGCTGTGATGGAGCTATGCCAGCAAAGAAAGTCAATCCAACTCTCCAAACTATGATAAACAGTGATATGATAGGAATTGCTAGTGTGAGCAGCTCCTGCATTTCCTGTGGGCTAGCAGCACTAGATATCCTGCACCTATCTGCAGAGCAGACACTTCACTTCTGTTTTGCACTGGAGTACCTTAATAAAGAGAAGGAATTGCCTGGATGGAAAGGGCAATATTCCATGGGGCTGACAGACTGGTAGAGCTGTGTACCTAGTGAGGCACAGGGAATCTATTAAAAATAAATTTGAACTGTGTTTTTAACATGCCTTACTTGTTTTACAGGCTGTAATGGAATTATTTATGATTTTTCCTCCTCATCTGAACACATATTTCCTCTTTAGGGAAGGTTGATGTCTAAAAGTCCTTCCTTCCCTTATTTTCTTCCTCTTATTTCCTCCCCAAAAGCCAATTTAAAGGTGAAGTAGTTAGACAGCTGATATTTCACCTACAAAAGAGAAGAATGACTTAAAACACAATATTTAGCTGTTGTTGAATGATAACTTTTTATTGATTCAAGTCTGTTCTGTCACCAGAATGTGTCTCACCATCTCCACATCACATGAGACCAATGAGCCAGTTCAGGGAAATAGACTGAAAGCTAGTATTTTTTCAAACATAATATGATTAAGAAGAATGTTTTCAGTTTGTGCTGGTTTGGTATGTGGTACACAATTGTGAATGCTGACATGAAAGAAATGGAGGAAAAACCCTGGCTGGAGAGGAACTTTTGGTGAGTGCCCATACTTTGCCTAAACCTGATTTTGGTTGAGAGTGCTCTCATCTCCCAGCAAGTGCAATTGGGGTGGGCTGGAGAAGTAGAAGTAGCCAGAGATGACCCAAACTGCCTTGAGGTGCAAGACTAGAACCAGAACTTCAAATCTGGAGTAAAAGGCAAAGAAAATACAGAAAAAGAAAATACAGAAAGGAAGCTTTTACCATTTCCATGCTTACAGAATTTAAGGGTCTGTTTCTGTTCTGTTCCCAGGAATAAAATGCAGGAAAAGTTGCTGACAACAACTGACTATAGCAATGGGGGGAGAAAAATATGCTTTGGAGTGAGAGCTCCAGCATCCTCATAAATCTGCACTGGAACAGACTCTAGCCATTGTATTTCTAAGGCTGTTACAACAGAGCACAGCAGGATATACTCTCACCATAGCAACCCAGAAAACCGCCCCATCAGAGTACGTTTCCACTCTCTGTAACACCAATCTCTCCCTGTCCTTGCTTCTCAAAGGAAGTTGATATATTCAGCTCTTGAAGTAGCACTTGAAGCCCGAGTCCCTGCTCCAGTGCCACTTCAAGTCTCCTGTACTCCATTGAACAGCAGCAATGGGAAACATTAGTAGCATCTTTCTTATGCTTCAGAGAGTTACTGAAAAATGGGGTCAGCCTTGGCAAAGAATCTAATTCCTCTAATACAGGTTTGGGGCCCAGTGCCCACTCTTCATGGCATGTATGGGAGAGACTTAATGTTCTGAGATGAAGTCTGAGTTGTGTTCTTCACATCGTTGCCCTCCTCAACTGCACAACTAGCCCCCACCTTGAAGAAGGGTTCAGTTCACGGCCTGAGTCCTGATGGAAGTGGTTTTAGACCAAGTCCCTGGGCTGCACTGTGGGAGGTGACACTGGGGCTCACATCCAGCCCTGCTACCCCTGCTGCCATGCCTGTGGCTTCTGGCACAGGCCAAGCAGGCAGCTTGAGGTGATAATGTCAGACTACATCTACTAATCCAGAACTTGTCTCTTAAACCTCTTATTCTTTACTATTTTCATTTTGAATATTTTATTAAGAATTTGTGACAAAAAACTGTTCTTATGCAACCTTCCTGGTGGAAGAAGGCATTTCATGAAGTTCTTGTGGAGTCAACAGGACATCACCCTTATTTTCCTTGAACTAGGAAACCAGGCATTCCAGAAGAGAAGCTGCATACATTATCCACTGAGACCAAATGACTTTGCTACCATTCCCAGTTTACTCTATGTCCTGGTTGCTCAGGGCAAATTAAGAAGATTTTAAAGAATGACTACTGTGAGGATCCCAGCAGGGCAAGCATTGATTCCATACTTAGAGAACAGAAGTGTATTATCCCCTTTATACAGGTGGAGAAATAAGCAGAGAAGCTAGAGGACTCATTTTGGGGAGTGCTCTGCATCCTACTCCCACACACACTAAATGAAGTCTTCCCTGGCCAAGGTCCCAAGAGATTACTGGTATTCAAACAGCTACTGAATCCTCCAATAGCTGAGCTGCAGAACTCCAAATATTATATTTAGCACTTGAAATGCTTTTAACTTGAACAGTCAGTCCTTACAACATGGGAGTAGGTGGTTAGATTTTTTTTCTACTCAACTGATTAGAAGAGCATGGAGAGAGATGTACGTTTTGAAATCATTTGGTCAAGAACTGAAAGGATATTGCTATTGAAGCTGGAATTTGAGATCTGATGTGTATCCTCTGTTCATATTACTGCTTACCTCTATGCACAGCTGTGCACAATGTGCCCATTTGCTCTTTTAAATCAAATGTTCAAATTCAGTTGTGCTTGAGCAAGCAAAATATTCAGTAGCTTCAGTGGGGGTTCTGCTGAGCCTCAAAGGTTTGATCAGGGATCTTGCTTCTCATGGCTTATGCAGCCATCTAATCCTGTTAAAAACATTTCTGCAGAGCTCAAAAGGGACAACTGAATCAGAGTTCCCTGCACTCCTGCTCATGTACTTCTAGTCCAGTTGTGAGTACTGTCAGTGAGGCTGAGATAGACTCAGCTCTAGGACTGATGCATGCTACTTGATAAAAGGACATTTATACTCATTTGCAACAATATTAGCTATAAAAAGATGATGGGATCCCTGCTCTTTAAAGCTAACTCCAGCAGTATAAAGTGAATGTTCTCATGACTGTACCCAACATGGCTATGCAGTAAACTAATGCTCTACCTATGGGCCTGTTTCTTGGTTTCAGAAGTGGTAGATTGTGTGACATTACCAACTGTATGGAAGTAAGTTAACAACTCAAAAATAAAGCTATTGGAATAGGCCTTTCAGCCTAGAAACAACAACAAAAAAACCCCATCTATGAGCACAGGGTTAACTTAAGAAACACTCTTGCAATCTGTGATTCCAAAACACTGCAAGGAGTGATAGAGCAAGCTACTTTTCTTTTGTAGTCTATGATGCTCTAAAAAAACAGACAAGAGCTAACTGCTGAAGTGATTCATGCCTTTGGGAGCATGCAGGCAACCTACTGTAGACCTTTAGCATCCTGCTGCTCCTTCAACTAATAAATGATAGTAAGTGGTGAAGAACTTAGCAGCTGCAGCAAGTGCCCAATAGCCCAGCATCACACTACAAGATCTCATGGAGAACTTCTACTTTCATTTATAGTCTATTAAGGATTTTTAAAGGCCTTGACTTCCTGTCCCATGAAGGCTTTGGAGCAAGTAATCTACTCTGCAAACAAAGAAAACTCTACGTAGATGACCCTTACAATGTTTTTTTATTTACTCTGTATCCCTTTTTTTTTCAAAGACCAGCCATGTATCTGCAGTAAGTTATTAAGATGATTTACAATCAGACAAGATGATTTACAATCAGACTTCAACGTGCAGTAGTCAGATTATTGGGCATTGCTTCTCCTGCAGTCTTGGATGTGGCTTTGGGATTGAACTTTGGGTAAAAATTTCCATATTGGTCCAACAGTTGTACTGACCATAGCAAAAGCTCCCAAACTGAATTCAGCTCTGAGATCTTTCTGTCTTACTACTGGTGACGGAAATATCATCTTAGGCACAGACCAGTAAGGTTGTGTTATTAGAAGGAATAGTCATTTGCTTATTCATTGTATATCATGAAAACATGATGAGCATCTTTTTCTTCCTTTGTGTTTTAATTGCTAGTCCTTCACAGCCAAGCTCATCTCTTTCATTTGTATGTTGCCCACAGCAGTAGGACCTCATTCATCAATCTTAGTTAATGTGCTATGTAAAAACTTTTCATCTTTGATTATGCATTAGAAATTTGAATCTGGAGGGGGAAAAAAAAGCTGTTTAGGGAAGTAGTATAGACAAGTAGAGTTCTCCTTAAGGCATGAAGAAAGATTAGGCTGTTCTGAAGTACTGAGTGGGACACAACTGCATATTCACCATGTGCTTTATCCTGTCATGCAAGAAATATCATTTATTTGAGTGGAAGCAAACATATAGTGAGGTACTACCCCGTAAAACTGAAAACTGTCTGCTACTCTTTTTGGTAGAGCTCGAATTCACACATAAATGATCTGTATCTCATTGGGGTCATGTAGTCTTTCTTGCACAAGGGAAGTCTTGCTCCTTGTCAGGATTGTTTAATGACTTTGATATTAGAGCCTCGACGTGAGATTTTGAGACTTTTTCCCACAGAGTCAAGCTACTTTCCTTCTCACACTGAGCATGGCTTTTGAGACAAAAAGTCTCTGGATCTCTATTTTGGGCAAAAATAAATTGACCAAGCTTTAATCATACAGTTTCAAGTTGCTTTTATGTGACAGCATTTTGATCACGGTCTTAGAAGTGCTACTGCTAAAGTGCTCCTAGAAAATTGCAGGAAGGATGCAGACACTGTCGCAATATTCATTTTTTATTTAGGATTAACTTCTTAAAATTCAAAGCACTAGTCAGCTAGCCTTTTTGCAGCGCTTATCTAGTTTTGGTTTTGGAACATACCATTACTTAGGAGCACATATTGGAAAAGAAATCCTTTTATCCTGTTTCCTTTCTTTTCTACTTTCCACGACTCTAATATGAAACTCTTGTGACTATAACGAATCCTCATACATGAATTCCATTTCAGACTGGTCAGGTATTTCCACCAAGTGTGCTCTATTTTGCAGTGGAGAATAGCAGTAACAAGCTAATATGCATAAAAGCCCAGGTTATACTGTCTTGATTATGTGATACCCGACAGTCAGTGCATTGCTGTTCTCTGTAAATCAGACTGCTCATAGATACCTGCTGCCTGCTTGCTCTGGCATACTTCAGAGTTACTTGGGCTGAAAACTTTTGCCTGAGAAACATTAGTATTTTCAGCTGAGTAATTTCCTTCCCTGCTGACCTGTTTTTTTGGAGGACAGCATATCTAGAGTCTGATCCCAAAGGACAAAATGGTGAAGAGAAATATTGTCACTCAGGCCTGTATTTTTCCCCTTGGTGAGATGAATATATGCTCCCTTCAGTTCCTCCAGTGTCTTCAACTATCATGAAAGTTCTCTTGTGCAAGTATCCACCCAGTTGGCTGCAGCACTGTGAAAACATTCCCACGTCTATACTCAGCCATCTATACATTCAGATATTTTAAAATGCTAGTGTTCACTTTGAACAGCTTGTGTTAACAATAAACCCTTCTCTTCCCCCTATTTAATATTTAAAAAATGTTTTTCTTTATTTATCATGAAATTCAACTCCCACTAAGAGTTTGCATAAGAGAATAAAACAAGTCTTCAGAGCTTTCTACAATTAGCATACCCTCATCATGCTCCAGTAATTACCTCCCCTGAGAGTTCAATTGGGATGCCACACTGCTCTTGTCACTACAGTGTTCCCATGGGGGAAATTAAGAGGCAAAACATCAAGATTACTCAGATGCCACATTCACCATGCATACACCGTTGATCTCCCAGGCTTTTTGTCTTTGACTCTAGTCAACAACTCACTTACCAGCAATCAAAACCAGCACAGCTGTGTTTGTTCCAGGCCTCCAACAGCAGGTCAAAATGGATTAGCAGGAAACTTGTTCTTTATTTACCAGGAAGGAAAAATTCTTTAGTGAACCAGTATTGCTCAGAGGATACAGGCACCAAGCTTCTTAGGAGGCACTGGGCAGAAGAGCGTTTGGTTGTGTTAAGTGGCTTTTGCACATGGTATTTTTGGTCCTTTGCTACCTCCTCCACAATTTGCCCCAAATCACTCAATCACTATTATCTTAATTCTCCACTTCATGCTACTTCTCTACCTGCAGGACTCCTTTAGGACATAACTCTTCTAGACCCAGAAAATACTTGGCTCCTTTCTCAGGTCCCTAATATCCTTTTTATCTTCAGGTGGCATAAAGAAGGCTGAAGACCAAGTTAAAATTCTTCATTCTATCAAAAATGATGTGAGTTTTCTAATTTTAAAATTCAGTATCCCAGTTCTCTGTTGTGCTAAGCCTCTCCACACTCTTACCCCAGAAATCACCAACGGCCACTTCAGAAAACTGTACAAAAAATTGATACATCAATTGGTGTAAGGTGTGTAGGAAGGAAAAGAGCCCTCATAAAATCTCAGCACACCTATCAGCTGCTGATATTTCTGAGTACTGTGTGTAGCCAGATTTTTCTATATTACCCCAGGAAATGTGGGTGCTGTGCTTTCACCCAGAGTTACCTAGTGATGCATTACAACTCCCTGCTTGGTTTATACTGAATGGGCATCAATCATAGCTGAATTTCAGGACTGGTAAATCATGACTAATGCTACATTGTATTGCAGTAACCAACTGTTTATTTCACAGCTGCCAACAATATGCAACTCTTTAGAAATATTTAGAAAAACAGATGTTTGGTACACAAAATCCAGGATAGCCAGTCCCCCTCCTACATCAAGCTCCATGCAGCTCAGCTTTTTTGAGCTCAGACCTTACAGAGACCATCTGCAAAGCCCATTGGAGCTGACAGGAGCACTTCCTGATGAAGGAGATGGATTGAAGTACCTTATTAATTGGAGAAGTACTTGAACACAATCCTATCACACACATCCATGTGATGCCTTTCAATATTTAAACAATCTAAGAGCATAAGGAATGAACATTTCCCAGTTGTAGGTAGTTCCTAAGAAATCCTATTCAATAGAGAAATCATTTCCTCTTCTGCCTTCTGTTTTCCTTAAAACAATTCCACAGGAGAAAAATCCATGTTCCACCACAGTATGTACTTACTGACATACTGTTCAATATATGAGTTAGAAAACCAATTTTCATTTATTGTATTTTTTTAGACTTATTTCTTTCTTTTCTATGCCATAGTTTTTACATTCATAAAAGCCCAATAGCTTATACCTAGGACCACTCCTAAACCTGCAGAAGTTCATAATCCTAATCAAGGACTGGACAAAGCTTTACCTAGAAAGGAATGGAATATCCATGCCTCTGGATATGCATTAATGTTATGAAATATATTTCAAAAGCCAATGCCACAACTTCAGTTTAGGAATATATGCACAGATGTATGGATGCTTTCCTCCTTTCTACTCACATGGAGCACCACAGCATGACCCACAAACAGGAGGTCCCTAGTAGTTAGTCTCAGTAGTCTAGGAAAGATAGAAGCCTGTAGCTTTGGTTTTCAGTTGTCCTTAGAAATGAAAAAAAATCCCAACAGTTCTAATTATTTCCTCATACCATCTCTTTCTCCACCTCAAATGATTTAGGCTTGAATTCCTGTACATTTTAGGAAGTTCTATGAAGATCCAAGCTCAAAATGGGAACAAGTATGGACTAAATAAAATAGACTGTCAGAGGAGGAGACAGTCCATAGAGCTTGTGAGTGTTCCTAACATCCAATGGGTTTGAGTAGGTACACTAGTTTCTGTGCAATACCAGTTTAATAACTTGGAAGAGCTGATCTGAAGCCCAGCTGCTGTGGCATTGCAGACTCAGGACAGTGGATGCAAAACCAGCTGCAGGTATGTCCAGTCTTTGTGCTAGAGCAACAGAAACAAGAGATGGGAGTATTTTATGAAGGATGGAGAGGGAAACTCGAGGTGCTTGTCTGTTGGTTGGTATTTATACATCAACTCACGGAATGACTCACATGCTGGCTCGGGGGTGTGTGTGGGGGGGGCGGTATTTGCTTTGATTGAAGGGAGTAGTGTGACTGGGAAGATGATTATCACAGCAGCATTCTGAAGAGATCCTGAGGTAAACGACTGCTTTAAACACGTGCAAACAAGCTGTGATTTCTTACTGTTTGTTGGAATTTTGCCTGGTACAGCGCAAACACATGACAAGAAATGGTAAACAGCAGAAATGTAAAAATGGTAGCAAAGGGATCGCAAGGGTTAGACTCTTCAGAGCACACATCCCGGCCGACACCTTGCCTCCTCAGGTGCTGGAGCCATACTCGGTCGTGCCACAGGGCTCGGCACCAGCCCTGCGCGGCAGCCATTTTCCCCCGGGCCTGGCCCCGGCCTTGGCCGCAGGCCGGCCAGAGGAAGCCACCTCCTAGGCGAGGATCTTGCCCCTCGGGCAGGTAGCACGGCGGCTGGCTGTCACCTCACGGGCTTCAGCCCCGCCGCCAGCGCCCGGGGGAAGCCCGAGGCGGGGCAACGCCTCACCCCGCTTGGGAAAGGCCTCCAGCCCCAAGATGGCAGAACCGCCCTGTCCTGCCCACGCCGGCACTTCTGCCGCCCTGAGGAGCCATGTGGCCGATCTGCCGCCAAGCCCCGCTCCGCTCCGGCTGCGACCCGGGCCCGGCCGTGGGCTAGGGGCGCCAGCAGGCGGAGCCGCCTCCAGGTCCGGCGCATCACGCCAGGAGGAGGGGCCGGGCCGGGTCGGGTCGGGTCGGGCGGGGGAGGCCGTCGCGCCTGCGCTTCGCGGACAGAGACATCTGCGCACGGGTGTGTGACAGCATAACCAATCTTGCGGCAGGGCCCGCCACTCTGTGACGTCAGGATTATGGGCGTGCGGGCAGCCCAGTGAGAGCCCGTGGTACCGTTCAAACCCGAGGTGCCGGGGTGGTAGTAGCCAGTCAGATATTGGGGGTAGGCACTGGGCGGTAGCACATTCCTAGGCGCTTCCGACGGGCTTTTACTGTGCTCGGGGCGGCGCCGGCGTTCACTGTGTTTGGAGCCGGCGGACCGACGGGTTGGGCCCGGCCCAGGAGTATGGGGGTGAGGTAGGGCCGGCCCAGCTGCGGAGGAAAGGCGAGCGCGCCTGTCCGGCGAGGCCGGGCCTGCGCAGCGGCGGCGAGGAAGGACGCGGAGCCGGCCGGAGGATGGAGGACAAGAAGGAGGAGGGTGAGGCAGAGATCCAGGAGCACGGGCCAGAGCACTGGTTCAGCAAGTGGGAGCGGCAGTGCCTGGCCGAGGCCGAGCAGGAGGAGGCGCTGGCCCCGGAGCTCCAAGACGAGGCGGCGGCGCAGCCCGAGCACAAGCAACAGAAGCTCTGGCACCTGTTCCAGAACTCGGCCACCGCCGTGGCGCAGCTCTACAAGGGTGAGCGCCGCAGCAGGGCCGCGGGCGGTGGGGCCTGGGGAGGGGAAGCACTGCTGAGCGGAAGGGGGATGGCGGGCGGTGGAGCCCGAGTGCGGTGGGCTTGGGGGCTGAGGCCAGGCCCGGAGATGTGACGGCCGGGTGGGGACGCGGAGCCGTCGGAGTTGGGGTGGAAAGGGGGCCGCGGCGTTACAAAGGAGATGTGGCGGTGAGAGCGGCCGGGCAGGGGGAGGAGCGGGCTTCCGGCCCGGGGTCTCCGCTCCCGTCCATAGAGGCAGACGGGAAAACAAAATGGCGTGAGGGGGAACTGCGGTCGCTGCCAGGACATCGCCCGTCGCGGCCTCCAGCGGAGTGCCCTGGGCCACCGAGACCACTGGGCNGAAGTGAGGGGCCGGCTCCATTGTGCAGCGGGGAGCTGCGGGCGGGGGCCGGGCAGGCCCCTTCCTCGGCGGGCTGGAGGTGTCGCGGCCCCTGCCTGGTACCGGGCCGCCGCCGGCCCGCCCTTCTCGGTCCCGATCCCGAGTTGCCTTCGGAAGGTGGAACAAAATGGCGAAACCTAACATGGCCGTTCGGAGTTGGTGACTCCAAAATAAACAGCCTGTGTCCTTCCCTCCCTGCAGACCGGGTGTGCCAGCAGCCGGGGCTCTCCCTCTGGGTCCCCTTCCAGAACGCTGCCACTGCGGTCACCAACCTCTACAAAGGTAAGGGCCTGTCTGTCTCCCCCACCTCCCCGCCGAGCTTGGCCCCACTCTGCCTCCCGCCCCAGCTTACTCATAAGCAGGGCCTGTTAATGTCTCTTATTCACCCTGATAAAATCTAACCCGAGACTGCTTCCTGAATCTTGCAAGTTTTCCTTGGGCCAGTTTAGCTGATGGTTGCTGAATCTTTTCTGTTGCTTCATGTTAGTGACTAATAGCTTGAAAACTGTTTTACTTTGAAACCCTTGAAAAGGGATGAATTCAAGGGGAGAGTGTAGTAGTTTAGTAAACAGTAGTTAGATTTCCTGAATGTTACGTATTTCATGGTGTATTAAATGTTGGCCTATCAGTATAATACATGTACATTTGCAGTGAAGTGTAGGTTGCATTTAGCATTTGCAGAATTCTCTGTAGATGTTACGTGACAAGAAGTTTTATCTTGTGACAGTGAGGCTTCTTCAGCCTCCCAGTTTATCTTAACTGCTAGAATGGCATTATGCCTGTGTCCAGAGTGGCTGCAAGAAAGCAGTGTTAGCCAAAACTTTGATAACAGTGCACTCTACATGTCGCTGTGCTTTTGTGCTGTTGTACTGTGTGTTTCCATCTGTCAGGATCCGTTTCTGAACTCTGCTGTTCTGTGGGCTGTCACAAGAATTCTTGTCTGCAGAGGAATCATTCAGTGGTTTCTAGCTTGTTTAAAGGATTGTACAAAAATGATACCTCAGTCAGTGGAGGCTTAAGTTGGCACAGTGTCATTACCATTGTTACTGTCTTCCATTCCTAGGACAGAAGGAACTTTAAGGTTCCAAATTGTTGCTTTTCTGGCTTGTATTTTGTTATATTTTTTGAGTTGCTGGGTGTGGTTTCTTTTGTCTGTACAGCATTATTATAGTTCTGTCTGCATGTTCTTTCATTTGTCTGCACTTTCCTAGTTTGGATTTGCTTTAAGCAATTGAACTTGGTAATGTGTCTGTGATGGCTGATCACCTTCCTAACATATCAGGACAGAGCAAGAAGGAAATACAGATGTGTAGCCCTTACTGCTGGAGACTTGCAGAAAGTGCCTATGAATGTTGTCTGTGTCATAAGTCATATAAAGGGGCAGCACATCACATGACAGGGTGGTTGTTGGCCTGAGGGGGTGGGTCACTAGAACATGTTCCGGGACAGCAGTGACTTTCGCAGGTAGTATTTATAAATTGTCTGGAATAATTACAATCTTTTCAAAAAACGACATTGCACTCCCGTACAGCAGCTTTACTACAACAAAGGCTGTTTATTTTTGGTTAAATTATTTGATGGCTTGTGCTATAAGCAAAATGAGTCCTATTTTTCTGCAATAATGTGATTAACGGAAGAGCATGTATGTAGTCATCAGGGAAAAGATAATTTAAGTAGGAAGCTGTGTTTAGTCAGGTGTAATGTAATGCTTCAAAAAGCAGCCCTTGAAACATCTTTCCTTCAAACAGATCTTTGAGTGCTGAAGTATGTCAGTTACTCAGGACTGCCATCTTTCAAGCTGAACTTCCAAGTGGGTAGAAATATATTGAGAGCACGGATAAAACCAGCTAGACACTTGCATACCAGGCAAGTTGTCTCTTAATACGAGTTTGCCTCTTAGGTGTTGCCTCTTGTCCTGTCAGCTGTTTTCTGATCTGATAAATGTTTGGATTTTTGAAGCATCAAAATTCTTTAACAAGAGCTATATGAGGAATAGCACATAAGGAGAATACCAGGATGTCTTGAATGTCAGCGTGTTTTCTGAGAATAGACTTTTAATGTCACACCATGCTGTGAAGATGTTGGATCATGAATTTGTGATTGATGCTGGTGATAGAAACCACATTTAAGGACGTTTGACTATCTTCTAGATTGCACTAAAGAGGCAAAGGCATGGCTTATAATGCAGGGTTTAGGACTTAAGGCCGCTGTAGAAAGTCTTAGGCATATGCCAGTTTAACTTTGTAAACAAAGTAGATGTTGCTTTTACCATAAAAATCTAATATTTACCAGGGTAATGATGCTTGAAATTTGCCCAGGCTACATCAGCAGTCAGTGTGTTTGACCTTACAACTAGGTTAGAATTAGTGCTTTGTAAAGTATTCTGGTATACAAGGAACAAGTTATTGACATAAAGCTGGGCTCTTCACCTCTCAGGAGGACTTTCTTATGGTATTTTGGGAAGTGATGAAAGGAATATTGTTAGTTTCCAAATTATTTCAAAAGTGTTTGGGTAGCTTTTATTTTGAGCGCATTAGAGTCTAACCTGCTGTGGAGTATAAAACGGCTGGAGGAATAATCTGTCATGTTGCCATTGCTTTCACAGCAATTAGCATTTGTAAATCTTCTAGCCTTTTGACTATTACAAAACAGCATAGCAAAAATACTCTTAGAGTGCACAAAAGTAATGAATATGTTGAGTGTATCCTAGGTATAGCTGTGTGGCATATGTTCTAAAATCATCAAGATCTAACTGATCAGTTTGAGATGTTTTTCTTTATTGGTAGGTTGTCTTATGTTTGAAGTGTTGCTTTCTGATAATGTGGATTTTAGTGCTGTCATTTGTGGACCACTCAGTAGTGCCTTAGAATGTAAGTCTAAGAAAACAGCATTTAGTATTGGGTTTTTTGAGTGTGAGAAAACTAGTGATACTAAGAAATTTGTATCCTGAACTTTGTATTTGGAGTTTAGCTATGGCTTCTAACCCAGAAGTTAGAACTAGCAGCTGTGTCTACCTGAACAGACCATGACAAACAAGAAAGCTGCTAGCAAGGAGATAAGAATTTGCTGAAGAGAACTGACCTTGTTCAGCAAAAATATGAAGACACATGAAGCTGGAGATGAGTTGAAAGTACATGGAGAGAAAGTTCATCAAAGGACCCTCCAAGACCACTACCACAAGGCAACACGCAAGTCCGGAGAGGAGGAGATTTATGATAATGAATTTCCAGAAATCGTTAGAATAACCCTGCCTATTCTCAGAAAAATAATGAATATGCATATTATGATTGTATAAATCTGTGACAAGTTGGTTCAGACTTTGCACACATATTTGGTGGAATGATCCCCTATGTGTCCAGGACTGCAATGAAGAACACCTGCTTAATAACATTCTGGTGTTACTGAGTTCTCTACTTGGACTCCAAGTCTAGCTGCACCTAGCCTCCCACTTAGATAGGCAGTGCTAGAAAGTAAGGGGGTTTGGGAGTTCTGTTATCTTCAAATCACTAGATTAGATGTGTATATCACTGCTTACCTGTAAACCATTATCTTAGGCAGCTGTGCTTGTATAAGTATCTTAATACTTGTACAAATGGCTCTTATGTTGGACTTCAGTAGTAAATCAAGAATGTAAGAAACTGTGTTAACAGCTCTGTCAGATTAAAAAAATTATGGCAATTGAGTAAATGAAATTGTAGTGGATATGTTGATGTCTTCTAATGGAGCAAGAGCAACACAGCAGTGGTTTTGTGAAACTGAAATAGCTGTTGGTAAACCTCTGATAATAAATCTGACAAACAAGATGAGCATAATGGTGTAGAGAATAGTTTTTCCCACCTATTACTATTGTCTGAATTGGACACTTTAGTAGCTGGAAATGTACTTGGTGAAGTCTGAAAGCAATGTAATAATACAAGGCATTTAAGAGTGTTTCTTAGAGGCACAGTTATAACTGATGTGCACAGGTAACCAGTTACATCAGTGGAGAATGAAATTGCACTTTTTAGTAGGTTTGATTGCAAATAATGTGCTTAAAGCTTTTGGGATCTTAAATGGGGAAGGAAATTTTCTTAGACTTCCTTTGTAAATACTTTGCCAAACTGAAAAGCATTGGTGACGTTTGTGTTCTAACTAGTTTCAAAACTGACCTCCTGTACATGCCTCTGCAACTGAAATTCAGATGAAAGCAGGACTCTAAAGAAAGCTAAGTTTTCTGAAAATTCCTTACCATTAGACTAAAGGAAAGCAGTTACTACTTTTTGGTGGGGTTTCCTGACTGCACTCATGCACTGTAAAAGCATATCTGTTCAAGTGACCATTGTCTGTTGATGAAAGTACTGTCCTCAGACTGACAAGCTCAAAGTGTTTTTCATGTTAATAAAATGATTTCATAAAGAGTGCTTCAGTGTTGACTTGAAGTATAATCAATGCTATTTAGGTGGTGCTTGAGTTGCTGTTGACTTTGACTTACAAAGTGGGTGGAGCCTTTTTAGCTAGTACTCTCTTTAGGTTTAGTAGAATTCATCTTCAGTGCTAGGTAATTTGTTACAGCTAACTTGGTACTCTATTACAGTAGCTCGTAGAAGATCTTCTACTTTCCCATGGTTGACAGAGAGCTGTCAGTGATGTGCCATACTATACATTGCTCTGTCTGTAACACTAAAGGCTTTTTTTCTGTCTTCTTGCAGAGAGTGTGGATGCCCATCAGCGAAGCTTTGATGTAGGAATTCAGATTGGCTATCAGCGTCGGAATAAGGATGTGTTAGCTTGGGTTAAAAAACGCAGAAGAACTATTCGTAGAGAAGACTTGATCAGCTTCCTATGTGGGAAAGTTCCTCCTCCAAGAAATTCTAGAGCTCCCCCAAGACTGACTGTAGTATCCCCTAACAGAGCTACTTCAACAGAAACTAGCTCATCTGTAGAGACTGATTTGCAACCCTTCCGTGAAGCCATAGCTCTGCATGGTAACAGTAACTTTTTTAATACTACTTGGTTAAAGTTGGGTGGGAATTCTTAAAGCATGTCTGGCTTCTGGCCATTGTCACAGTGTCACGTACCTGATGTTTGTTGAGGGTACCTTCTTCATTCTCAAGGTTTTGCATGTAAAGGCATGTTAGCTGCTAAGAAGTTGCATAGTCAAATGACTTGAATGAGGAAAAGGTATGAAAATGAGGTTTGGATCTGTCATATTTTACAGCTGTGAACTCAACAGTTAGGTATCAACTCTTCATAGTTTTTTAAGCATGAAGAAACTTGGCATTCATACCAATACTAAAGTAAACAGGATTCTTGGAAAATGATAATACTATGATAGCAATTAGTTAAATATTAAGATTCGGCTAGTAGCAAATAACTAGTAAATTCTTGTGGGGTTTTAGGGAGGGAATTTAATGCCTGAAGCTGCTATGTCTGGAGTACCGTACCTCACTCTAGTATCCTTGTGCACTGGGTAATACGGTTTAGCATTCAACTTAAAGTACCCTGGAAAAGGTACTTAACTTGCACATGACTGCAGTAATTAAGTCCTCTTCAGAACTCAGGTCCAGTTCATGATGTAAATCTTCCAACATTATGCTGAATTTCCTTCCTTGCTGTAACCAACAATGTTTGTGGTATATCTTCTTTTCAGATGTGAGTGTTCAGTAGCTTATTCTGTGTTGGACTACTACCTAGCAAGTGATAAAAGTGTCTTAAATTGCTCCTCAGGTGAAATGAAAGCAGTTCATCTGTGGGTTTTACGCTTCCTAAAATTCTAGAGGTAGGAGATGACTTGAGGTATGAATAGTAGACCATTCTAAAAGGAAAAAATCAAGCTATCTAGAAGTAAAACTTGTGAAACTTAAATTTTTAGTATCTTAGTATTCTCAGTGAGAGGTAGAATTAATGAGTTATGAGTGGATTCCTGGGAATGCAGTCTTTACTTCTGCTCTTGTGGTGGTTTTTCAAGATGCATAAGCCAGGCACTGTTACTGACTAGGAGACAGCCTAATTCTGGTGGTACTTGCTGCTCTCACATTTTAATTGAGCATGTTTCTGCCCAGTCATGTAGTTTTTGGCCATTTTCCTTCTCGTATTGGAAGCTGGCTAGAGAATTCTGTGCACCAGTATTGATTATTCAGTAGATAAAGCTGCTTCATGAGAACTGCAGAAACTGGCTGTCACTTGATGGTTATGATAAACACCTTAAAAATACCGTGTTTTTGAAACTATAGCTGAATCTGGCGTTTTAACTACAAAGGTTTACTCTCAGGTGAGAATAGCTAGGTAGACTTACTTCAGCATAGTGAGCTCTCAAGAGTAAACTCAGTCCTTTTATTGGTAACACAGTTCTTTTCATGTCCTTGTATTGTTTCTTAGCATTTTTTTTGTATAGAGGTGGTTTATTCATATTTCTCTAACAGGGGAATCTGAACTATGAAGTTTTCTTACATATTTCATGGCCTACTATAAGTCTGAGGGCTGTAAAAAGTGTTCTTCTTTGTACTGGCACTGTGGAAGCTAGAAATGCCCTCTTCCCCTTCATCAGCTGGTTGACAAGATTACATGTCAGTCACCTTCTGGATTAAGTTCTGATATCAGTTTCAATCTGATCTTTTGACAAATGCTTTTGTGCTGATCCTTTAGTGACTAGGCTTGTATTTGGTCTCTAACTTTTTAGGTTATTGCCTGCAATGTCTACTTTCCTCAAGCTTCTTCCTTCCCTTTTAACATGAAGGAAGTTGTGATTAAACCATCTCCCAAACTATTTTCCTATTTATCATAGGGCTTCTTGGAACTGTTAGTTTTGAAACCTGTGTAGGGTCTTCAGGTGTACAGAAATTAATGTCTTCTGTAGGGCTATGATTTATCTTCATTTTTGGCAGGCTGTTTAAAAGTGATTTGCTGCTTTGAGCTATTGTGAGGAAATGTGAGAAACTGAGTAGTGAGTAGCAGTCTCAGCAAGTGCTCAGGACTAAGGCTTTAAGGGGAATTCTTGACTATCATGTGAAGGGATAAGGCTTTGTTTGCACTGGTAGGTTTCCAGTGGAAATGGGTTATTTCTGTATTGATAAACATGGATAGGCTGAATTAGATTTGAGGGGATAATGCTAAAACTTTGCTCTAAGCAAGACTTCTTTTAGTGAAGCTGGGATAGGTATGAATCTGCGACACCAAATAAAGCTCTGTGGAAGCAGAGTTGGTGTATTATTGACCTCTCAGAAAGAGGTACTAATATCTAAAGGCCATGGTGCTATAACTTGCTGATCCCCCTCTATGATGGGGAAATACCCATATTTTGATCATGTAACCACTGAAAAATGTTTTTCACATCTGAAAACTGACAGAAGCTATGGTAAGAAAGTGGTTAATATTTTCTGGAACATCAGAAGTCTAGGTGTACTCCCTAGACTAGAGGAGTATCTTAATCTGTTACTGAAATCTTTAGTGTAATTTATGAGTACTTGTGAATGAGTTTCTGGAACTAAGTAACCTATTGAGAGAATAAATGATGGTAAATAAAACCTTTGTCCTTAAGCTTTCCATTATTAGTGTGCTGATGAAATAAAACATGCTGAAAACTTGAACTGTGAGTACCTGAAGTTAAAGCCTTCAAGAAAAGCTGAGTAGTTAGCTCAAGGTAATATCCTGTTTTACTCTAAAGTTAAGGTGGATTTTCTGAAATGAAGTATCGTGCATCTGATGATGCTTAATGTTAGAAAATGTGATAGTAGAAGACGTACCTTTGTTAAACACCTCAAATATAGCTGGGTTAACTTTCACCGGTCCCTAAAAATGTCACTGTGGTTAGCATAGGTGTAGATGTATCTTCACTTACTTTTTGGATGTGTGTTACCATGTCCAGTTCTGTAAGAAGTTTCAAATGACAGAATTATATCAACTGAGCCTAGTAGTCATAAGATTCCCAAAAGCTGACATGCCAGGTCATTTTATGCCTGGCTGTAGATAGCATACTAAACCTTGCAATGCTTATGGCTGCTGCACATGTCTGTTTGAAATGATGCTTTGCTCTTTTAATCTGGGATGTGTTCCATGCTTTACAAAGAGTTCTCCCAGCATAATGAGAGAAAATGCTGTGTTTTGAGGAGGAGGAAGAAGCAAACTTAGGAAGGCAATGCTGAAATGTATTAGACTTGAGCATTCTTAACTAAAAGTGATCTGAATGGGCAACAGGACAGAAAAGGAGTGTTATATAATATATATAAAATATATATAGGGATCTCAACTTGTTGCCCTGAGGCACGCCAGGAAAGTTGCACCAAGAAACCCCAAGAGAATCAAAGGGGATTCACTTAAGAGGGTGACAGGGTGAGCCCAGCTGAAGTGCCTCTGTGCAAATGCATGCAGCTTAGGCAGTAAACAAGATGAATTAAGGGCCACTGTGCTGCTGGAAAGCCATGACATAGTGGCTATTACTGAAACTTGGTGGAGTGATTCCCATGACTGGAATGTAGGGATAGAAGGGTACAAGCTGTTTAGGAAGGACAGGCAGGGGAGGAGGTGTTGCCCTCTGTGTTAGTGACCAGCTGGAATCAATGGAGCTCCATATGGGGAAGGATGATGAAATGGTTGAGAGCGAATGGGTTAAGATTAAAGGGAAGACAGGGGAAAATGATTTTACAGTGGGGGTCTGCTACAGGCCACCTGACCAGCAGAATCAAGCAGACAAGGCCCTTCATAGGCAGATAGAAGTGGCTTCGTGTTCACAGGCTCTGGTCCTAGTGGGAGATTTCAACCACCCTGACATCTGGAGGGACAATACAGCAAGGCACCAACAATCCAGGATGTTTCTGGATTGCTTAGATGACAACTTCCTCTTCCAGATGGTAGAGAAGCCAACAAGAGAAGGTGCTATGCTGCATCTTGTTCTCACCAACAGGGAAGGACTGTGTGAGCCTCAGGGGCAACCTTGGCTGCAGTAACCATGAAGCACTAGAATTTAAGATCCTCAGGGCATCTAGGAGGATGTTCTCCAAGCTTATGACCCTGGACTTTAGGTGTGCAGCCTTTGATTGTCTCAGAGATCTGCTGCCCAAGTAGTGTGGTACAAAGCCCTAGAGGGAAGGGGGGCCAAAGACAGCTGGTCAGTATTCAAGGGTCACCTTCTCTGGAGCAAAGTATACTGACAAAAAGGAAGGCAGGAAGGAATCTTAAGAGACCTGCCTGGATGAGTAAGGAGCTCCTGGACACACTGCATCACAAAAAGACTCTTTATAAGGAGTGGAAGAAAGGACATCTAGATTGGGGGGCTTATAAGGTAGCTGTGTGAGCATCAAGAGATCTGGTTAGAAAAGCTAAGGCTCAGTTAGAAGTAAATCTAGCCAGAGAGATCAAGGGGAGTAGCAAAAATTTCTATAGATCTGTTAATGGTCAAAGGAAGACTAGGGAAGGTATGGGTCTTCTCGGAAAGGAAATGAGTGAACTGGAGACAAGTGATGTGGAGAAGGCTGAGGTTCTCAATGACTTCTTTGCCTCTGTCTTCACTGGCAAGGGCTCCAACCACACTCCTGAGGTTGCAGAAGATAATGGCAGATGCTGGAAGGGGGAACTGCCCATTGTAAGTGAAGATCAGGTTTGTGACTACCTGAAAGTGTACAAGTTTATGGGGCCCAACAGGATACACTGATGGGATACACCCACAGGTCCTGAGGGAACTGGTGGATGAGGTTGGTAAACAACTCTCTATTATATTCCAAAAGTCATGACAGTCTGAAGTCCCCACTGACTGGAAAAGGGGAAACATAACCCCCATTTTCAAAAAGGGGAAGAAGGAAGATCCAGGGAACTATAGGCTAGTCAGTCTTACCTCCATGTCTGGCAAGATCCATGGAACAGATCCTCCTGGAGACACTGCTGAGGCAGAAGAATGATGAAGAGGTGATTGGATACAATCAACATGCCTTCAAGGGCAAATCATGCCTGACTAACCTGGTGGCCTTCCATGAAAAGGTTACAACATCAGTGGACAAGGAGGCAGCAACTGACATCATTTACCTGAATCTGAGCAAAGCCTTTGACACTGTCCTGCATGACATCCTGGTCTCCAAGCTGGTGAAATACAGGTTTGATTGATGGACCACTCAGTGGATAAAGAACTGGCTTGANGACAGGCTGAGAGAGTTGGGATTATTCAGTCTGGAGAAGAGAAGGCTCCAAGGAGACCTTCTAGTGGCCTTCCAGGATCTGCAGGGGGCCTACAAGAGGGCTGGGTAAGGACTTTTTAGGATATTAGGCAGCATTAGGACCAGGGGGAATGGACATAAGCTTGAGGAGGGGAGATTGAGGTTGGATGTTAGGAGGAAGCTGTTCATCACAAGGGTGGTGAGACACTGGAACAGGTTGTCCAGAGAGGTGGTGGAAGCCCCATCCCTGGAAGTTTTTAAGGCCAGGCTGGCTGGGTCTGTAAGCAAGCTTCTCTAGTGGGAGGTGTCCCTGCCCATGGCAGAGGGGTTGGAACTAGATGATCTTTAAGGTCCCTTCCAACCCTGACAATTCTATGATTCTATATATAGCTACTAGAGGTCTGTATTGGTATGTACTACTAAAACTTGCTCTTTGAGCAGTACTGTGAAAGGGTGAGTATGACATACAGGAGTAACAAGGATCAAAATACATGCCATTTTGTATTTATCTGGGGTTATTAACTAATTCCTGCTTTAGTCACTTATCTAAGCATGAATGTTCTTTTGGATACTTCCTGATTAAAACTTCTGGAAAACAATACTTAATTGTCACATTTTCTTCTTTACTGCAAGTTTTTCTCATAGTGCTATAAAAAAATACCTTAAACTATAATGTCAATAAGTTTTTTTGTGAAATTACTAGCTGTGAAATGCCATATTGATGACAAAGATGTGACAGGAATGAGAATGTAGTAAGTACTGCAGAACATTTCAGGTATGCCTTCCACTTCAATCTTTTCAAGCTTAAAAAGAGGGAAAGAGCCAAGTGTCCTGTGTTGAAGGCATCTAGTAAAAAGGAAATGTCTCCTGTAGAAACTAGTGGGGGATTTCAGAGGTGGTCATTGGGTTGTAAAAGCAGTAAAGACACTTTGTTTGAATGTCTATGCTGTTGTGTAGACAAAACTAATTTGTGTGTAATTAGGCTGTATAAATCACAATATAGAGATTTGAGGTTGTGAAATGGTGCTGCTTACAGTCGTGTCATCTTACTACCTGCTTAGTATCAATTACTGCTTGCTTTACTGCTTTCAGTGGTTAAATGCTTTCAGAAGAGGTCTCTGAGTCCACTGGAGACTTACTCAAGAATTATTGACAATCAATTATTTTCTGAGATTTCTTTGCATTACAACAACTTTCCAAGAGGAAATGAACTGTGGATCATAGCTCTGGAAATGTGCTTTCTCTGTCAGCAAGTATTTTCAATTGCATTGCTGATTTGTCTTTGAAGGTGTTGCTTCTATGAAATTGCAATTTGATATTTCAGTGCATGTTTTGACATTTCTTTTGGACTCTTCCATGTTAGCTTGATTACTCAGTCCTAAACTGATCTAAGCATTTCCTTTGACAGTTCTGCTCTCTCAGGTTGTTTTACAGTGCTGTGTAATATGGTCAAGTGCTGGTGACTGATCCCAGTTCTGCAGTCTGTTAGCATACTCAGTAATTACTCTTACTCACTAGTTTGGTATTAAATACCTGTATGAGATGCAAGATTCAACTGCAAATAGAAGTCCGTGTTGTGATGCAATATCCTTGTACTCCTATCTTTGCGGAAATGGATTCAAAGTTACTCTACTGCCTTTGACATAGGTTTGTTTGGAGATTTTAACTTAACTCCTGAAGGTTGTTTGTGTATTTAAATGTACAGTGATTCACTATTACGTAAGTATTAGAAAGTCAATGCCTGCTTGAGGCATTGCTTTAAAACCTTGGCAGTCTGTTTTAGAATGTGCTGCAGCATATTACAGATGCAGCTTTTAAATATGTCTTTTGTATCTACTATTATGAAAAAGATGCTTGTTACTTGAAAAGGCTCTACTTAAACAGTTTGATGCCAAAAAATGTATTCTCCTATCATGGTTCAGTTTTGGGGTTTATTTAGAATATTTTTACTCTCCTTGGGCACTAGATATGATAAGATGTCATGATAAAACTGAATTAGTATATTTTTCAGTTGGTTAAGGGTTGTATAATATAAAAGCAAATAAGTGGTACAAATTCACTGTGGAAGAAACAGCACTTGTGTGTTCAGGCAATTTTAGTTGGAATAGTAATGTGGAGGGAAATCTCTGCAAGCAGTTTGGATTTGAAACAATGTCACTTTCTGTGCACTGTCACTTTTTTCCAATTCATATGTACAGGATGAATGAATGCTTTTTCCAATGCATGTCATACCAGTTGAAAGTAAACTTGCCATTGTCTTATTAACTGTGAAGTGATTTGTTACCTGCCCAAATACTGCATGTTTGTGGTTTATCCAAGTTAGTCTCTGAACTGGGTTTTTTTCTCATACATCTCATACTTTCTTTGGTAGATGTGTAGGTACCTCTTTTCATAATGGCTTAGAAATTAAGTTTGACCTTAATCTTGAGTGTACTGGAATGGATCTTGTTTCTGAATTATTTTTTCACTAAGAACACCACCTGCTGTGTAAATACTTTCTGCCATTGACTTCAGACTGTGCTTCTAGTTGTGTTGTAACGCCACGTAGAGCTGTAAGCAAAAGCCATAAGAAAGTTTCAATGACCAGTGGTTATTTCTGCTGGTTGCTGTGTAATGCCCAATCTGTGTGAAAGTATGTCCTGTGCTATTAAAGATATTGGCTTTAAATGATAATTGAACAGTAATGTACAATGGAGTGAAATTGGTTTTCCTGTTCTATCCTGACTTGTATATCAACCTGCCATTGCTGCAGATGGCTTCAGAGTTTTATCTTTGAACTACGGTTCCTGACAACTGATCTAGTAGCTCTAGCAGTCTTCACAGAGCCTCTGAAGTTGCTTATTTGGCCTTATTAGCAGCAGCTAATAGATAGGGTTTTGTTAGGCTTAACTTGTCGGTGTGCGACTTCTGGCTGCCTGCTTGACTGTGTATGAAGGAAGGCTTCTATTAAACAGCTTTGCACACACAAGATGTATAATGGCTGGACAATGGTTTAAAGTACTTGGGACTGGAGAAGACTTGAGAGAGCTCCAAGATTTGAAGGTTACTGAGACAAATCTTCTTGGACAGTTTAGCATTTGCTTGTTCTTATTGCTAGAAAAATCTACAGATGTAGATACTGTTCTGCTGTCATTTTTTTCCTGCATGACTCTTGGTTTGGTACTTTATTTCTAGGGCCAACAGATGTTTTTTGTACTCTCCTAATACTCAGATTTGAAGCAGTTATAGCAGATACTTGCATTATCTCTGATCTGTTTATATACAAATACAGCCTGTGTTCCAAATAGAGCAGAATTGCTAGGCTTTCAAGAACTAGCCAGTACTACTACACTTACATCTTGGAATGTCCTGCTTTTGGAAAGTTGTAATAGTAACGTTGCTTGAAGACAAAGTTTAATCATGAAGCTTGTGATTTTCTGTGTTGTTGCCTTGCTTCTACAAGGAACAATCTGGTTTAATTAAACATTTTATTAATACCCTGAACACAAACCAAAGTAATGGTAAAGGGTACCTGTGACTGTTTTGGGTCTGATCTGTAAATAGCAAATTTTGGGGGATTGTCATGTGGTCTTTCTTGGCTTATTTGTTTTACATGCTCTTTTGAATTCTGATATTAATGTGCTTGCTAGTAGCAGCAGCCACGAAATAAAGCTTTTATTTAAAATCTAGCTGTTTAAAACCACCTGAGATCCTGTGTTGTACTGCAGCTTTCCTTTAGAATTGCATGACTCGGGCAGTCAAAAGGAGCACAGGGGTAGCATTTGAAATAAGACCAAGACAGGTCAACCTGGAAAGTCCTTGATAAGGGGTTTTCCTTCTGTGGAACTGTTGGTCTAGTGTGAAGCCTTTATGTTGAAATAGTGTACTCTTTAGTACAAACATATATTTTGAATAGCATGTTGTCTTACGGAGCTAGCATTTGCTATATTGTGCTGTAACAGCCTGGTCTATATGTTTACTTCTCTCATAAAAAGCAGTTCCAGTAATCACTACATTCTTACATGGACTAAAAGCTGGGAAGGTGTTGTCTGGACTCCAGATAAGCGTGGTACAAATAACAGGGTGAAGTGCCTTGAACATCCTGCTAGAAGTCAGATAAGTGTCATCCCTTGTGCCACACATGGGAAATAAACTTTCTTTACTGTTTGACCTAAACACTCTTTCTTTTTCTCCCCCAGGTCTTAGTGGTGCAATGGCTAGTATAAGTGTTCGCTCAAGTACCCCAGGCTCGCCCACTCACGTGAGCAGTGGCTCCAATGCTAGTCGAAGGAGAAATGGACTCCATGATGTTGATTTGAACACTTTCATATCAGAAGAAATGGCACTCCACTTGGACAATGGTGGAACTAGAAAGCGTACCTCAGCCCAGTGTGGCGATGTCATTACAGACTCACCAACTCATAAACGCAACAGAATGATCTAAACTGCAAAAATTTCAAACCCACCATGCTGCTTGAAAGCCACTTGATCATCCTCAGAGTACTATTGAAAAGGAAACATGAGGCCATCTTTCCATATTCACTGTTTAAGACAAATGAATTCAATGATTGCCATAAAGGAAGTTTTAGATATTACATTAGATGCCTCTTGTAACTGCGGCTTTCTTAAACTGTATTCTTAGCAGAGGACATCAGATATTGTGTAGTAGTTAGCAAGATCATCATAGGCGAACATGTATCCGTTCCAAGGCTAAAAGTGACCTTACTTGTATTAAAGGGAAAGGAAATTTCAGATGTTTATTTGGTTATAGAATGCTTTTTTTTTGTCCTTTATTTCCTGCTGTGTTGAGTATTTGCTTAAACAGTATTGCCAGTTTGACTGAAATTGTCTACAACATGACTTGGCATCTTTGTCAAAACTGCAGGCTTCCATTTTTGCAGCACTGTACCATGCACCTAGTTTCTATATAGTAACAGTGTGCAAGTTATAAATATCGGACTGTACTTTTTTAGTTTTAAAAGCAGTTGATAATTCTGGTGATTGTGTGATAATGTAAAGAGGTGCTATGATGGTCATGCAATTAATACTTAATATTGAATCAATACAAGGATCTTTATTGGATTCACTTTGTGTGTTTTAGTGCTCCGAAGTAGCAATATTAAACTTTTCCCCGATTAACTTTATAGGCTTTTAAATCAGTTTGAGAAAATAAATGTACTTTTTGGTATTATCCTTGTGGTAATCATACACAGTGCAGACTGTACCAGTGCTGACCTAAATTTAGAGAAGGATGTCCTGTAATTCGAGAAATAGTCTTTTCTGTTCAGTATTAGTGAAGGGTAGGTTTTGTGTACACCCGTATCCCATTTTACATTTCTTGTGAAGTAATTGCCCGTTGCTGGGGAGGGGTGGGAGGAGAGGGAATGAGGGGGACTAGTTGGAAAAGGGGTGTGTTCTAACAAGTAAGACTTCTGGTCACATGTGGAAACTTGGACTAACTGAAGTGAGATTGTGATGCCATCTCCTTGAGGAAGGAGTGACATGTAGGTTCTGTGAAGTGCTAAGAAAATAATTTAAAACTGGAAGTTGATTATAAAACTCTGGATAAACATGCCATAAGGATGAAGTAAAAAGGATAAATGGCTTTCTTTTTGTGTTGAGCTTACATTCATAGGATTGAACTCTCTGCCATAACTTAAGCATAATTTAAAACTGAAGTAGAGATCAAAACTGATCAGCTGCAAATTCATTTCTGAATGGGGAAGGGTATGTATCAGTCTAAAAGAGTGTCCTAACTATTTTTACATGTAGATGCAGCAAGTCTTTGGTGGAGAGCTCTGGCTTTTAGGGCCTCTAAATCTCTGCCTAGGAAAGGGATAACATAGGAGGAATAAGGAAATGAAGAGCACCAAATCTGCAAGTTGGAAAGGGTTGTTTAGTGAGGTGGTATTCATGCTTTAACTGGAAGCATAGGCTGACTTGGATGAAATGCAGCTATGCTAGATTCACAATACAAAAAAAACTATGGTTGTCTAGCTCAGTTAAGGTACTTTGAGCTCCATGTTAATACAAAACTCTTCAAGACTTTTGCTTATGTGCTTGTAGAGTCAGATATTTTTTGTATTATCTCTCCTGTTTGAAGCAGGCTTCACTGTAGACTTACTGCTTTTTACCTTGGTGTCCTCTTACTGTTGTCCTGTAATCGAGGCAAGGCAGCAATGATGTCTTAAATTCTCAGAATTCAAGGCTCTTTACTAGTAAAGAGCATGATTTTTTCTTGCTTTTTGGTGCTTCCATCAAATTTCTTTACATTGAAGAGCTCTTGAAGATGTCAGCAGTTGCACAATACTGTAGCTAGAGATTCTGTAGTTGATGGGACAAGTGTAAGAACTGTCCAAAACAAGAGGGTAAGAAACTGTTCAAAACCCCCACTTGTGTTACACAGCTGAGCTTGCACATCCCCTGAAGACTCAGTGTGCATTCATTTCAGTTACTGCTTTTAACTACGATTCATAAGACTTATATGTAAAGTTAATACTGCATAAAGCTAGTTTTCATTTGGAGACTGCATTTGCAAAGATTTTGGAAGATAGTGTCTAAATATATCTGTCAGTTTTTATTAGGCTGTTGGCAGAGGGATTTTTCTGTTCCAAGAGAAAAATCTGGAATCCTGATGAGAGAGGTTCTCATACATGTCCTTTCTTAATGTTTTCTGTTTATTCATTAACTGGCTTGTACAACTAAGATGCTTATGCTCTGCAACTTCTAACACTTTACTATTACATTTGGTAAAGGTGACATCATCTTGGTATCAGTTTTGCATATATGGACTGAATTGTAACAGTGCTTCTGGTCTAGCCCAAATACACAGAGCCTGTTCAGGTTATTTCTTCCCTTCCTTGCAGTGAAATAAATCCTGTTAATGCTTTGAAGCATTAATTCAGTGTAGTACCATCTAAAACTAATTTGTCTGGCTTATTTGATTTGTGCCATTTTTCTTTGAAAGCAAGCAGGCGTAGCTATTAAACTGGTTGCATTAATGGTTTTTTGCTTGTACCACAAATATTTGGCAAGTTTTGGATTATTTTTCATTTAGCCCCTGTTTTTTGCTCTGTTAACCTCTGCCAGAATGATAAAAGTGTGTATTCACCTGGGAAACACAAGGAAAACAGGTCATTTCTTAAAAATAGCAATCCAAGTCCAGTACCTGTTGCTTTGAAGACTGTATCTTGTGCCAGTGTAGACAATTGACATTCTGGAAGTAGCTTTTAGCTATTCTCCAAACTAGCTCCTGGAGCCAGAAGTGAGTTCACTTTCTGTAAGAATTGAGAACTGTTTAGTTTGGTACCAATGGTGCTTACTTTTTGCTTTCTCCTATGAATCGTATAGTTGGCCGTTTTTTTTTCTCCATGTACATCAAATTAACATCAGTGTGTGGCAAGTTACATAAAGTACATCCTGCACTGAAGCTACTGAGCTTGGCTTGCTTATTAATGAAGTAAGTTTTAAATGTTAAATTTGAAATCTATATTACAATAAAGTAATGCAAAAATGATTTTGGCTGAAACTGAAGTCCTGCAGTTAAACTTACTTTCAAATGTGGTTTACCCAGCTGGAGTAATAGAAACTCTAAGTCATAATAAACCTAATAAAAAAAAATACAACTAATCAGGCTGCTTTGTAGTTCTTTTAACCAAATCAAGATCTGGTTAGTGTGAGTTGACAGGCTTGCTTAGTTTTCTGCAGAGGAGTTTTGTTTTTTCCTTTAGGCAAGCAGTTTGATGGTAGCTGTTTGGTCTGGCTAAGCTGAAGGAGGGTTTCCTTTTGTCTTTTCTGGACTAATGAAGAGAATAAGAATTGGGGCATGCTATGACATTCATACAAGATCTTAGAGTTTTAACATCACTACTAAAGAAAAGCATCCTAAACTGTGCCACTTAAAACCTCTTGAGAAAGCTAAGTGGTGTTGACTTCAATAGTAGAGCTTTCAAATCTCTTGCAAAAGACTGTGGACTTCAGTGAAATTAGATGTCTTAAATAGCAGCTTTTTCTGCTTTCTGTGGGTGTCCCTGAACCTGGAAACTTTTCCACTTACTTGCTCTGTCAGCAGGACTTTGAATTTCATTTTGAAAGAAAGCTTTATTTCACAGAAGCTTTTAAGTTTAAAAAGTCTCTTTTAAAAAAAAAGTTAGCATTGTTTCACTTTTAGCCAGTGAAATGTTCCAGTGGGGATTTGGAAAGTGTTCTAAAACCCCAGCTTCTTCCAAATGTCCCTAGCCTACAGCTAGTAGTGCACTGGCAGAAGTGAGGAATGCACACCTGAGGAGTTCTGCTGGGTTCCCCTTGCTGGGTGGGGCTGATGTGGTTGTCCAGGACAGCCACAAGGCCCTGGGCTTGCTCCTCCCAAAACCTCTGGTGGTTAGAAGTGATGAGGAAGGCACTGGTACTTGTCAGTAACTGTGCCTGTCAAAAGCTTTCCTTGCCCGTGCATGTAACTCCTGTGGATGGTGTGAAGCTGACAAACTCTTCCCCAAGTGCTTATGAAATGGCTCTATAGTCAACACTGGTGCTTTCTGCTGTTATTCCCTCACTGGGCCCCTCTCAGACCATCTCAAAGGGAATACTAAATAGCTCAAGCTCACAAGGGTAGTAGTGAATAGACCAACCAAGTTCACCTGTGTGTAGTGTGGAAGCATCACCTAGCTCTGTATCAGAGAACTTGGAAGCCAAGTGTTTCTTGGTGGGTAATGAGATGCCAGCATTTTCTGTGACTTTTTGAGTAGCAAGTTTCTGCTTTTGTGACTGACGTTACAACAGCCATCTAGGTATTTGAATGCTGGACTCTACGTAGGGCTGTATTTTGGGGGGCTAGGATGGAATGTGGTGGGTGAGTGCACAAGAGTGGGGCCTTGCTGGAATTTGTTATAAGCCCATTGACTATACTCTGGTTTGCAGAAAATCTTGAATTCCAGGTTATAAAGTACTGATCTTTTTAAAAGAGAGACTCTTAAGGCCGCTCTGAATAATGTTTTGTATTTCATCATTTTTATATTAATATTTTTAAGTGTTAACGTAAAGTTGGTTCTGGCTGCTGCATAACAGAACCAGAAGCAAGAACAAGAATGAAAGGAAACACACTAGGGTCCTCCAGTTTGCTGTCATGGTGTAAGATTTGTCTTGCATCTTTGTCAGAAAACCTCAGGATGCTTCTCCAACTCTGAAACTCAAGCTACAAGAATTCTGGTATTTTGTATACCTAATGTCCTTTTTACAAAGTATCAAAGCAGAAGATAAAAAAATATTTGCATTTAAACAGCTTGTTCTAAGCTTCTACTGGAGTTTTGACAGGGTCACTTGTACCTCCTGCCCATACAGCGCTGTGTACCTCTGCTTATGGTGAGTGATGAAAATCCCAAGATTAGCATTTGTTGCTTTATTAATACATATTTTTGGTTTTATGTTGATAACTGTTTGGAGCTAGCTTTCTGGAGTCTTAATCATCTGTAATGCAATATACAGGATCAAGAGAAAGAGGGGGAGAAATAACAAGTTTGCTCTTCTGTTTAACTGTGATCTTAACTCCAGTTGTCTATAGCATTGCCTCTCTGCAAATCAATGATCTTTAGACCACTTTCAAACCACAAAACATTTCTGCATTGTTGGAATGCTTTAGGCCAGTCTTGTAGCTGTTTTTAAAATACCTACTGTACTTTTGGAATATAATTAAAATTGTTGTTTTGCCACAAGTTGGCAGCAGCAATACTGTCCTAGATGATAAGCTTTTCTACAATTTCTTGTGCTCACATGTCTGTAGCTGCTTGTTTCAATTACAGGATACCAGAACACAAATGCAGAGAGGGGACGTAGCCAAACTTTGTCTTAATTCCTGTATCCACTATCTCCCCACCCTGCCTGGCAAGCACTTTAGGAGATGTGGATAAGGATCTCTTGTAGGAATATGAAAAGGGCCACCAGAGGCTGTCACCTTGAACTTGTCCTCTCAAATGTTATCTATAAATATGGCACCCCAGAGCAATCCAGCTGGCACCCTCTGGTCGCGCTCATCAAGATCTTGGATGAAAGTGCTGTGAAAGGGAGCCAGATCTTCAGCTGCTTTATGGAGCTGTGCCCATTTGCACTGCTTGGGTGTGTGACTGAGGAGCTTGTTCTGTGGCACTGCCCTGCAGCTGGTCATCAGCAGGAAAGGAGAGCCTCCCAGGCATGGGGGAACTGCAGCACTCTATTTAGAGTGCAAGTGGGGAGAGGAAGAGGAGGAAATCTGACAGAGGTGATGTGCCCAGTAAACCCCATGTGGTGGTGCAGCCCCTGCTGTGTTGGGAGCCTTAGCCTGGTGTGCACCCACAGTGTGGCAGTGATCCAGCTAGTGCCTAAACAGTGGGTTGAAAAAGCAGCAGGAGCCTCCACATCGGCTGACAGAGAAGAGGTGAGGTGACAAGGGCAGCCCAAGGTGCAGTGAAGGGGTCCTGGCTCTTCTGAGTTCTGGAGGAGTTTTAGTGTTTGTGTTTTAGCCCAGATTTTCTTTTGGTATGTGGCATCCAGCAGGGTTATGCCAGTGGCTGTGCTGTGGTGCCTGGGCTGGGTCTGCATCCTAACAGTGCCTTCGCCTAATAGCGAGGAATCAATGCTTTCTTTAGCTGATGAACTCTTTAAGATCATCAGATGAACAGAACTGTGGAACAGAAGATCTCTCTTGACTTTACTAGCTGTATATCCTTAAAAGAGCTATGCACTGTCATCTGTCCTCTTGTGAAGATTAAAATGTATCTTGACAGCCTGCTTTTCTCCTTTCTCAGTGGCTGAAGGCAACGTTGCAGGCCCTTGGTGCTCAAATGGTCACTTTTTGTTAATCCTGTGGGTTTCCTATGTTTAAACTTCCAAATTTATCAGCAGAGCTGGTATAATATCTGTAGTCATAATTTTATTATGCGAGAGGAACTCTTGCATGTTTAGCCCAAAGTTAACTCTCCTCAGACAGCAATGAAACAGATGACAAGATGTCCAAGACTTTTTCCAGATGGTCTGGTACAGATCTGGACACTGCCACCCCAGGTGGGTGAGGCTCAGGCTGGTGCCTTGGTTGCTGCAGGATGATGCACAAGGCAGTGGATGGAGTGAGCCATGTGCTTTCCAGCTCCTGCAGCTTGTGTCTCCTTCTCAGTTTTACGGTTGTAGATGTATTGTTTCTGTCACCTGAGTGGCCACTTAATCCAAGTGGTAGCATTCAGGCTTAGCATTTCACACAATGAAACTGATAAAACATTGCAAATTTAACATTATTTGCTTTCTCTTCTCTTCTCTGAACTTTATTTCTGTACAGGACACGATCAAGCAAAGGTCCTGTACTAGAAAAACCTTCTCATATGGGAAGTATGGAGAAGATAGCACAGTGCAAGGGTTCATTGCTACATCAGTTTTGACTATGCATGTCCACAGTGACAGAGGTGTCCCTGCCACCCTTACCTCTGCCTGTCTGTCTTCAGGTGGGCAAGGAGTGCCTGTTCAGCCTGGCATTTGGTCTTGGCATTCTCACCTTGCCCACAGTGTCGGCTGATGCTGCTGGCTGGCAGGATTCTCACCTTGCAGGTAAACAACATGAAAACCTTTTATCTGTCTCTCCATCCTGGGCTGGGGCTTACACAGGGCTCTGGCATCAGCTGACTTCCTTGGGCTGTGGGAAGCACCCTGGCAAACTGAAGCAAGTGCCTGTGGTGGTGCCTGTCCTCCTGTGTGCCAGTATGGAGATGGTACCAGCATCTGCTGCTGCCAAATGGGCTCTGGAAGAGCCCCGCTGCTGTTGGGTGGTTGTAACAGGAATGGCTCTGCAGCTTCTGCTGGCCAGCACTGTCCCTGTGCATCCTGTGCCAGTGCCAAGGGGTGCTCCACACGCCTTGGAGGTGGCTTCTCTGTAGTCTTGAGTATCAAGACAAAATTGGGAGCAGGACAAGAGATGTACCAGTACTGAAACAAGTAAAATTATTTTAAGGGATGGTCCTGACTTGGAGATGATTACAGAGGGAAATGGACGAAGATTCCACCTTTTCTGAGGCTGTTACCTTTATCCAGCTGTTCAGCCCTCCCAGTTCCATGAAGGCAGTACCTTTACAGCATGTTTATCACCATTATTGTGCTATAAAAGTGAGTAGATAGCAGCAAGGTGCAGACTGTCCCTGTGCTCCCTGCTGCTTGCCTCTGTTCTCACCTCTCTGACACCAGGGGAGCAGTGTCCCTGCCCCCTGTGCTGACACCAGGCACCTCCTTGCCCAAGCCTTCACAAACGCTTTGGTGCTCACAACCATGCACTTTTCATTCCGGCTTCCAGAATGTTTTGTTTTGTTAATTTGTGATGGAGGCTTTCAAACAGGATTTAGGTGAAAGTAAAAAGTGGCTTTCTCCTGGCTTGGCACGGGGTTCCGAGCCCATTCTTTGGATGCTGCTGCCATCTAGGGTGCAAGTCTGCAAAGGCTGTGCTGCACACACAGGCTCCGCGTTCTCAAAACACTTTCCTCAGTGCTTTCCACAGTGTTCACTCTCCGAGTGCTGCTTGGCAAGAGTGTAGGGTCAGTCAGAGCAGAGCCTGCAATGCCTGGGACAGAGCAGCACTTGGAGGCCAGCTCTGTATCCAGTATGTTAATACAATGTATTATTTCAAGTAAAAAGCTACATAAAGAAATGCAGAAGGCTGCATTTGTTCCTTTTGTCACATCAAACTGGGCTTTTAGAGAATCATTATGATTGGAAGAGACCTCTAAGATCATCAACTCCAACTGTTCCCCTAGCACTACCATGCTCACTACTAAACCATGTTCCCAAGCACCATGTCTACATATTTTTTGAGTGCTTCCAGGATAGTGATTCCACTACCTCCCTGCATTGTTTCTCAGTCACTACTTTCCAGGGTACATCCTCTGATTTTACATATTTGTTGTTACACACACTGCCTTGCAATTGCCAGAATTTATATACATACAATTAGAATGGGCCCAGGTCAAAAATAGTAGTGACTGTTTTATATACCTGACCTGCACTTACTATGATTTAGAACTCCATCAGGCTAGATGTATCGAGGTGTATCCTGTACTAATGTAATATTTACTTCAATATCCCACGTAGGTAAACATTTAATAGGATATAGTAAATTTCACAAGGTGCTTTTGTACCATCCTGGAGAATTCAATAGAGAATTATATCCTTTTTAAACAATCCAATCCTATGGTTCAAAAGAGGGCTGGAAAATTTTTCATTCTCTGCATCAGTAAGTTTTAAGGATAATTGTCATTGAAAACCCCTCTGTTTTTTCTTCCTTATTTTATGTGGCTTGAGCATTATTGTGGTTTTGGGGAGATGGAGAACTGGTTTCTGGCTCTGCTTGATTGGATGTCTCACAGGCAGCACCTTTGTTGCCTGCAGGTAGGTTGTCCCCACAGAGGTTACCCTGATCTCAGGTTGGCCTTTTATACGTGGCTGGACACAGGTTCTGTTTGTTTAGAAGTACCTGAGCAGCTTGTCAGGTTCTGTGGAAGAGGTGAGGGATGGCTGGCAGTGACTCTTGTTTCAGCCGTGGATGGAGTGCTCTCTAGAGCAACCCTCGCTGTGTGCTCTGCCTCTGCATGATGCTGCTGAACAGCTCAAGGAATGACTTTGTGCACCTTACTGCATTATTTGCTTGGCTTTTATGTTGAGCAGTCCTTTTCTGTAGATCCAAGAAGTTTTTACACACACTTAATGTATGAGCCAAAGCCTGGCTGTGGGCTGGTTTCTGCCCAGCCTCCAGGGCACAGTTAGGGAACAGGTGTTCATCTCAGACCAAAATCAATCCTCAGCTTGAAATCTGCACTAATGGCTCTGACCCCACATCAAGGACTTCAAAGAAAAAGGGAAATTTTTTTGTAGTTCCAGTTCAGACATAACTGAAATTCCACTTTACAGACTACTTTCCCCAGACTTTGTAAAGCCCAGCAAATGGGCCTCTTGCCTTTCTGGATTAAATTTGAGCCTGGCTGAGTGTACTGAAGCTGCACAAGTTTACCCTAAGCTTACCTTGCTGCATGAGTTAGACCTCAGCAAATCCAGCTGGTATTGTACCCTGAGCTCAAATTCCTGGTTAAATGAATTGACATGAAGTGTTCAATTCCTCCTAGCTGCCTGTCTCAGACAGGTGCAGGGAAGCTGCCAGAGCTCCTTTGCCACCCATCAGTAGAGATGAACTAGGCCCTTCATAGTCCAGATTGATACTAGCTGCAGTCCTTCCACAGCTGCATTACTGTGACCTTCCTGACTGAAGAAATGACCTCTGCAAAAGCATGTGGACTTTGGAACAGGAGATATGACAGCTATAAAGAGGAGAGGATAGTCTTTTAACTGCCTTTTACGTTTAACTGTTTATGGCAGTAGAGCAAAGGCAGTGCAGTTTGCTGTGGATCCAAATCCTATTCTTATGAATCTATTCTTCCTGGTAACACCTTGTACTCTACCCTCACTCAGCAATATGTCATGTTTTCTCTGATTCTTCTGTTTCCTCACATCCTCTGGCTTTTGCATTGATAAGTCTGTGTTGAAATGATCTGTGTGTAGTCCACAGTTTATGTGGTGTTGAGACAAAGCCCACTGAAGGGTCAGCAGGAGTTAGGTATTTTCATCTGGATGGGAGTTTTACTTTGTCCCAGGTTCTCCATTGATTTTGATGAATTTTAGTGACTTGGATCACAGATTGTGACATTTTAAAATGTACTCTGCTGTAGAATGAACTATGGGTCAGATTTTAAGAGCTATATCATGGTTTTACACATTCTTGTGGGAAGCCTTATAAAGTTAAGCCATACAAGTAACTTTCCCTTCTCTCCCATTTGCTACAGATCAAGCCTGTATACAGATGCTACAACTTCCTGCTCTTTTGATCTGAGCATAGTGTTGTTCAAACAGTAATGAGAGCTCAGGAGTGGAGGCATGGTTTAAAACCTGCAAAATAAGATTGAAGTGAATAATAGACACTGCAAATATTATTGGCAATAATATTGCATGCAGTGGCTCAGATTTAGAGCAATGTGCTTTTACACCAAGGCTTTGGGTCTCACTCTTTATCTGCAATCAATAAATGTTACTAAATATAAGTATTTACTGATCAGATTTGCTATGCTGATGTTTTCTTTTGTGTTTTTAGAATTATATGAAGCGGAAAGAAAATATTTTCCCTCTGAAAGCAAGCAGAAGTATCTACACACCAAACAGCCCTTCAGTTGGGAATTTCCTGAATTTTGTTCTGGGTAGCTCTTAATTTTCCCTTGCCTTTGGAAGTACACAGCATAACTCACACATTGTTGCTTCCATTTTTAAGGCTTCTTGCTGGACATCTTCCCCTTCTCTGAAACACTGTTTGGAGCCCTGTGGTGCTGGTAAGTAGGAGATTAAGTTTCTAGAAAAATGTCTAGCTGGTGCTTTTTAATGTGTGGAGTTTTAGATGCATCTCAGATGAGTACTTTTAAAGCCATATTGATTTTGGTGTGCTTTGAACTTGACCTTTTTCTTCTTACTTGTTAACGTGGATATAGCTACCTGGGGTAGCTATTAAGTATTGCTGATGGACTGAAACCCATCAATTACTCAAAGTGCAGTTAAATGCTTCCCACTTCTAGGTACTTTAGAGATTTCAGAGACTGCAAGGCTAGTAACTCTGGTAAGAACACATTTTTAGTTATCATAAGTAAGTAATATAAATGGTATAAATAAATATACAGCATATATATATTATACCTTGAAGTGATGTTTTTTTGGCTGTAAACAAGAGAAAGTGAATGCTTTAGTGAGGAGGCTCTCTGACTGGGGAGCACAAAGGATGGTGGTGTCCCTGGGACAGTGAGGCCACAGCACAGCAAGTCCCTCTCCTGAAGTAAGTGTGGATGCCATTTCCTTGAGGTAATTACTGGCTAAAGTCACCCCGAGCACATGGACCTTGGAAGTGGCTGGAAATCATGTCCCTTGCAGAGCAGGTGGAAGGAAACCACTGAATGTCAGCAGGGATTTTATAGAGAAAAGCAGCTCGTTAGGCATAGACATCAGCTGTAACTAGAAATTTCAGGAGAGACCTTTAGTGCCATAAATGTCTTGAAAGTCATTGATTAGATAATGTTTGTGTCCTGCAGAGAAGGAAACCTTCAGCAGCCTCCCTTAGCACCCATGCAGAGCTTAAAGGAGGAGAGTCATGTGGTGGATTTGCAACAGACCCTGACTGACAGCAGTGCTCTGAATTCGCTTTGCTTTCATTGATGTAGAGCTGCAGCAGGGACCTCAGCTGCAGGGGACATGCCCACCTTCAATGTCTGTTTTCATGGTCCATGTCACCTCCTGGGTGGATGGCTCTGGCCTACAGCCTGGCTGGTACCCTGTAATGGATGCCCATCCTTATACCCAGCACAGGAACTAGCTAGAGGATGCTCCCAGTTCAGCAGCTGCTCTTTCAGGCCTGAAGACCCCCAAATTTGCTGGTTTTGATAGAAAGGAGTGGATTGCTCTGACTGATTTAAGGAAGATGCATTTCAGTACATGTAGGCACTTGGATATGTGGCTTTCCTATTTTACTTTGGGATTGTTTTTCTCAGAGACATAGTGTAGTTTCCTGCTTGCCTATCTGTCTGCCACCCACAGATGGTGAATATGGAAATCCATTGATAGGCTTTTCCACAAAGTGTTGTTGCAGGGCTGCTGGGCATTTGGAGTTACAGCCACAACTCATTGCATGTGCCTCATTTTAGGCTCTGACCAACCCAGCTCATGGGATAGAAGTGCCTTTAGTATCTTCTGAACTTAGGTTTATTTTGGTGCAACATCTCCCTTCTCTGCTAATGCTCCAGGACTTGTTCTTGGATATACTTCCCTGTTTCCCAGCTGGCTTTCAGCAACTTCCAGATCTGGTCCTAATTAGTGCTGTGTGAACATATGTTATGTGAAGAACTGATGAAACCCAAGATTTGTCATTGGAAAAATGCTGGTCTATATGGATTTTTTATGTGAGCGTTCAAACTGGGACAAATTAGTTTTCTTTCATGGATTTGAGTTGCAGGAAAAAACGTCAAAATGTGCATGTGAAAGCTGTGGGTAACTCTTGGGTGTTACCCTCTGAGGCCTTTGCATCCTTGCTGTGTGGTATGAGCTTTGCTCTTTGGCTGGATCAGGACTCGTCAGTGTTACTCCTGTGAGCAGGGCTCTGCTGTGGCTTCACTTCTCCATGTCCTGTGGTAATGTCTCTGCTGGAATGTGTGACCCCTGGGAGCCCCACACCATGTCTCTGCTCCCAGCAAATAGGTTTATAGAAAGATAGTGGCAGGAAACTTGGCAGCTGTTAACAGAGCAGCTGTGTTTGTTGTTTCTAACTGGCAGAACAAAACCAAGATTACTTTAAGCTGCTATACAGGTTACTACAACTTCTAAAGAGAGGTAGAGTATATAAATATATTGCCACCAACGTCCGAGGTAACATAACTTGATGCTGGTGGCAGTGATGTCACCAAAGCCCTGCTCTTCCCAGGTGTGAATCAAGGAGCAAATCTTTCATGCACAGGTCTGCTTGCAAGCTTCCTAAACCTGAAACATGCTTAACATGTTCATAAAGCACCTAACTTGTATGAGTTTTGCTGTCCATGTTTTTACCTTATTAGACTTGTCTTCATTAGCCTGGCTAAGATGTTCTCTGTAGAGGTGAGACAGTCTCTGTTTTTCTCCTTTAGTTGAACAGTCAATGAGCAGGCAGAAGTTTTATTTTTCAACCTCTGCTTCTTGTAGCTGTTGGGTAGCCCTGGTCACTGGAGAAATTGGATTGGAATGAGAATTGTGGCACTGAGGTGATGTGAGAGAAATGGTAATTCCTGAGGCTCCAGGTAAATACCAGGAACTAGAAAACCCAATTTGATAGGAGTGCCTTCACTGCTCAATTTTCAGTGCACTGTGCAGAGCGCTTGCTCAGCTGAGCATTTTGGGGAGCTTAGTCTTAGTCTTAGTTCTGTAGCATCAAGTGTCACTGTTTCAAGCAGCTCTCTCCAAACATGAGAGTAGGAAACCTTCACTGTCACAGCTCAGTGGCTGGAACTAGCACCGGGACTCCAGGCAGTGGTGATTCAGAGCAAGGAAATAAAGTTTCTCCTATTTAACACATCTGTAACAATTCTGGGGTGGTGCTTGTGTGGTTTGGGGGTTTTTGTTTGGGTGGTTTTTTTTGGTTTTGTTGTTTGTTTTTGTTTGCCCCACTTTGGTCTGATATTTTGCCCATCCTAATACATCTGAGTGACCTTTTCCTTGGGAATATTCCTGTCTTGCAACAGGAAAAAGGTTTGCTGCTTGTTCTTTTGATTCCTTCTCCTTCAGTGGCTTTAAGATGGGGTGATACTAGACCAGAAATCAACTTCATCAGAGGTCCTCCTTGTAACTCCTCAGGGTCACTGAAAAAAGAGTTGTTAGGAAACCCTGTGTAGCATCACCACTGCTTTTGACACTGTTGTAATTCAGTGATGGTGTAAAAAGTCTGGAAAACAGTCCAGGTATAATGGGAGCATAAACTTTTCCTGTGTCAGACCTGCTACTGTCTCCCCTTTGACTCTGGTTTCCTCCTCTGTGACTTTGCAAATACATTTGGCAGCGAGTTACAGCCACAGAAAGTAAAAATGAATGCCATTGAAGTTGTGCTCTGGACAGAAGATCCAAGCCTGCTGTACTTAATGGAATGATGAGACAGTTTGAGGATTATTTCTTCCTAAATGCAGGCTCTAACTTTTCTAGACTGCAGTGAAGAGAGTGCAGCATCCAAGGAAGTTCTGCAGTGTTTTTTTTGTTTCCCTAAATGTTATCAATTCCATTTCTTATTAATCAGGAGCAGGATGTCAGGCTAGGTGTGGGAATATCTCCCAGCAGCGTGTGAAGGTGCTGTGGAAGGAGCAGGGAAGCTGGTGCAGGCTGAACAGGAGAGGGCACTGGCACTCCAGAGCTGTGCTGGCCTCAGCACCCTGCCTGGCTGAAGGAGAGATGTTTTGCAGCTCAGTGCACACCCTCATCCTCTGACACTTTTCATGGGAGACAAGAGCCCCTCAAGAGAGTGCGAGCTGCCTTTGCCTGTGTGTCTCTGGAGAAACAGAGGGAAGTCAAAGGGTTGGGGCTAAATTGCTGTGCGCACGTTTGCACCAGGTGGGAACCTTCCCCTTCAACACAGGCGAGTTCATCTGCTGGTGTGTGCTACAGCTCTTGTGAGTCTGTTTTGCAGAGCTCTGATTTATTGTCCCTTTTCTCACCCGCATTAGGTATTCAACACACAGACTAAGGTGACAGTCATGTTGTCCAAGGGAAGCTCAGGTCGCTGCAGTCTCTCCTGCAGCAGCAGATGTGTGCAAGCCTTCACCTCCTATGAAATCTAGTGTGTGATGTCTCTCCTGCCCCCATCTCTCAGCCCTCAGAAGCTATGGAATGCTGGATTTCCTTCTTGCTTCAAAGCACTAACAAACAGTGCTGGGGAGCAATTAGCAAGTGGCCCCTAATCAGTGAGTGGGGAACACTGGGTCAGCCTCTGACCCTCCAGCCACTATCCCACCATCTCTGATGGTGATGCTGGTGAAGCACTTCCTGCCCTGAGCTGAATTGCTTGATGCAGACTTCCTTTCCTTTTTTTCTTAATTTCCATCCTTTTTTTGTTTTCAACTTTCTGCTTTACACATGTAAAAGGTCTATTGTGTGGGAAAGAACCAAGTTCTGTTTGTTTTCAACTTTTATAAATCTTAATTAGACCTAAGGTAAAGCTTTCATGAAGCTGTTGGCATAATTACAGGCTGGGAGATCATCCTTGCTGAATCTAAATCCAGCCCCCAGCTTCCTGGTCCCATCAGAGCATGGCAGAGGGAAGGGAGGAGGAGGCATGGGTGGCAGCAGCCCCTTCGTTTCTCTCCCAAGTTCCTTTGCCATTTGTCTCTGCTCCATGTGAAGGTTTGTGAAAGGCATAGCAGAAGGAGCCTGACTCCAATGGAAGGAAATATATTTAGAAACATGGAAAGGAGGAAGGGAAAACCTTTTATTTGCATTATTCACCAGGTTCTATTATTTATCACATTGCTGTGCTAGTGTATCACTTTATAACTCCCAAAGAAATGGTCATGCTTCTGGAGGGTGGCTTCATGCTGCTGCAGCCTGGCTTTCGGATATGGACTCCTGCCCCGAGACATTGTTTGGCTGTTTTAGTGCTGCTTGGTTTAAACCTTCAGTTTCTCAGCTTGGGTTTTGACAAAGGCACAGAGAAAGGCCATTCACATCCTTGCTGCTTGCTGCCTCCTCTGCTCTGCCTTCAGCTGAATTTTTCCTCAAACCAGAGGTTACTTTGGGAGGGAGAGTCCTTGGGTGAGGGGATCCAGCAAGGTGCACATGCTGGATTTAACAAAGGCAATGGGACAGCAGGAGCTGCCTTCCCACCCTGAGGAGGTCAGTGGGGATTTCATCCTCTTCAATGACCTTTGCAGCATCTCCTTGTCCTCAGGCTCATCAAACCAGAAGGAACCTCCTGGACAATGAAGGCACATTTGCATCTTGCACATTTGGATCATGCACAAGTGTGTTTGGGAGGTTGCTGCATTTGCAGTGTTGTTCTTGAGGGGCTATGGAGCTGCTGGTGTTGCTGTGGGGTGGTTGACATCTTCAGTGACCTGCTCTCACTCACAGCTTGGTGTAAGGGAAATGTAACAAGTTAGGAGGGCTTTCTTGCACTTCTTACTACTTTTTACAGAAACTAAGTTGTTTAGTCTGTAAGAATGTGGTTGCTTTCTTGGCACAGGAGATAGGTGTATGTAGTGTTTGGTTCCTTACTGGTTTTCAGCAGTTTTGTGGGAGCAAGGTCTCTTGGAGCAGTCTCCTTTTGCTGCAGCAGCTGCTGCCTACCTCATCTCTATAGTTATCTTGGACAAATGTTTTTCCACTTGTTATATAGACAAGGGTTTTAGCCTGTCTTAACTCATAGAGCATATGACTTCTTGTACCTCCCCATAGGCAAATGTTTGCACATACATAAAAATATATATTCATTTATATGCAGGACCTTATTCAGGTCTAGTTGTGGCCAACCACGTGTGTCCTGCCTGGAAACCCAGCCTCAAAATTGTCCAGATTCAATGTCCATCTGAACCAAGTGAATCCTTAAAAAGCCTGGAAAAAATAAGGACCTAAAATATTTCTCTGTGAGAATTCATAAATATTCAAATGCTCAACTAAAAGGGCTCTTGTCTCATCCCACAAGCCATTTGAGAGCATTGCTCATTCAGCCACAGGAGGGTTTTAGTCCTTTAAAAAACACTGCTTTTGACCATCTGCAGTCTGCAAAGAGATGTTCTGCAAAGCATCTTGTAGGCATTCTGGGATGCATCCCTGAAGGATTTATTACCTCCAGCTGGCTGATTTGCAGCACATCCTCCTTCCTCCATCTAGATGGCACTCTGCAGTCTGAAAAAGCCTTCTGCAAATTAAGGTGGAGAGTGAAGCTTCAGCAATCACAGCCCAGAGCCTGGATCTTCAGCTGTGGTTTTGTCAAACTCTAGTTACATGAATGCGTAGGAAAGGAAAGGGAGGAGAAGGATGAAAAAGTGACATCAATGGACTTTTTCAAGATTTATGAGCTCTGTGACCTTAGGGGGGGGGGAAAATCTTTTCTCCTAGATCAGGTGCTGGTCCCTTAATGTTTGCTTGATAAATACATGCTTGCATATTTGAGGAAGCTGCAGTACAGTCAGACCTGATCTTCCCCTTAGCCAGTTCCACCACTCACCCACCACTTTCTTGTCCTTGTAGGCTGTGTTACTTGTGAGCTTTTCTGGTGCTGCATATTTGGCTCATCCAAGCTCTCTTGCTTTGTCCCCCAGGTCACTACATGTCATACAGTCTGCTCTTCAAAGGCTTGCAAATAAGCAAAGGGATTAGAAAGATAAGCAGAGATGCTTGTTATTTAGCTACTGACATGGTGCAGGAAATAAAGCTGTTCCACAGTAGTACTTTCTTACTTTTAAAGACAATTTTTTTGCCTTCTACACGTTTATTTTTCTGCCTGTTTTTAGGCAGGAGGAGAAATATCTAGGGGCATCGAATACAAAGCAGGATCTGATAAAGGCAGTTTGGGGGAGGATGAGAAAGGGACAGATAGGAATGTGCTAAAATAACCAGGGGAAAATGCAGTGAGGTGGAAGTATAAAGAGTGAGGGATGAGCAATGTGCATTTTGAAACTGCATTGAAGTGTCACTATCCCCAGTAGCAGCAGAATACCACCAGAGCCATTTCTCTGTTGATCTGAGTTTGTGTCGTGGACTTCAGACTATGAGAAAATCAAGCAGTTTAGTCTTCAGCTAAGTAGACATCTGGGGATGCACAGGGTGTAATACAACACATGTATTCAATTCCCTATAGAGCTTACTCTAAACTGTGTGGAATTTATTTGCCTAAGTGGAATGAATGGTGATGAATACATCATATAATTTCCTGGTGGTGGTCTTTCCTTAGCATATTTGGTGAAGGGACATTTTAGTCTATCCACATGGCCCTGCCTGCAAGGGGAACTATGTGGCTGAGCATTTGCTGAATCTGGAGCAATGCTGTCAGTGTCCTTTGCTTGGAGTCAGACTCCTTTTAATTGAAGGCATCACTGCTGGGAATGATACCTGGGGAGATTTACCTGAGATATTTCTCTGTACATCTTGTGAGCTTGTTCTCGTTGAGCTCCCTCTGACCACTGGTAATTCATCTAACTTTCACCTGGCTGCTGGAGAATTCTGTGAGCTGCTGCAGAGACCCCCACCTTTCCCCATACTGGGGCACTGGGCTATGACCTTGTCCCAGTACAAATCACCAGTGCACATTGCTTAGATATTTTCAGTGAGCAGCTTTTTGCTGGGAGGTAGTTACCAGAGCAGCAATGGGATTGTCAATCCAATGTCTTTATGCAGCAGTTTGTGGTTCTGCCCTGGATGCCCACGTGTGCTGCCTGGGGAGGTGATGTGAGCAGGGCTCACCTGCTCCTCCAGCAACCACCACTTCCCTTCCTTTGCTCTTACTCATCTCTGACATGATTGCCTGTTTGGATGCATTTCCTGAAGTTCTTCTTCCCTTTAATTTCTGCTTCTCTAGCATGGGTGATGTCGTGTGCAGCTAATTCTTGGCAATTTGCACTTGTTCAGCTTGCCAAACCCCTGTGCCTTGCTTATTGCTTTGTGTTTACCCACTGGTTGTTTCCCGTTCAGGGCTAATGAGCTCTGGGAAATGGTTTTATGTCCTTCAGATCCCTGCCTGCAAGGTCTGCTACTGCAAAGACAAGGTAGAAGAGGATGAAGTGTAGGCAAATTGGAAAACTTAAAATTACATAACGGTTTAAAAACTTCCCCCTTCTGGTGTCTATTGACCAAGGATGTCTCGAAAGAAAACCTACTTATCTACCTGCATATATCCATCCTCCCTGTCCATCCCTGTCCTTCCATTCCCTGTCTGTTGATCCCTTTGACCAGGCCTTGCCTTTTAGGTAACACTTTGACTTGCAGCTCAAACCCTCAGCTGCATCACTTGATGCTCCTAAAATTAATAGATACTCTGAAAAGCACAATTCATGGTGGGTTCATGTCAACCTACTCTTTCTTCAAAGCTGCTTGCACCTCATTTAGGTAGGTTTAAAATCCGTTTTCTTTGGCTGCTACACTCCTTCTCCTGCTGGGCTTCTTGCCCCACAGGGATGAAGGCAGAAGTGTGATAGGAATGGTCCCAGTGGTTTGTCACTCACCATACTGGCTGGGAGGTTTGACTGGACAGACCACAGAGTTGCTCATGCAGGATGTGAGTAACCTGAAGGAGCTGTCCTGGCCGGGCCTGACATGGAGCAAACAGAGAGTAGTGAGTAAGAGGTGGCCTAAGCATGCCATGGTGGAGCACCCAAAATAGCCTTAGGCTCCATAGAGGAGCTGCTGACGTGGGGAGAAGAGGAATTTCAGGATTCTGGCAGTGTATAAGGGAGTGGCAGAGCTCCAGATGGGGTTCCCTGTGTTACAGGCTGGAGCAGACATCAAACCTGTGCTGCTTTTACAGCAGAAATAGGTTTTCAGGTCTGTCTGCTGTACCAGCAGTATCCTCACTGTACCAAGGCAGCACCTGACTGAACTGCTGCACTGAAAACCAGAACAATGCTCCCATGGGATTTTCCAGGTGAGGCTTTGGTGGTATTTACCAGAAGTCCTTTGAAGGCAGAAATTATTGCATTAAAGGCATCATGGTGGGAGGCTGATCTTGTCTAGGTCATCCTGCTCTGGCAGGGGGTTGGACTAGATGATCTTTCTAGGTCCCTTCCAACCCCTGACATACTGTGATACTGGTTTGTCTTCTCTTCCTTACCCTCTGCCTTTTCTTCTGGCAGGCTGGCTTGGTGTTGCTGATGAGATCTTTTTCGTGTTTCTCCATCCAGAAGAATAAGTTTATTGAAGTATTTTCTATGATTGCTTCATCCTCAGGTAAGAAGGGAGCCTGGAGAATATTTCAGGCAACAGAGTGGAATTGCTTATTACTGTTGACCTCTTGCATTCTAGGTTTCTTTTGAGTGACATGTTTAATTCATGGCTCTTGATAAATTAACATGAATACTTAAAAAAATTAAATATTTGGATGATGCTGTCATCCAAAGATCCTGCCTTGGTGTGAGTGGAGCAACATTAGGGGCTGGTTTTGCAGATATACTAGTTTCTCCCAATGTGGTGGCATTTGCTGTTGGGCTGAGGAGTTGATGTGATATTGGAGCTGTGTGGTGGTTCCCAGCCATGGTCTATCCCCAGAAATAGTGTTGCTGAAAAGTAGTTTAGGTGCCCAGTTTGGAAATATTTGTAAAATGTCCCACCTTTTCAAGTAGAGAGCTTAAAAATGAAGGAAGAAATAGATGCTAGGGTAGAAACAAGGTAAATGTTTTAATTTGCTTTGGTTATTGAGACTGCACCATGGACCATAGATAAGGCCAAAAGTCTGGCTCTCTGGTGCTCTCTGGTCCAGCCCCACAACCTTTCCTCTGTGCTGTGTCAAGGAAGGCCACGGTTGTGCCTTGTACTACTGTGTGCAGAGCATTTCTTAATTTATGTGCTAATTAACCTGACAGCACGCTCCTGGCAAGCCTGAATTTGCAGACAGTGCTCCTTCCCTTTCATGTGAACTAGAGCAAGGAGCACAAGGCTAGGGCAGGGGGAGGCAGCAGCTCCTTCGAGGGGGGTTCAGTGTGAGTACCCTGCAGGATGCAGCAGCTTCAGAGCTATCTGCTTCCAGCCTCCCTTTTAATGGAAGCATTATTTCAAAGTTTTAGTTAATGCCATCCTAAAGTTTATTTCCATTTAATATTTTTTTTTTTAAATAAAGAGGCTATAAAGCTCCTGGCTGGCTTTTCACTTTTGCTGGCTGGAGAAGACTGGTGAATTGGCTGCTTGTCTCCCGCGGGGATGCTTTTGGGGCTGCTCAGCGTGTTTCTGCCGGCAGCGCCTGGCAGCTGACCTACCTACGGCCGTGACTCCTCCTCCTGCTCCCCCTCCTCCCCCCGGGCTAGGTAAGGATATCAGATGCACTTCTACAGCCTCCTGAGCCCTCGCTACACCGTGCGACGCCGCACGCCAAGCCCCTGTCGCTTTTGCCGGTGTGTCGTGGGGCCACTTTGGGTTTCCTTTCCTTTCTGTGCTGCTGCTGTCCCAGCCTGGGCACCGAGGCTTGCTGGACCTGCTGCTGAGGAAGGAAAGAGGAACCCCTGCATTGCGCGTGGGGCCAGGGCAGCTGTGGCACCATTGGGTTCAGTGCAAAGGTGTTTGCCCTGGCTTCTGGTGTGAGAATGGGGATGCAGCACACAGGGTGTGCAGGGGGTCTATGGCAGCCCACCCCTTGGTGCCCACCCTGTGATGTGCTTAGCTGAAGCACAGCTGCTCTGCAGGCTGAGAGCTCACACTCTCATCACCCACAATACTGCGAAAGCAAATCTAACCACAAGAAAATGGGAGGTTAGTCTTCCTATGTTTGCTTGTTTCCTACATGCTTGTGCAGCACTAGCTAATTTTAAGTAAACTCTTAAAACTGAAATCTTGTAGTTAAGGTTTTCCTGAAGGAGCCACTTTTGTGTGAAGTGGGAGAATAGCAATGGGCAGTTCTGAAGCTGGTCTCAAGACCCCTCAGGGTTAATTCCCTGTGCTGCCACAGGTTCCTCTCCTGCCCCCAGACAAGTTGCTGAAATCTCTGTGGGCTTTGGATGGAAGTCTGCATGATTTGAGTGTCCAAATCCCTCGGATACAGGAATTATCTATGTTCCTACATATGCTTCAGTTACTTGTCTGTAAAATGGATGAAAGTGCAGCATTTGACTTACAGATGTGATGAAGAGCACAAGAATGATGATGGAGCACTTGTCTCATCTGATGGTGCTTGCACAGTCCTCTCTCCCCTTAGTGTCTCTCTTGGCTGGACCAGTCAACCCCTGGCAGGGTGTCAATGTGCAGCTAATGTGTGAGTGCCCTTTGTTAGTAAGGAGCTTTATCAGTGATGCCAAGTTGGTGGTGTTTGAGCTGCAGTTAGGGAAAGTAATCCTGGCTGGTAGGAGATGGAGGCTTGGAGTATCAGAGAAAATGAAGGTGTGCCTGTCCCTCCTCTCTCCTCTGTCTCCTGCTTTGCTCCCAGCAGCAGTATCCTTGGACCCCTGCTGCACAAGCACTGCTGGCCATGGTGTGAAGTGATTCGACTGAAAAACTTGTAAAAAAAGGCGATTTCTTGGAGGGCTGTTCAGTTCAGGAGTGGTGCTGAGCAATTGGAACAGAGCTGGGTGGAAGAGCCATTGTGGAGCCACATCTGCAATGCTAAGCTGAGCTTGTGGGGCTAGCAGGTGAGGAAAGAGGAAGTTTTCTCCCTCACACAAAGCTCCAAGGTGCCACCTTTTTCTTTCCTTTTACTTGAATGTTTCAACAGAGGCATGTGTCTGATTGCATCAGCCTGCATCACTAAGGATGTGCTGAGGATGCACAGTGCCCCTTGGAATTTGCTGCTGGTTTAGAAATGTCTTTTTCTACACAGTATATTTTTTGTTAAATAATATTTTGTTATTTTATATATTTAATATATGTAATATATATATATAATATTTTATTTTGAAAAAGAAAGACTTCTTGGGGAAAATAATGTGCATGCAGAGGTGTGGGCTGCATGTGAGAGAATTCTAAATCTTGAGTAAGGCTGAGTCTGTGGGTAACTGTGTTCAAAAGTTCAGAAGGAAACCAAAATGACACTGCAGTCTCTTATACTTAAACTGGTCCCAGTAAAATTGCTAGTTAATGTGCTCAATCAATGCAGCAAAAGTCTGGTTCCTGAATTCATTGCTCCCCAGCTGGGAAGATGGCAGAAGTTTGGGAAGATTGTTTGTAATTCCATGTGCTCTGTATGGGTTTATTTTTTACATGGAGAGGGTGGGAAATTTGCCTAGTGTAACCCCCAAAATAAAAATAACTGATTTTATAGAGCATCACAAGCACAGGAAAGGCTCTGATTGAAGAGCATTTGTGTAACTGGAGTGTGTGGGTTCTTAGGCTGAGCCCAGCACTAATCCATCATGGGGACTGGAGTCAGCTTTGCTGGTTGGTTTGTTCTTTGGTCAGGAACAAGGGAAATTGTTTAGAGTTTTGAGTATATGGATAAAGCTGAATCAAAATGATAAAGCATTTGATTTCAGACTGGACATCTGCACAAGAATAACTGTTCCAGAATAACTTATCATGTAGACAAACTAAAAAAATTTAATCTATTTTAACCAGAAAAACGAAGGAGTGCTGGGTGATGAGCATAGCTCCTAAGAACACATGAATCACAGATCACAATAGGCTTTTTAACAGCTCTAGAAATTATAGCACTGATTTGGTAATGGTACATCATGATCCCATCTATACGTGCATATACTATATTTATACTATTTGCATGTATATATTCCAATTGTGTATATATATATATATAAAAATCCAATTTACTGGTGTGGGCTTTAAGAACATCTATGACTCGTAATTTTTAGTGAAATAATATGATAGAAAGGAATGTAATTTATCAAGGAAACTGCTGAAATTCTGACAAGAACAGGGAGCTAATGGGCTTTCTGAGACTGTATGGATGTGCTTTGCAGTGATTTGAGAGGGCAGGATATGGGGGAACTTAACTGAAAATGAGTTCTATTTTCTTGAGATTTAGTCTATTTGCAACTCTCTTACATTATGGATGCACATGGATTCTTATATGAATATTGGATTTTTTAGATCATTTATCCTAACAGGTAGTTTTTGTTGGCAAGATCTTGTGCTGCACCCTCCCTCACTAACAATACATCCTTTCACAGTGCCAGCCTTTATTTCTTTCTAGTCAAAGCTTTCTATCAAATTCCAAACTTGAATTCAAACTTCTGTTCTGACATCTGAAACATTGCCTCCTCACTCTTGAGGTTTGTCACATTTTCTTCCCTTCCTTTCAATCAGACCATGTGTGAAGTGCTCCCAGCTAACGCACGCACAGCTTTGGATGGAAGTGCTCCTGGTAGTTCTTAAAGCACAGCAGAGACATGACTGAAGAGGGCACTTCAGTTATCTATAATTAGGCACAAAGGCTTGACAAGTCCTCCTGTGCTCTGCTCATACATGATAACCTGACCCCAGTGGTCTTGCTGAAGAGCAGCAATGAGTATTTCTGCATTAGGATCTGCCTGTTTGCAGTTGTATAGGGAGATGAGGGAATGCTGGCTCGGATACTTGGGTAGTTGGGAGGGGTTTGTTCTGCTCCTCCTTGCTGCTGGGTCTGCTGAGGACTCCTGGGCTTGAATGCTGGGCCCAGAGAGAGGCTGGGGAGCTGCTGGGCCCAGAGAGAGGCTGGGGAGCTGCTGGGCCCAGAGAGAGGCTGGGGAGCTGCTGGGCCCAGAGAGAGGCTGGGGAGCTGCTGGGCCCAGAGAGAGGCTGGGGAGCTGCTGGGCCCAGAGAGAGGCTGGGGAGCTGCTGGGCCCAGAGAGAGGCTGGGTGGCACTGACCCCTGGTTGAGCAATACTGACCTTGGCTGCATTTCTAGGAGCCTGAGCTGAGGCCGAGTGTGCAGAAGCTAGTGTGCATGATGGATGAAGAGTGTCTGGGGCTGTGTTACTGTCAGTGCTGATGGTGTAGGTGGTGTGAAGTTTGCAGCGTGCCAGCTCCAGAGCTGCATTCCCTATGGAGGGAGCATAGGCTTTTCCAGGCTTGCTTTTACCTTGCGGCCCTGGCTCTCTCTAAGGCAATCCAGTAGGACTTTCTACTGCTGCAGGAGCAGTCTGTCATGTTTTTGGGGCTCTTTTCTAGCTTCAGAGCTCAGTCACTTTGCATGATGGTTTTCAGCTGAAGCCAGTATGCTGTGTAAGATTTGTCTTTTTTTCCATCCACTTCATCCTGCTATGGTCTCAGCAGGAAGGTACAGCAACACAGCCCCAAAATATCCTCATTTTGCTTGTTTGTCCCCTCGGAGGAAAAAAGCCCAGAAGACCCCAGTTGTCCTCAGTTGCAAATGGCTCTGGCAAGCAGTCGAGGAAGTCAGCTCCCGTGAAGCACACTCCCTTTTATTTACTTGGATGTTTTCCCATTGCCACAAACCTTATTTTTGTTACTGTTAAGGGACAATTTAACCATGGTAGGGGTGGATTTCTGGCCTATAGGACCCTCAGGTGTCCAAGGCAGAAGGTGCCACTTTGCACACCCAAGCACCACCTGTGCCTTCTGCTTTGGGCTTGTAGCTTCAGACCTGGCATTCTCTCTGCATGTAACCCATGCTATTCATTGAGTGGAGTGGATCACATCCCAGGGCTGTGCTTCCAGTGACTGCTTGTCCTCTACTTGAAAATATTGACTTCATTTACTGCTTCTGCTATGTATATGTTTCAGCTGGGCTAGGAGCTGCACGCTGTCAGAGTCTCAGAGGTAATTGTAGACCATGGCTGAATTATCCTTACCACCTCTTGGGAAAACTTCATAGCCTGAGCTACAAAAGCCTCTTACTATCAGGCAACTTTTCCAGAGCCAATATAGCTTTAGAGTCTTTTCTACATACTTCATGTATTTTCAAGACTGTCCTTGAAATACAGGCACCAGAGCTGCTCACAGCATTTAGCAATGGTATCTTGGATACTGGATGCCAAAATAACACCATTTTCCTACACTTGCTTGTTAATCTCCTATTTATGTAGCCCTGGATTGCTTCTCCCCTCTTAGTAACAGCATCACATGAGGAGTTCATGAGAGGCTGGTTCTGCACAAGCCTTCCCATTTCCTTTCCTCAACTGCTGATGCCAAAATGCTGTTGTCCATGCTATTAGCATGACCTGTGCACTTAGTCCTCAGGCAGTGTGCTGTTTACAGCTCTTCAGAGCACTTTACTCAAACTGACATTACCCAGCTTTCCAGATCTTCCAGAAACACAGAACAGTTTGAGTTGGAAGGAACCCATAAGGATCATCCAGTCCAAGATCTGTTCCCATCATTGATGCTGGTGCTGGCACAAAACACTGCCATGTACAGACTGTATCAGTAATGCTTTCATGTATTTCCTAGATAATTGAGTAGTGTGTCGAATAGAGTTGCATCAGGGACAGAAATTCTTTGGCTGTTTCTCTGTTTATCATATAGCACCTATTGATTAACTAGCTTGAAAATCATTTGGGTACCTTTGTTTTGTATAAAACAGTTGATGATGCTATATGCAGATTAGCTGACCTTTAGTTCCCAGATACCCCATTTATTGATAAGTAATGGCTTACACTGAGCTTTATCCACAGTCCCCAGATGGATCTTGCTATATTTTTTGATTGTATTAACAGTTGGCATGAACTACTGAGGTTTCTCCTTGGGCAACTTGTCTTCACGTACTTGCTAAGATAATACAAACCTGCATGTTTAGGAGCTTTTTAGTGAGAGTTTTCTGTAAGAGAAGGGATTCTGACCACTGGTCTAGGTCTCAGCAGTCCTGTGAAATACACTGTGAGTTAACAATACAACAATACTGCTGATGACAACTAGGAGCTTTAACTGGTGGTGACTCTTTTGAGTGCTTCTAGAGGGGTTTGATTTGGCTTGTGGCTCTGGCTGATGCCTGTCCTGGCTGACTCCATCCTTCAAATGTCTACCCAGAGGAGAGCAGTGTGGTGGCTGACCTTTCTGGGGGAGGGATGGCTCTGCAATGGGCAGTTACAGGCTCAGGACAAGGCTACAGGCTCCCAGTTCAAGCTCTCCCTGGCTCCTGCAGAGTGAAACAGCCCAGCTGCTCTTTAGGGTCTCTAACAGCCATGACTGAGATGCTCACTGAAAATTCTGCTGCAAATCACCAAATGCTGGTGTTCTGAACTGGCTCCAGAGCTGAGATGAGGTTACTTTGCATGTGGTCTGTTCTGTATTCACTTAAGCACCTATGGGGAATTATTGCTTCTACAAATAGGAGGGACAGAAGTGACCTGATTTTAGGTTTCTATATCAATACTAATGAGCTTTCTGCAGCTGCCTCAGTGAGAGCACAAATAATATTGACTTTCCCTCTCCCCTGGGGTGTGCGTCTGTTGGTTGCAGTGAGCCTCTGTGGGAGACAAGTGAGCTGTTTGCCAGCTCCCGGCATGCTGTGTTCAAGCAGCCTGTGCCTAAAAACAGAGCCACCTTGGCTGTAGGTGCAAAACCCACTGCTACTACCCAGTCAAGCCAGTAGGTGCCCAGGCAGAGGCAGAGCCACTGGCCAGGTCAGCAGTGCTGGTACATACAAACCATCCATAGGCAGTGCTGTGGCATAAACCCTGGCTGTGGAATGGCACTGTGGCCACGGTGGTGAAACACAGGTAGGAACTGCTCATCCTTTGAGCATGGCCCAAACACAGGCAGTATTTGCCTTTATTTCTGCAGCATGTGCTGCCGATGCTATTTTGGGAGATGGCTGCTTAAAAAGAGAGGGCACAGTGTAGCTTGGGGTGCTCTGCAGAGCAGCATGCAGGTCTTCCAGGTGGAATTTGGCTCAGTCTGTCCCTGCTAGGGATCTTTCATGTGAAGGTTCTTCAGTATTGCCTTCAAATCAGGTAGTGCCTGCCAGGGCTATCCCCTGGCATTTCTTACTGCCAAATCCCCCAATGGAAGAGGCATATTCACATCAGTAGAAAAACAAAAGAAAAAGGGGGGGGGGGAATGACACCAAGAAATATAGGTGAGAAGGAAAAGGTAGTTTAGAGAGTCCTGCAGCTGTTGTAGAGCACTCTGCTGCCATGCCAGTCCCCTGTGATGCACAGCATATGTCGAGGCAGCTCCATTTAAAGGGATAACAGCAAATGATCTGAAAGGCTCTGATCTGTCTCCTTTTGTGTTCTTATTTCTTCCCAGCATATTACAGGATTGCGATCAGGTTTTTCTGTAGTCTCCTGGGTAACACTTTATATTACTGCAACCGTGTGGAGTTCTAGTTTGTAATAATGAGATCTATATAAATAATAGAGATTCTGATGCATCCTGGAATGTTTCCTGCCTGGGAACACTTGAAAGCCTTTTGCAAACATTCATTTCCTATTATTTGGGATAGAGAAGCACCTCCAGGTACCACACAGAGCATTGCAGCAGTGTGTGTTGTGCTGGCCAGCTGCCTGTAAAAGCCATACCTTTGAATCAGGAGCTTCAAACAACTGAAGGTGTTTTTGCACCCTGAGTGAGTCATTGAGATAATTGCCTTTTTTAGTGGTTTGTTTTTTAACTTTGCCATTCTCAGGTTTTAAAAGATATGCCATATAGCATAAGACTAAGTTGCAAGAGCTGAAGATGCTGTGAGGGGAGCTTCAGCTGTGAAGAGACAATTGAAGGTTAGGAGAAAAGGATGGGTTATGCTTATAACTTGATGTGCAAAGAGGTGAAGGATGCTATGACCCAGCAGACTGCAGTGCTGTGTCAAGGACAGCCACTTTGGCTCAGAGCTGCATCCTTGGCACCATAATAAGGCTTTCCATATGGTGTTGTCCTGTGCTGGGTGAATCTATAGTCAGATACGAAGCACAGAGTAAGCCCAATTTGGGCATCTATATTGCTCTAATCTCCCTGTGCTTGCTCAGGAAAAGAAGGACGAAGTGAGTCCCTGGGACTCTGTCCTGCTCCCCCCCCAGGGAGCTAGGGTGTGCTTTTACCAGTGGGTGCCTGGTGGGAAGGGGTGATGCTGTGCTGCGCATGGAGCAGTGCCAGTGGCAGAGCCCAAACAGCACATGTAGCACTGGCAAGAGAAAAGATCAATGGTTTAATGGATTTCCTAGAACTGTGCTTTGCAAGGGCCTGCTTGTCAGCCTTTGCACTGTATTGACATGGGTTCTCAAAGAAACGAGGACTTGCGGGCTGGATTGCTTTGCTTGGCTGACCTGCCACGCTCCCTCCTTCCAGGGTAACATTAAAATGAATATTGTATAGTGGAGAGCACAGCATAATTGGCTGGAGACATTGTATGTGCTGTGCTCTTCTGCACAGTATTGATTGCTCCTTGTCCAAATGTATGTATCTAAAATAGCCCATTAGGCAGCAGCCCCTTGGCCGGATGCCAGCCCGGTCACGCTGCAGTGCCTTTCGCTGCCTCTCGGCTGTACAACAAGCACCGCGGCCCAGCGCGGGGGCTGAGGGGTGGGCAGTGCCCATCCTGTTCCCCGAGCCCCTGCCTGCGCGGCTCAGGGATCCCCCTCCTCGCACTGCTGAGTGTCAGCTTCCCAGCGATGCTGCGTGCCGCTAGCGCGGGGTGTTGTGTGCTCTTCGGGGCTTGTGCCAGGCTGCAGCTAAATCCCAAAGGAGAACTCTACTCTTTTTTTTTTTCCCAGGCGGAAGAATCAAGGGGAAATCCCATAGTGGCTCAGCCAGCAGACACGCTGATGCAGAGAGGAGTCCTAGTGGTTGGCAACTTGAGCAGAAGTGAGACAGATGCTGTTGGGGCATGTGTGTGTCACAGCATGCTGCTCAGCCACTTGAGCTGATTTGAGAGGGTAAAACCAGTTGTGTGGCTGGTGGGCAGGGTAGTTGCAGCTCAGTCATGCAGGAGCTGCATTGTGTGGTGCTGTGCTGGCCTATGTGCTGTCAACCACCTGCATATGGTCATGTGCTGGCTCTGCTCCCCTCACCAGGCTCTCTGTCAAGCCTGTGCAGTAATGGCATCACAGATCACACAGGTTGTCCACTGAAGTGCCTTATTTTGGTTTCTTTCATTACCTTTTACCAGGCTACTAAATCTCTGTGTTCAGAGAAAAGTGAGGCTGCTTTTCTACCAGTACAGGAAGGATGCAAAGGAAGGAAGTTTCGTGCCACTTTTCCCCATCCTTTATCTCCAGTCTTACTTAAATCTCTGCTTCTTACTCAGCACACTGAAACAGGTTGCAGCCATCCCCAAGCAGAAGTTTTCAGGCTGAACACAGGACACGTTTCCAGTGCCAGTACGTATAGCACACGCTGCTGCAGGGTTCAGAGCGTGCTGCAGAGCAGAGAGGTTTGGCTGCAAAGCCTCCTGTGCCTGGCAGCACATCTTCAGACTCTAATGCAAAGCCACTTGACACCACACACTGCAGCTATTTGGCACCAAGGCCCATGTATTGCTACATATTTTTATATGCATATATGTGCATATATATAAATGGGATTCATTCTCCTGTTAAATCTACATAAACAGTTTTTTCCTCCTGCAAACGATTAATATCCTAGCAGATCCTGCAATAAATTAGTCTTCATGATCATCCAGCTAATTGGTTCCACAAAAGCAGCGAGCAGTGAAATCTTCTGACCTATTGATTGATGTCTAATGGTGTATTAATAGATAGTGAATTCCAAGAGCTGCTATGTGCTTTGGTACTGCTGCTGAATTGGAGCTACAGGGAGCTCCTTTGGGGTTAGTGTCTTAGCCTGTGTGTTGCATGTGAGAGCAGCATGTAAAGATCTAGGGGAGAAGGACTTCTGTGGGGTAAAGCTCAAACAGAGAAGAAAAGTGTCTGCTGTTTTTCTTGCCCCACACCACCCTTTTCAGATAGAGCAGAGCTGTGATGTGACAGACTGCTAGAATCAACAGCTGAGCTTCTAAATAATACAGAAATGAGGAAGAGCCTTGATGATTGACTCTTTCAGAGCTGTTGGTAGCAGTTATAGGTGTTGGGCTTTGGGTTTATCTCACCTGAGGTTTGACATTTATTCCATAAGATGGTATACCAATCTCAGTGGGCTCACTCTGCAGGAAGCAGAGAGGGAGGTGCACATCTGGGCTGTTGTTCAGCCCACCTCAGATGTTCCTTCCTCTGTAGTTTGAAGGATGCAGTGTGTGGGCTGTGGACATGTAATGCTTCAAACTGTTTGATGTTTGGGTGGGATGCATGTGTGCTTAAGTATGCAATCAATTTTCTAGCTCCCCTGCCTGTGATCTGCTGATGTGAAAGGCTTAGTTATAAGCTGGGCTTGTTTTGGCTACAAATAATGCTTTGGGGCTGCCCAAAATACTGTTTTAATACAATGGTTGGCAATAGCTGAAACTCCTGCTGCTACTTTTTCCCAAGACAGCATGGGAAGAAGAAAAAGCAGAAAAAGAAACAGAATAAAATAACCCTGTGGTATTTTTTTCTGTTAAAAACCTACTAAAAGTTGTGGTGGTATGTTGAGACAGAGGGCTGAGCCCTCAATATCATCCAAGGGGAACAGCACAGAAAACTCTATTAATCCATCTGTATTGTACCGACCTTTTCCTCACTCCAATTTCCCCCTCATTTCTGAGATGTTCTCTGTGCTGCACAGTGTCACATCAGCTGTGGGGAAGGGTGGGCAGTGCAAGTCCCAGCTCTTGATATCAGTTCAGATGTTTGAAACACAAGTAATGCATGGAGAGAAATCATCAGGGCAAATGGAAATCTTATCTCTGTGCTGGCTTCTTCACAACACTGGAGTGTTGGCTTTGTTCTGCACCTGGCTTGCTCCTCTGAGGACCCAGTAGACCCTTAACCTCTATCTTCTGGTTCCTCAGCCCTCCACTGCAGGATGCTGTTTGCTCTTGTCTCTGACTTGCTGCTAGCTCTGTGGGGCACATCCAGGGAGCTGAGAGCTAGTTAAAGCAGGTGGCGGAGGAAGAGAAAGAGCTCTTTGGCCTGTTTTTCCTCAGCCCCTTTGCTATGAAGCAGACTTTGGGCAGGGGAGCAGTGCCTTTTTGTGCTGCTCACAGGCTGCTACTTACAGCAGGAGGGAAGTGATCCTCTTTGGCTCCATGACTCTGTTTTGACTGTGCATCTGGAGAGACTTTCCTTAAGGAGAAGTAGGGGTGGCTCATTGACCAGACACATCCCATGACCAACTCTTCCTTCTCCTTCCTTCCTTCCCCCAGTGCTGAGCCATTACATCTCTCCCCAGCAGGAGGAGGACAGAGACTGACAAATCCTACGGACTGCTGCTGAGTGTAGGTCTCTCAGCTACAAGTAATATCTGGGAAGGATTCACCCAAACTTTGTGAAGTAAAATCTGAAGTTTTGGTGGGACTTAAGTTGCAAATCTACTGCATCTGTCTGCAAGCTAATGGTGCAGGAGGAGACAAAATGCCGGTAAGTTCTGGGGGCCGAGTACACAGATCACTCTGCTCCCAGGTGGATAGGCAGTGGTGGGATCTGAGGCTGTGTGACAGTGTGAGATGCAATATAGGAAAACCTCCCCCCCATTTATCCCCCTTTTTAAATGGAAAAGAATAACTACTTCTTGCTTTCACACAGTAAGTAATGGATGGAGAAGGTCGTCAGGTGCAACTTTGTGCATTGGGACACATTGCAAGAATGAGAAACTTTTGTCAATTCTGGGCCAGCACAAGGAAAAAAAGCTTGAAAGGAGTTAAGAAAACGTGTTAATCATAATTGTTTGGCTGATGCATTGTCCTGCTGCATGGTGCTTTGTGCTGACTTGAGCTGAGCTTCCCAGGGGTAACAGCACTACCACATGCCCCTTGCAGTACAGCAGAGGAAAGCCAACATAGAAAATGTTCATTCCTTTAACTAAGGTGAGTTTTTGTTGGGGATATTTTTGGCTGAGGATCTTAATTCACCACATTGCTCTGCAGAGGGGCTCCTCACACACAGCAGCCATTAGTGTAGACAGTGTCTCTTCCTAGTTCTACCCAGTTACTTTCACTACAAAGTAAGGCTTGCTTTTGAAAACCTTAAAACACCTAGAGCATCAAATAGCAATTCAACTAGTAAATGAATGCACTGTCATCTCATGAGAGATTACAGAGAACAGAGCTGGGCTCTCTTCAGAGCTGCATGGTGAAGGGCAAGGGGCTGTGAGCAGTTTGCAGCAAGTGAAATTCTGGTTAGACAGGGAAAATGTTCTCACTGTGAGGGTGGCCAGAGGCTGCTGAAAGTGTCCAGCAAGGTGGTACAACCTCTGTCTTTAGAGACACTCAAAGTTTAACTGGCTATAACCTTAAGCAACCTGATCTAACATTGAAGTTGGCCTCACTGTAAGCAGAAGTTGGAGTGGGGACCACCTGCTAACCTCAACCATTGTCTACTTCTGTGATTTACAGAAGCAAATTCTCTTATTGTTAAACCATCATTTTATAGATCTGTTTTTATCATGAAAATACATTGCTTCATGAGCAGTGGCATCTCTGAGCATTCATTATTCAAAAAGAGTTTGTCTTCCAATTACACAAGATCATAAGAAGAAAAGTGACTGGTTTGTCAGAACTGCAGAGCTAAAATAAGCTGCAGCAAGCACATTTCCTTGGCATGGAGCTGGTGTCTCTAATTAGAAAAGCTCTGGAGAGTTAATCTACTCGGATAGTGAGACCTATTGCTTCCTCCTGCAGCATGGGAGAAGGCTGTAGCTGAGCATCTCAGAAAAAGGCCTGAAGGCTGGGCTGCAGATAATTAATATCCCTTACCTGAGAACTTTCTATACATATATATATATGTGAATTTCCCAAACATTAGGTTTGATGTGCTCCTGTCAAATGGCTGAACTGCAGCAGGACTGGGAATTAACTTGGAGATGTAAATTCTTTTAGTTAATAAAAAGAAAGGGCTGAAAGTCCTAATCTGTGGAAAGCAGTTTCTAGAGAGAGTGGAGTAAGTTACTGTACCATTTAGCTGGGTGAAAGAAGTGTCTTCCACAGGCATGAAGAACAGCAGTTGCTTAGAGGTGCCCAAGACTGGACTAGTTTCTTGTTTTTGGGGAAAACATGCCTCCACCCTTACATATGTATCAGCAGTAGGAGGGGAAGAGGCTGGAACAAACCTCTTCTGGGCTGACAATCTCTCCCACACTGCTAAACAAAGAGCTTCAATATTTACTGAAATATCAAGGTTATCTTCTGCTCTCATGATAATGCTCTCCAGAGCAGGGGGAGCAACTAATTAGTTACAGCAATCAGTCAGATTTTCCTTGACACATGATGAGTTTATTGTTTTGCAGTTCACTCCATGTTCTTCTTAGCCACAGTGATGTTTGTTCTGGGAGATTTTTCTGCCTGAGGCAGTACAAGGGTTTTAATTTCAGAGAGGAGTTTACCAAGTTGGGTGGTAGGCCTGGACTTCATATTTCAGGAGTTTCTGTGAAGCCCTGGTTAGCTTTATCAGTCTTTATCAGTCCCAGTTCCCCTTCTGAGACATCTACCACCTATGACAGCTTTGATGGAGATACTGATGTGCTAGGATTGACTGATGAATGCCACTGGACAAAAATAGCTTGCATTTATTAGTGATTTGAACTAAACTGCTTGATTTAAAAGCAAAAGCCTTATCTGACTTGGCCAGCATGCTCCACTTTATCTCTTTCCCAGCAAAACTTTTGAACCTTGTTGCAGCTGAGCAGTTCATAAGCTGAAGATCCATGCAGGTGTTGTTAAGGCAGGTGGCTGGTGAAGAAGGGGCTCAGTGCACCATTGCTGCCAGGACACTTGTCTGGGTTCTGGGAAAGCTTGGGTTTTGCTGTGCCATGTTCAACTTGTGCTGCTGTACCTCCAGTGGTACATAACTCTGGGATTGAAAACACCTTCCTGATGCAGTGGGCAGCTCTTTTAAACACTCAACAGACTAGCTTTGGCTTAGACCTCATCCCTGCTTAAGAAGTATTTACTGAGTTAGTAGTGAGAAGCTTGGCAGGGCTCTCGGGCTCCAGGCAGCTGCCAGTTTGCCCTCCCATAGATGCTTTTCTGCCCCATTGCACCTGGATAGAGCCAATATTAACTTCTTTCATTTCAGCACTTGCCATTACTTTTCATGTATTTTCCTCTTAATAGCAGATTCTTGCTTTTGGTTGTTTACCTATCTCCAGCTCTGCAAATAATATAAAAAGTGATGCTGTAGGAAACTTCTTTTGTCTCTGCTGCCAATCTACCTATTTCCTTTGAAAGCTACAAGAAATATTTTTATTATTGCAGGCAAACTCCCTGGGAATGTGCAATTGGTGATTCAAACCTCCTGGTGCTGCTGCAGAGATTTGTGTGGCTGTGGGTGACTTTGATTCCCTGATAGCCTGTCTCATGCTTCTGTCCCCTAATGCAGCTGATAGCATTAAGTCATGCAGTTAATCAAGCGAAAGAAATTGCTCCTCTTTATCCAAAGACCTGATGACTTTATCCGACAGGGAGGATCTCTAACAGAATGAGACAAGGAGAAGTAGATGTGATAAGAAACATCTGCAGGTTTCAATATGCAGTGGAGCAGGAGTGCTTTTAAGGGCTGCAGATTTGGAATAGAAAAGCATCCTGAATGATCACTTGACAAAACCAGCCTCTGGCTGGCACTCTAGTATTGCATTTTTGTGTATTGAGAGGCCAATGATCAAGAATAAATTAAATCTGTGTAATGATACACAAAATTGTTAATTTAAGTGTGGAGTGTGAGCTCAGCTCATCAGAGTCTGTTCAGGTGCTCAAGTACAGCATGGAGCACAGGAACTCCATCGAGGAGGCAGCTGGCAAAGATGGGTGCCAAGTCTTCTATATGTGTGTGCATGAGTTTCTGCATATTTCCGTCAGTGATAATGAGGAATTTAAGCATAAGTCAGTAGTGTGTGAAAAGAAAGATCTTCACAGGGCTGGATACACCAAGGTAATGGTTATCCTGCTAAAATTAACTTAATTACAGAAGGCTCAGGAGGGAGCATAATCTTCCTCCTTTTCTTGCTACCCTATTATAACAGTGATCTGTGCAAAGCCAATTCAACTATCAAATAATTCCTACTAAAATAAACCCAAACCAATTACATGTGATGGTGTAGGATTTGCTGCCAGTAAGTGCCAGAGTGCTGCATGGCTTCCCTTTGCATCCTCCCCATGAGCTGCCTGCTTTGCTGTGTGGAGGTGTTCTCTCTCATGCATGCTATTTCTGCATTGCTGGAGAATGGCAACAGGCAGGACAGGGCACACTCCCTCTGAGGAGGCAATGGCAGTGTGCTGCTTTTATTCTCAGGCTCTGAGAGATGGTCCCTTAAAAAGCCTGACATGTTAAACTATGCCATGTGAGACAGGCCCCAGCCTGATCTCTGCTGTGCTCTCATGAATTGATAACAACTCTGCTGCAGTGAAATTGTTCAAAGGCTTTCCTAGGGAGGATGCAATAGAAATCTCTCCCACTGGGAGCAGAAGCACAGCATAGGAGTTTGCCTTCTACCCCAGGGCTGTTTGAAGTTTGGCTGTCTTGCAAAGGTCTGTTGGTTTTGTTCTCAGAATTACAGGCAAATAAAAAAGGTAAGGAATGAGGTATTTTCAACAGAGGGTGGGGTTCTTTGGAGCAGTAAGTGCCCCAGGGAAATAGAGAAACAGAAAGCATCTTCCTTTTATGTGTGCTGCACCACAGAAGGTATAAAATCATACAAGTGTTTTACATGCACAGATTCATCTTTTGCTTTGGACTTTGGTGAACAATAATTCTGGCACTAAAAGTTAATGAAGATTGTGTGGAATAAGGGGCTGCGGGCTAAACATGGACTAAAATATTGATAAAGTTTTATGGGAAATTGCATAGCATTTTTTTCTGGCAGATGTTTACTTGTTTTCCTCTCCATTTAGACAGGATCTTATCTGCAATGAGCTAGTAAAATCATGGTATCCCAGTTTAGAGTAACCAGCAGAGCAATTGTAATCGAAACCACTGTTGTAGGGATCATCTACTGAGTTATAATTCATTATATAACTCCCTTGTGCCAAGGAAAGACAGGTTTTTACTTCTTGAAAAGAATATATCCTGCTAGACAAAGGAGGGCAGAAACCACTTGATTGTTGGTGAGACACTAGTGGAATTATTAGATTTGAATATCTGAAGCCTTGAACTGCAAGTTGTAGATGCAGCTGCTGAAGAGGCAGAAACAAAAGCTATGAATGCTTTCAGCAGCACAGCACCACACTGATGTGCATTGGGACTCCAGCACTGATACAGATGTGCACATCTCTGGTAGCAAAGCTTTTACCAGCTTTACTTTTACCAGTCTATGAGAAATCCCAAAATTGTAGAGTAGGGAGATCTCCTCAGTCACACTCTCACCTTGGTTCTGTCTAGACGTTTGGAGCATCTCAGGAGGTTGCTGTATGGTTGTTGAATGTTTCTTAAAGCAAAAAGAAATGAGTCTGAATTGACAGCAGCTATTGCTGCTCAGTGCTGAGGGTGTCATGCAGGATGTTGCCTCAGCATCCTGGAATTTATTGCCTACATTTTGTCACATGTTAGAAGCCAACCAAAGCTGAGCTGGCACCACGTGAAACAGCCTGTTTGCCAGCTAATCCATTTAGCATGTGTTTAAACTGTTGTGGGGTTGATTTTTCTTGATCTGGGCTGAACACTATACTCTGAGTTTGCACCAGGTCCAGTTCATTTGCCAGGCATTGGATATCTGCTCTCTGTAATGTGTTGTGTCCTCCTCAAAGGACTACCAGGACCCTCATCTGCATTACTTGACAAGCCACATTTCACACTCTGTTGCATTTGTATTTTAACAAATTTCTAGAAACGTCCTTACAAAGAATTTCCCTGTGAGTTTGTAAATGCTGACTTTCTTCTTTCTTCTTGCAGTTTCTCACTCCTTGTTCATGGTGGCTTTCCAGCCCCTGGTGATGAGGACAAGGCACAGGACAGCCAGCTAGCTGCTGTGTCTCATGCAGCCCCTCCCCAGATCTTTCCTGCCAGGCAGGTTTGGACTCACCCTGATGCTGAGATTGTTATGGTTTTTCTCGCGGTTGAGGCTTTTTATACCCCTTCATTGCCAGTTCTGTTCAACCTCTAAAGTGGTAAGATTCAAGCAATTGTGCTTGAATGGATGGTTCTCTTGCTCCTGGGCTGTTCCTCTTTTATTTCTTTGGACTATACTCAATCCTCAAGGTGAGTGCTGTCTTTACCTTAAATGGAGTGGTTTAAGAGATATTGTGTGGGCTCTGCTCATTCCTTCCCTGTTGGAGTGATCAAAGGCTTTTCATCCATGGTTTGAGTCCAAGACTGTCAGGCACAAGTGCTCTGACCTTGGAGAACATAGAAGTGACTGTAGGAATAGCTGGCTCCTATGCTGCAACTACAATTCACTTTGTCATCTCTCTTTTGCTGGTTTACTTCAGCCAAAAAGACACCCAGGAGCTGTTTGGTGTTTATGTAAAGCACTCCTTGCTGCTCCAGCACAACCTGTGGGTAATGCTGGTTAGCATTTTTGCAGTATTTGCCATAAACGTTGTCCCAAGATTGAATATAAAACATCTTACTTAGTAAATGAATAGTCACATTATACAATTGATGCATAAAGAGTCATTGTCAGTGCCCAGGAAAAAAAATAATTTATTTGTTGCTAAAAATAGTTGTGTTGTTACCTCATGATTTACTGAGTCCTGATCAGGGTATGTTACATTGGCTTCCAACATAGTGCATATGATTAAGCCATAACCTATTTTTAGCCTTAGGAGAGTTTAGCAAAGGGGAGGATATGTTGCACCATATCCACTCAGTAAATATTTTAGTAATAAAATATATGGCAGTCAACTGATTAGCAATTTCCTACAGAAAACGTGACCTGCTTGTCAGCTTGCTAAGGGCTATCCCCGAGTTTGTGGGAATTTATGGGTAGTCTGAGTGAGGAAATATTCAAAGTTGGGTTTTTTTTGGCATCTAGGTAATTGGGTATTGTTAATATTAAATTAATCTGATCCATTAAGGAAAAATAAATATGCTACAATAATAATTTCTCCTATATAAAATCACAAATACACCTATTGGCTATTTGTTGTCTAAGTGGGCTGGCTGTCCTCTGTCCTGAACCTTCTCTCCACCGATGTTTTCCATCCATTTTATCTTTTAATATAACTAAAGTGAAGTTCAGTCTAAGCTTCTCCAGTGGCTGCTCATACTTGCAGAGCTTTTCCTGATAGCATTGTTGTGTTAGTTATACTATCCTTGTATCTCTGAAGATTATCTTACAGAATTTATTTTATTACATAATGCACTCAAGCTGTGTAAGGCAGATACGAGTAAGCCTGTGTGTTAGGGAAATTGTTTTCCATGGATTGTGTGCAACAGGCATGCAGTAAATTGCTAAACCAGCAGGAGCCACAAGCAAAATCTAATTTAAGAGAAGGGATAAAGGCTGAGTGCAATACAGCTGCAAGCAGAGAGGAGAGGATCTTGCTAGGTCTGTGAGCAAAGCAATGGCTGCTCACACTGCCACACTCTGAGGTTGTCTCTTTAAGAAAGGATCCTCTTCCAAAGAATTTGGCTCCTTCCTTTGCCTGTGCCTGTCATTTCAGTAAAACCATTCCTGCTCTTGAGCTCCATTCTTGGCTTGCTGTTGTCATGCTGCTGCTGGGTGGTACTGACCCTCCGGAGTAGGAGTAAAAACAGAGGCTAGACATAACCTTTGTTGTTGGTTTTTTTTATAATATACAGAACAGAAATTTCTGAAGGGTTTTAGCCAAAACACCAGCCTGAGGACTCTCCTCAACTTCAATAACACTTTCCTGTCTTGAAGTTTGGGTTGCTGGAGGATGATTGCATGGGCATTGATGTAGCAAAAAGCATCAGGCTGATGAAGAAGCAGAAGCAGTAATTCATGTGGTGCAACAACTGAAGTCTGTTGCTTTTGGATTTATTTATTTATCTTTACATCCTTGCAGTATTCTGTAGTTCTGTATTGAAATTTCTTAGCTCTTTCTGTACCCTCACAGATCCCTCTGTACTCTCTCTCTCCCTGTGCCCAGCCAGGCTGTGCTTTGTATATCTACAATCCCAATGAGCTGAACAGGCTTCACGCTGCACTGCTACTGCCTTCCAAAGTAGGGTATTGGTTTGGGTCCTTCCTGGCCAGTCATTGTTCACAAAACTAACATGATTTTAACGTCTCTGAAGCCATTGTGCCTTCATTAATTTGAGCTGAAATTGGCTAGCAGGCTGAAAAATGATCAGAGTGGACAAACAGGCAGGCAGCTCAAGTACATTCGACTTCACTGTCTTGGGAAATGAGGCTAAAAATAATAGTATATTTATTTCTGGAAGACTGAAATTGAGTTTGATCTACCAATCTCTTTAGCTAATAAGGGTAATGTAAATGAGATTACACTGGCTGATTTATTATTCGTGGTGGTTATTAATGATTGGTTTTTTCTTTTGAGTAATTAAGATAATTTTTCCTACTTTAAGCCAGTACACTAGATCTCATTTATCTGAAGTTTAAAAAATATATTCTTAACCTGGAGACCCCAAGAAAATGCTGGTTTTCCTTGTAACTGTTCGTTCATTTGCAATGTAACACCATGAAGCTAATCTTACAAAGAGTTCTTTGAAGCTTTCCATGTTTCTGAAGGGTGTAAGTCCTGTTTATGCTTTGGCTGTTTATTTGCATTTTGATCCTGTCTTCCCTCATTTCTATCCTTTACAGATCTGGAGTCCGCAGCAGAATCAGTCATGGCTAATTTTGAGCACACACATACACAATCTATAAATCACCACCTTCAGTTTCCCTAGGAGGGACCTTTAAAGGGAGGCATAGGTAGTAGTGGTCATTTTAGGTGGTCACCAGGCTTCTTGCTCCAAGGGAAGGTTGTGGAGGCAGTTGCCTGCCATGGAAGAGCTAGCCAAGCCAGAAGGCTGCTGTGGGTCACTGCTGACATAAGTGCAGTCCGACAGCAGCAGGATGATGGCTTTTAAAAATAGGACTTCTTGCCGTTTTGTATTCTTGTCAGTGTGTCACAAATGTCATAAGGTCAGGTTTGTTTTTTCCTAACATTTTTCTCTTCTGGTTATTGCCTTCATCAAAGGCATAAATTAATTTTGTTGGGGTGGGGTTTTGCCCTTGCAATGAGAGGGAAAAGAAGGAAGAAACCAGTTTGAGGTTTTTGTGGTGCCTATGGCTCCCCCAGGACAGCAGATCTGCATTCACACCACAGGCTCAGCAGTGTGAATTACAGGGCTGAGGCTGAGCTCTGCAGAGCACAGTGCTGAGTTTCTAATGTTCCTCTTATGAGGCACTTGACCTTTCCAAGGATAGAAGCACCAGCTGCCCACGGCACTGAAGGAGCAGACGCAGGACTCAGCTTCCCACCCTTCACTTTACAAAGCAGAGGCATATCAGGCTGCCAAGGTCCCTGTGGCCAGCCTACCCTGGGTGTTCTTGTCCATGGGTATCTGCACAGCATCAAAGAACAGTCACATACTCAACAGCTCGTAAAGATTATTCTGACAAAAAGCTAAAGCCAAACAAATCCTCTTCCCATGAAACTCAGCTATGCTGTGAAGGGGTGTAAGCAGAAAAGAGGGGGAGAGAGGAGAGCCAGAGCTTGGCTTGGTCAAACCAGTTGACAGGATTATTCAGGTGCCTCTTGTCAACCTGCTTGGCTGCCCCAAAACCTGATTGCTCAAGTCTGTCATACGTAATGTCAGCAGAGTGTGTGTCAGAGGGCCCTGGCAAGCCTGTGGACATGCTGCAGTGACATCAAGCTGGCCCTGCAAGTTTCAGGAGAAGCTAAGGCTGTGGTTGGCATTAGGAATGACCCTCAGTGCCCACAGAGCTCATACAGTGAGGGGCTGTGCTCATTTCCAGTGATTTCCAGGTCACAGTGGGCTGTGCCCTCAGTCAGCTCCATCCCTTGGGCTGGCTGCAGCCCTTGATGTTCATCTAGTAGGAACAGTGGTACTGGGGACACCTTCCTCATGCAGGTCACTGAGAGCAGGTGGGATCCCCTGTGTCTCTTGTCCACATCAAAGTTTATTCAGCTTCAAAATTTGAATTGTAGAAAGCTTAATCTTTGGGCAGCACTGTTATCTGAGTCCTAGGGGGGCTTTTTATCACTTGTAGTAAATAATAAATGTGCTCCCAAGGCTTTGTAGTTAACCTTCTTTGTAAAAATGAAAACAGTTCTTACAGTCTCCTTGCAGAACTTGTGCATAATGCTTGAATGAGCTAACATTTATTATCCTTTATTAAATCCTGCAGGGACTCTTTGAGGCCTGGCAGCAGGAGTGTCCAGCTCTGAGGAAGCACCTGCAGGTACCATTTCCAGGGCAATTTACCTCTGAACTTAAAAACAAATTCCTCAAAAAAAGGAGAAATCACCTGCTTGGGAAATGGGAAGGACAGTTTAGGAATCTTCTTTTTTTGCTTTATGAAAGCAGGTTTTGAGGAGAGGTGAAAGAAAATACCTCTCCTGAATTCAACAGCTGGTAGGGAAATCTTCTAGAGCAATCAGATCCACTCAGACTCCAAACCACCATGCCTCTGATTACTGATGCTAGGATGTGGCTGATGTCAATCAGCACCATTGAAGTATGTGATTGAGAACCCAGGAAATGAAGGAATGTCAGGAATTTGACCTCCCAGCAGAACATTTTGTGGAAAAATATATTCTCAGGTATATTTATGCTTTCTAAAGAAATACATAGCAAACTCCAAAGGTGCTCTAAGAAGCAGGTCTGTAGCAAAGAACATCAAATGGATAATTACTGTACGTGCTGTCAGGCTGCCAGAGTAATAGATTTTCCTAGGCAAGGGGGGAAAGCATTATCAAAGAAGGAATGGGAGAAGTTTTAATGGAGAAAAAACAAAGCTTTTCTCATGTCTCCATGACTTCATAATATTTTTCACGAAGGGTTTGCAGAGCCATCCATTCTGTCAGCATCTGAACAGCTGGTAAATGTAAGTGTGTAAACTAAGCATGAAGGTGTTTGCTGCTGTCTCCTGGTCTACAGAGTTGGTGGGGTCATGTTTGCACAATGACATCGATGGGGGATGAGCTAGAATGTCTAAACCTGACTTTGTGCCATATGGGAAATCTTTGGAAGTTCATGATTTGGAAAATTCCTACTTTGCTTTAAATGCAAAGAAAAGGTGATTATATTTCTCTGAAATCATGCTGTATTTCCAAAAGGCATGCCTTTTTCCCAAAGTGGGAGTGTTGAAATGGTTAAGTGTAATACAAGAAGCCTTACTGTTAATAAAACTCTTCTTAATGGAAAGAGACCTTTGTTTTAAAGCTTTTGACCAGTTTTAGGTGGGATACTAGAATAAAGGGATTGACTTAAAAATTCTGAAGTTTAGAAAGAAAAAGCTCTTCTTTGGGTTTAAGACCCCCTTCCTGCCCTGATGTGGGACATTCTTTCATGGTTATCTCCACAGCCATAAGTGACAGGTGTTTGGACAGAATACTTCTCTCAGTGCTGAGACTTGGAAGCAGTATTGAATATTGTGCAATATGTGATAGAGTCCTGGGAGCTGCTGTTTTCATTTGCATCTGGCTCTGGCAGTATGGTTTTGTTTGAATTTACAAATAACCTGGAGCTGTGCTTTGTACTCCTTTGGATTTATGCACCATCAGCCTGTGAATAATCAATATTGTCCAAGTGACTTCCTAATAAAATCACAGTCACTCTCAGATCTAAGTCGCAATATTACTCTATAAACTAACTGGGAGATTTGCTATTGACTTAAATAAAACTCACATTGTTTTCTCCAAGCAAGCTTAAATCAGTGAGAATTATTCTTTTCAAGACTTAAAGTTGGGCTAACAACACATACTATTTATTATGTGATCTACTTCCAGAGTACCAGAAAGCACTGACATCTCTTAAGCAGAATTATTGTTTTTTAAGATAAGAATGTAACCTGCAAATTTAGCATTTTGAAAAGAATTGGTTTTTGAATGAGAATATTATAAAACAAAAAAAAAGTAATGAAAGACTGCTCCTAGGAGGATGATGTTGCATAATGTGCCTGAGATAAAGATCTTACTGTTTTTCATGTTCTCATAAGATTTTACTGAAATGGAAGATTTTCTCCTTTAAGCCTCCTTTGTTATGAACCTGCTTTGCATAGAGAGATAATAGCTACCTTTGCCTAATCCTCATGGTCTGATTTAAATGTAGAGTTGGTATCACTTGGCAGTTTCTTTGAACCTGGAGGAAAACTGTCAGTGTTTTATTCCAGAAGAGTTGATGAGTTTTCAAGTTCCCTCAGACATTAGAGACTTAATAATTTTAGCCCATGACTGAGCAAGATAATTAAATATATGCTTGACTTTCAGGATGTGTTTAATAAGTGTCCCTGAAATCAGTTGCAAAATTTATCTATCTGCTTTATGTGTTACATATTTTCCAGTACCAGAACCAGGAAGCTGATTTGCTTTTCGGAGCAATTTGAAATTTTCAAACTGTTTTTCAAATAGAAGAATATTTTTTTTCTTCAACAAAACATATAAACATGCTTTGTTTGCATGTGTAAGTGCCTTCTGAAGTCAGTGGGATTTGTAGGCCTGTTTCTTGTTGTAGGGCTGATTCTTACAATAACAGGTTGTTCTGTGATACAGAAGTTAGGGACTTTTCTAGCCCAACTAGCTAGTGATTAGGCTAGCAAAGGCGTATAAGGCATAGAGTGCTTTTGGAAAAGAGTCTGGTGAAATAAACACTTGAAGAAAAGTCCAAAGCTCAGTGTTTCTAGAGCCATTGTGCTGTCTACTCTTTTATATGGTTATGAATCATGGGTCATCTATCGCCACCACCTACGACTCTTGGAGCGCTTCCAGCAGCGCTGTCTCCGGACAATCCTAAACATCCATTGGTCAGATTATGTGACTAATACGTCTGTCCTAGAACAAGCAGCAATTTCAAGCCTTGAGGCCATGCTGCTGAGAACACAGCTGTGCTGGGCAGGTCACATCTCCAGGATGAAGAACTATCACCTTCCTAAGATCATGCTCTACGGGGAACTTGCCACTGGCTGTGGCAAGAGAGGAGCCCCGAAGAGGAGATACAAGGACTCCCTGAAACAACAGCTCAGCCTTGGCCATATTGATCACCTGAACTGCTCTACTCTGGCCTCTAATCGGGAGGTCTGTAGACATACTATTTTTAATGCAGCTGATGTTTTTGAGACAGCACGCAGGATCACTCTTGAGGAGAAAAGACAGTGTAAAAAGAATCGTGTCTTGCAGATTATACCTCCTAAGGAGTCCTTCTGCTGTGCCTTTTGCAACCCATCTTGTCTATCTCGTATTGGCCTTTTCAGCCATCAGCACACTAGTACAAAGCGAGGGTAGAGCCCTCCCCAGATCTTTGTTTGCGAAGCCTAGCCCTGATGATGATGAGCTAGTGATGCAAGGATGCACTGTGCAGGAGTTTTGCCATGCTATTATAGGTGTCAGGGTCTTGGTCCTCATATTGAACAAGTATCTTGACTGTCTAAAATGGAATCACAAGGTGCAGTTCTTCAGCAAAACTGGTGGTCTTATGGACAATTCTGCCTTTTGTTCTGCTGCTCTGTGTGAAGGTCATGTTCCAGCCTCTAACTGTCAGTAACTGTGAGCTTTTTATTAACTTTTCTTAATGGTAAGAATTATCTTGAGAAGAAATACAGTTAGTTCAGAGGCTTCTACAGAGCCATCCTGGAACCTGAAGAGGAAGTGCAATGCATGGTTGATGCAGAGCCCTGTCTTGAAATTGTAAGTCAAAGCAATGAAGCCTTTGTAAGAGAGATTGTTTAATTCTTCCTGTGAGTCACAAAAGGTAATATAAATGTTAGTCTCCAGCCTACAGATATGTCATTCACTTTAAAGAAGGTAGCAGATGTCTTCAGGTTAATGAAGTGACTGATATAAGCAAAACAGGCTCCTGAAGAGGCGTTTGCAGGATTATGCAAAGATTTGGGGTGGAACTGGATATGATACGTAAAATGATCCATACAAGCAGCTCTGGATGATGGTGGGCTCTGGATGCCATTGGCCATGCTGCTGCTTTCCCTAAGCACTCAGACCCCTGATCAGAAAAATAAATATTTATTTAAATCCAGTCTAATCAGGAAACTACTTCCGTGTGTGATTAGCTTTAAGGCTATGTTTTAAAAAAAAAAAAATCATTTTAATGGGACTGAAATACACATTTAACTTTAAACACGCTTTTAAATACGTTCTGAATCAGTGAGACCTTACTCAAATAGTGAGCTCAGGGCCACCTTATTGCAGTCTTGCAGAAACAGTCACTTTTATGCTTGGAAATACAGGCTTTCTTGGCTGCTATTGCTGCATGATCCTCAGTTAAAAATCATGGTCATGGGAGGAGCACTTAATTTGAACCCTGACAGAATCTTGCTGATTACACAGTAACTTGAAATTTATTAATTAAAAGTAGATGGTGGGCTCCCTCATAGTTTGTTTAACCTAATAGCTTTCACAGCAAGAACTGAATTTGATCAGAGACATCATTACAACTTTTAATATAATGATCTGGAAGGCTATTGAGTGTATCCCTTGAAACACTTTTACTTTTTAGACAGCTAATCTGCATGAGTAACAACTTGGCAGCTGAACATAGACCACTATGAAAACTATCCTGCCACTGATTTTGTGAAATTGTCTTAAATCTTCTGGTGATGCATGAGAAGTTCAATCAATCATCTCTTGGCTTTAACTAGATATATGTGTTCAACAGGAGGAGATGCAAAGGACAAGGGCTTTGACCTCCTATAAACCTTTGGAAAAGGTGACAGTAAAATATAAATCTAGGACTAAAGCCAAGATGCAGTTTGATTAGAGATGCACTGAGTGATTTGGAAAGATAAACTCTGTGTGACCCTAGGAGGAGGAATGTTGCTGAATGCTCAGGATTGCAAGTGAAGCCACTGGAGCATTCAGTATTTCAAACCAAATGTTGTCTCTTTAGGGCTAAATGCAAATTTATATCCCTTTTGGAAGTCTGAACCTACAGGTGAATTTTCTGCCCTTCCTTTTTAGAGGCATCTGGGTATTTAATGAATTACATTGTGACTGCTGTAATATGGGATGAGAAAGGAGATTGTGGTTGGGTGAGTTAAACTTCATGTTTCCCATGCTGAAAGGGATTGTTGTGGCTGTAGCTGGGCAGGTGGATTTGGGCAGGTGCTTGAGCAAGATAGGATCAGCTCTTCAGAACAACAGTGGGGAGACTCATGATTAATGTCATTTTTTTTTTTTACACTATTAAATCATACTGGAAGTGAGCCACTTAGGGTAGGTGCCCTGCAAGTACAGCAGTGAGTGTGTTATAACCATGCTGTGAGCTTGCCTTGCTGCTCTGAACTCACCTGACTCCAGTGTCCATGGGCTTTGTGCTTCGTGTGTGTCAGAGGAGTTGCTCTTGTTTGTTTTCAAATCTCCTTCAGACAGTTAAAGAGATTTCCCATGTGGCTGGGGTAAATGCCAAGCTGTAGGCATCAATAGTTTATAATCCTTTCAAGAACATTGGCATCAGTCTCTAAAATATCTGTAAGTTATGTCAAGAAGGGTTTTTTGGAATTGGAGACAATTCCTATAGAGTGCATAAGTAGATTACACACACCATGCAGTGATTTTGCTGCTGCTGTTGTAACCTTTCTATTTTTAGTTAAAAAGGTCCCTGAGGATGTAAGGGTGGGTTTTCCTCAGTTATCAGCTTCTAGAAATAACATGAAATAGTTATTCTTTTGCTTGTGTACTGTCAAAGAGTCTCTTACAGAGGTGTGATTCCAGCTCATGTGTTCAGGGTTTCAGGGCTGCTGCTGGACTCTCCCACGTAAAGGTAACTACTTGACGTACCTGCTCATGCTTCATGCACCTCAGAGAAGGTGCAATGGTCAAAATAACCAAAGCAAATTACCAAAGATGATTATTGCTTTTCCTTGGTGTCAGGATGGAACATGCTTTAGGTGATATTTGTGCATGTTTGTAAGGGACCAACTCAATGAGTGACCATTACCTGCTTCTGTAGATGAGCTTTAGAGCTTATATATGTTTAACTGGTTTTTATTAAGTCTCAGCAATGTTTAAAAGTTCCTTATCAGTACTAAAATGGCTTTTATAGACTACAACATGAGCAAAGATGTAATTTTTATGTTGAAATTCTCAAGGTTATTTGGATTTTCAAGAAGAAAGTCACTGATGAAGATTCTGTTCTAGGAACAAGTGTTGGAAGCTAATCCCCACCTGGGCTCTTGGAGGTGATGTACAGTAGAAAGTCCTTTAAAGCACAAGAATTTTACCCATGAAATTAAGGCTCTTGTATCAAGTATAATTTAATTCCTGTATATATTGGTTGTTCTTATGCATTGATTCCTCTATTTGATTGTGAGGTTTTGGTTGCTTCTGTTCAGTTTGCAGTTTGTCTTCACAGAAATCATTAAGCCAGGAACCTGCAGTTTCTGGTGCCAGGATGGTAATCCACAGAAGAAAAAGACCTTTAGGTCACTCAGAATATTTTCCCCAAAAGTCCTTGAAATCTTGTTTCTTTCTCCCTGAGGGGCTTTAGGAGTCACCTGTAGTGAACTGGAATAAGATATGCCTTAAGATATGTAAGAGTGAGCCTCCTCCATGAGCAGCTGTTGCAATGTTCATAATGTGTAAGCCACAGTAAGAAAAAAAATACTGTGCATTTGGGAGAGATGAAGATATTTTGTTTAATGGCTGTGCCCTTTTCTGACTAGCACTCTCCAGATTTTAATGAAATAGCATGGGTTTGCCACAGACACTTTTCCTAGGCAATAAACAAAAGAACATTGATGGAAATGGTTTATCAGCCAACACTGAGCTCAGAGCAAGCTCTCTGCAAACAGGAGGTGGGCTGCTGCTCTGCATTGTCAGGTCACTGCAGAGAGCAGATATGCTCTCTTCTCTTAGGACACATTAGAAAACAAGAAGAAAGAACATCTGGAGGATTAAGAACAATAGTCAGAGGTATATCAGGGCATGGAACATAGCTGTGAGTCTCAGGAGAGCCCAGCCCATCTGCTGTGACTGTGCAGCAGTCAGGAGGATGATAGGTACCATATGAGCCAGACCTTGCAGTATGTCCCTGTGGATGTTCATGACAAATCAATCCAAATCTCCTGAGCTTCAGGACATTTTTTATTTTGCCAGATTTCAAGTGAAAAAGACAATTCTCATGCAAAAAGCATATGTTATAAAATTGTTAGGTAAGTCCTGATAGGCAGCATTTACTTTATTTGTCTGTGTTAATAAGGTGCACTGTTGGGCAGTGATATCTTGACACAGTGAGACAGATTCATTCACAAGGGATCTTTTACCTGAAAAAACAAAACAGCAGAGCAGAAATAGAAAAAAACTTGCCTAAAGTCATGAAAGTCAGCAGTAAAGCCAGAAGAGTAGTTTAGATATTTAATTCATGAAACAAGTCCCAACCACAGTATGTACCAACCTCCAGCACATTTAGAAATGAAGGTCTTTTAATCTCTTAGATGTACCAAGTTAATATTTTGGGAAACTTTTCTTGTAGCTGGGGTGTGGGAAGTTGTGAGCAGTTGGTAAGAGCAGTTAAAGCATGTAGATAGGCTCAGATTACCATGGCTGCTCTCTTGTGGAAGCCAACAGAAAGATGCTGCCAACACTTGCATGCTGAGACAAGATACATGGCATCAGCTCTTCTCCTCTAGCCACAAGATAGAGGAGTTAGAAGGGGACAGGGCTTCCCTCTGTACAAGTGCAAGATATTCCATCACTACTTCAGTTTACAAAGCTTTACATCAGGGTTAGGTAATGTATTCAAGGGTCGTAGGATAATTAGACATCTGCTATTACTGACTTTCAGAGAAACCTGAGTGCATGGCTGTCTAGATGAAGCAGTGTCAGTACCCTCATGTAACCCACGGATCCTCCAGACCACTTCTGACATGGATTTACCTGTGTCAGCCTTTCATTTCTTCCCTTTCTCAGTGGTAATGTCTTCTGCCTGTAATAGCTATCTGGAAACCAGTTTACAGACATGCCCTCAAACAGGACTGTTTGGCTCAGCACAGTGCAGGTGAGTACAGAGGTGTCAGGACACAGAGCAGCTGGAGGAGTGCCACCAGGGCATCTGGAACCATGCAGCTCTGCCCTAAGACCTCACCCAGAGCACTGCTCATCTTTTGAGCTCTGCAGGAGATAAAGTATACTGCTCTATGTAAAGATATTCTAGGGCTGAGGATGATAATCTGTTTCATGAATAAAGGGTATGGTGAAGCCATTCCCCAAGAGGGAAAAACAAACTAACAGAATAAATCTGCTGATTAATTTAGATAGAATTGGGACACAGATTTGAGGGAATTGCATATTGTTTTCATAAGGCACAAAGCAGCCAAATCCAGAGAGGGAGTCAAAAAGTGAAGAGACAGAGAACCTGAAATGAATGCTGAGAGGCAACCTGGTGGCTGTTGAAACCAAGGTGTGAGTGAGCTGCCCATGCAAGGCAACATCCAGTGAAGGCAACTGGAGGTTTATCCCTTGGAAGGAGTAAGTATAGCAAAGTGAGGGAAGGAAATACCTCTTTGTTGAGTCTCATAAACGTGTCTGTGTTGTTATAAATTTATGTCAATTGATCTCTTCTGTGAAAGGAGAAACAGGCTCAGTGGAAATAAGAATACAGATAATTGTGTGATGGTTGCTCTGAGAGGTTCTGATTCACACTGAGCCTAGAACCTTGCAGACATGGACATGTCGAAAGGAAGGAAGGGTTTCATGCTACTCTCTTAATCATTTAATTTAAGTATTGCAAGTTCTCTATGAGCTCAAAGAAGAGATGTAGCTGCTTGGGAAAGGACAGGAATGACAATTCAGAGTACCTAATTTTGGATAAGTTTTGGCTAAATTAAGGTCTTGAATAAGCCTAACGCACCTTAGAGATCTCTGTAGCCTCCCAAATAACTGATCAAAATAGCAATACAACCAGAGGGCAAGACAAAATAGAGACTTAGAGCTGCCAGAGCAAAGAAAAAGCCAAAGTCCCATGACATTTGTGCAGTTATCTAAATCTTGCATTTGTCCTCCACCAGAAGTCAAACCCTTTTGGCTATATGCACTTCTTCCACAGTTCTCTTAGATCTCTCAAGAATCAAACCAGGACCAGGGCAGATGTCTGCCAAAACTAGACTTGATTTCTGAACTATGGATTTCTTACTAGTGAGCATAACCAGCATTGCAGATCCAGTGGTTTGTAAAGAGCCTTTGCTCCTGAATTTTTTTCAAACTTTAGGAGTTGAGACATGATGCTTCCAAGTAAAACCAGGCACTTACTCAACTTTAATATGGCATGAAACCAATTTCTGTAGTGAGCTTTTGGTTTCCTGCATTCTCCACTCTGGACACTAACAGCTAGTGTAGAAATTTGATATTTGGGTGTTTTTACAAAACAAGCCTAAAGCAACTACACCTCATTTGGATTTCTGTCATGACTAGCCCAAACCTTATTGATGCAATATGTTTGGCCTGTCATTTTTGGACTCTCTTGACACAACAAACCTGTAGAAACAATTGCAAGTGCAAAAACTTGACAGAAAAATCAATTGTAATTGTACAGTCTTAAATCCTTGAATGAACCTTAGATTTCTGAATGAAGGTTGCTTCTGCTAGTTCATGCTGGTGGCAAAGCATACATCCCACATTTTCTGGGAAGCCCAAGAAAATTTCCAGGACTGAGTGGTGAGATATTGCTCTGGCACAACTAATTATTTTGAAAGATTTGCCCAGGGAGGTGGTTGAGTTGCCATCCCTGGAGGCATTCCAGGTGAAGCTTGCCAGGGCTCTGGGCAAGCTGCTCTAGTTGGGGATGTCCCTGCCCACTGCAGGGGGGTTGGACTAGATGACCTCCAGAGCTCCCTTCCAACCCTAACCATTCTAGGATTCTATAAGATTACAAGTTACCTGATGATTTGGGAAGTCTCTGCTGAATAAATGAAATGAGGAGAAGCAGCAAAGCATCAAACCAAAATGATCTGTCTGCTCTCTGCACTTCCATATCTGTCCAGACACTCTAAAGAACTGTAATAAGATCCCCAACAAAACCAAGTTTTCAGCAGGAATGGTGATGTATTCCCCTTAGGTGACTCTGAATCCTTCTTTTCAGTTTGTTTAAAGAAGGTACACCCTAGTTTTAAAAGACACAGCTTAGGCTATATCTTCTAAACAGATGTGTCAGAAGATAGTGCAATGGTCAGTGTAGCAAAGAGGGAGGATATTAATGATCCATTCCTGTCAAGTCTAGCATCAAGCAATTTCTCTGACACATCCTTCCTTTTGTGGCCACCCTTCCAGAAGGCATGGCAACCTTGCTTGTACTTGTTTGTCTGTTTTTGGTGGACAATCTCTCAGCTACTCCTGTGCAGCTTCTTTTAGGAGAGGCAACAAGCCATGATGTGAGCCTAGTGTGAGACCTTCCCTGCTCAGTGTCAAGAGGCTCTGAGAAGCAATAAGGAGTAAAATGGATGATTTGCATTCTGAGAAAACAAGATGGATTATTTTCATTCTAAGGACAAAAATTGTATTCACAGCTTGGATTTAGTGCTTCTATTTTGGGACATGGAAGTAAAAGGAACTAGTACTGGGAGGAGCAATCCCAGTCCAGTGCTAACACCCAGCAGGATTGCACACTTTATCCACAAAGTGTTCAGGTCAAGTGGTGATGGTGTTTGGGAACCAGCTCTGTGATGCTGGAAACAAAGCCATGGCAATTTGGAATTGAAGGGAATGAGAATTGAAGTTTTAATAATATTAAACAGTTTATTAATGCAGTAGTCTGTAGCCCCTCTGCAGGTTGGTGGGTCTGTTACAGTCTGTGTGCATGGTACACCTTTGTTAATGAAGCCCTGACAATCAGTGTGCCTGGCATGGAAAGGGAGCCCAGGTTTGAGTATTTATAGCACAGACAAATTATAGCTGAAATGAAGAAGTCCTTAAAGAAGTGGAGGGGACGTGGAGACCTTCTGGCCTGCATAAGTAATGCTCCAGTGCAAACATGCCTGTCACTGCACATCCATTCTTGTATGGGGAAGGAAATTTGCTTTGACAGCTCAGGCACAGTAACTGGCAGCAAGGGATGTTGTGTAAACAGGCCAGGACAGATCTGTTCTGCAGGCTGATTGGGGTTTTGTACTTCCAGGTAATTATTAAATGCAAAGGAGGGCTACAAATGTTCTTAACACCTTGAAGGCTTTCCCCAGGTCCATTCTGGAGAGATAAGCTTACTGAGCTGCTGCTTTCTTGGTTGGTAACAAGGCTGGTTAATGCTTTTCACTTTGTCACTGCCCTGTGGGGGCTGTGGGCAGTGCTGGGGAGACAACCTGCCCCATAACTGCATGAAGCAGAGCCACGGCTTGCAGGACAGCTCAGATGAGACAAGGATACAAGAGAGAGCAGAGACGTTGCAGAAGGATCCATTATTCTTCCTGTGTGGAGGTCAGGGAGTCACCTAAAGCTGCATCTCCAGTCAAGAGCTGGACACATATGCTCAATGCAAATCTGTAAGCTTCTCTATCTCCCCTGCTCTGCCACACTCACAAGCTTCACATGAATTATGATTTTGCTATTACATTTATATATATACACATTGTGGGTTTTTTTTCCCCATCTTTTTGCCATGAAAATGAGAGTAAACTGGTGCTTCTGAGAGGATTTGCATGTGTCATTTAATCAGACCCATGGAGGCAGAAAGTAGGAAGGGCAAGAAAGCCAGCAATGCAAAGCCTGTCCTTTCCTACAGCTGCAGTGTCTGGAGTTCACTTCTCATCTTTCCCTTATTTGCTAGGCCATAAAGTGATCCCAGTGCAGCTAATAATGATGAAGCTGAGCAGCTAGAAAAAGTAAGTGACGCTTCATATTTTAGCTAAGTATGCCTGTATTTGAAGTTTTGTATATTTTCTAGTGTGTATCTGACCTACCAGCCTTTGCAACTTATCTTTTTGAGTGGTAATTTCATTTGTTTTCTTCCAGTATTAGCATTGGACCTGTTACTGAGGATCCAGTAAGGATGGGAGCACTGGCCAGAGAATGCTGCTAACTGGTGATAAATCCACAGTAGTGTGGCCTACTTGGTGTTTAGTTACATGAAGTTTAGATTTTATTTTCAGTGTGAATGTGGCTGACCACATTTCAGACTGTGATTTTAGTTTTCCCTTTTTGCCCCTCAAATTTTCTAGTCTCAGACACATCCTCTCTAGGATGATAATTTCAGCTTATGAACAAGGTGTCTTCCTTTGAATGTTTTTCTAGATTCATCTCTTTCAGTTTCCCATAGAAATAATGGATCAAAGAATCTAGGGAGTAGATGTATCACTAGCTCTGGGATGACTGAACAGTGGGAGTAACAGCACATCAGGAGGTACTGCTGCTGGCCCCAGCAAGAAGGAACAAAAGTGAGAGGGCCACACTGTTTGCATGGATGCTGTTCTCCTACTAGAGTGAGTACTGGCATTGTACAAGGCACTCTGAGACAAGTGTAGAACAGGTGAAGAAATATAGGCATGGGGAAGTGTAAAACATGTTGTGTGGTTTGCATTTGGTGTGTCCTGTTTATTTAGCACAGCACCACACCAGGAATACCATGTCAGCAGCAGTGATTAATAATCCTTCATAATTCAAAAGAAAGGGGAAGAGAGCTGTAAGAACAAAATGGATTCTAGCCCAATTGTCTTATGCAACTGGTTTGGTTTTTTTTCTGTTTGAGGATATTTTTGGTATAACCATGAGGTGAATCTCTTTTCTATACACAGTTCTGTATGTTCTCTTTGTTGTCTGCATTCCTCTCATTTACAGCTCTCCCATGCATCTTTAAGTGTGTGTTGGCCTCACTGGGTGTTGCTGCTCATTTTCCTGCATTTCTCTCTTCTCAGGTGCCCATAGCAAGCATCCAAGTACAAAGAGAAAGGAGGAAAAGCTCTTAGGAAAATCTGCCAGCAAAACAGCATGTAATGAAAATAAAGTTAAAGTTCTTAGACCTTGGTTTTGAAACTCAGATAAAGAAGACATCAGGACTGTATCTAGGCAGATGGTGACCAAACATTTGTCTGTGGGTGATGGCATCTGGAGAAGCCAAGGTGTAAGGTGTTTTACTGAGAGCAAGTGCTTCAGGAACAGATCCCTTCTTGACTGGAAAGGACAACTGGAGTCTCCAGCTGGGGCCTTTGTGAGCTGGGCTGGGAACAACATGCTGGTGGCATCAGAGCTGGCTGTGCCAGCAGCCCTCTGCACAGGACCAGCCGTGGTTCCTTCATATCTGCACCAAGTAGATTTGGCTGTGAAACACGTGCACTTAGGCTACATTTGCTTTCTTCTGTATACTGTGCCAAAGAAGCACTTTTCAACCAGCTAGGCCTGCCCCTGCTGAGTAAGAAATGAGACCTTATGCCTCTTTGCTGGAAGCCTGGAAGGGTAATGAGGGTTGGAAGGGTCCTGGTTTGATCACAGTGAGGCACAGCCTAGATCCTCTTGGCCTTTTAGCCTCCAGTTTGTCCTGTGCTCATGATCAAGGGATTCTGCAAAGGTGGATGAAGTGGAGGAGGTTGATGGTTACAGTTGTCATTGATTACTAACCAGGGTGGGGTTTCTTTGCTCACTTTCATGTCTGTGAAACAACCTCTCTAAAAGCAATCATGGACTTTGAATTTCATTACTGCTGATACATTTTGTAATAGCTTCTGACACTACTTTCTCAACTGATAATTTAGTTAAACTCTCTGCTGCACATGCTAATGCTTCAGTGGGGAGGCAGTGGAAAATTATTTAATGAAACTTAATGCTGCTTTCGTTTCATGGCTGTTGTTATCAAATATTAGTCATTGCTGAGAATCATTCCTTGAACAGTTCGTTCTTATCATCTGTATGCATTTGGCTATCATCTCTTTGAAATGCAGCAGCATCTTGGGTGATAATTGAAGACAGCTTTCCTTCCATTCAGCTGTGCATCTTGAAAGCAGGTATGATCTTAACAGACAGGAGTCCTTGTCATTTCTGTGCCTTCTATGGTGGTTCAGCATAAACCAGGAAGTTTTAGTTGAAGCCTTAGGGATGAACATCAGAACTTAAAAATTTACAAGGGTTACCAGTGAAGCTTGCTTCTCACCAAAAATGTGTGTGCTTGGTTCAGTCAAAGTTAAGGACCTTTTTCTTGCTGTAGAGTCATAAATACTTTGTTTCCTAACCTACATGAACTTGTAACAGTTAGGAAGGATAGACCCAGATCTTGCAACACTTTCTCTGTGTGTGTGTATATCCAGATCCTGACTCTGGCAGTGGTTCTGCCTATTCATATGAGCAAAACTCTGCATATGTGTGTTCAAAATATTCTCAAGATCAATAATGTTTCCCTTGTGGCTTGAAAAACCTGAATCATAAACCTGAATTATTTTCCCCTTAAATGCATTGGGTAGTGAAGATACATTCTATTAATGTTATTTTGGTGAGGATCAATGCAGTTCTGCTTCTGATGTTCTGTTGCAAAGGACAAGCCTGTCTTGTACAGCCTTGCTGGACTCTCAGAGTAGAAAAACACTGGTCTGTGGTAGAGTCTAGAGCTATGAAAATAGCAACCCTCAAACAGTTTTAAATACTAGGAGATATTTCATAATATATCCTGCTTTGCCATGGTTTTTTCCTATAACCTTCCATTCCAAAGGCTATGTTTTTCAGTCAGACAAAATCAGTTTGCTCTGTGTTTGATCTTGATATATGTTCCACCCAAATCTCATCCAGCAGGCAGCACTTCTTGGGTTATTTCTTATCTACAGCCTGGATAACTTCTAAGCTGTTTGGAACCTGCTGTGGCCTGATCTGTGTGATCCTGCTGTCAGCTGGATTTTGCATGGCTTTGGCTGGATCCACACTTGTTCACCAGGAGAGATAAGGAGCTCTGGAACACCAGGAGATCCAAGAACATCTGGAGCATCAGGAACACACACATGGAGGTTAGGTGTGTTGGGTGGGACCCTGCTTACAGTCTCATAGATCAAAATGTCAGTCCTGAAGGAGAAAGTGCCATTTGTTGTTTATTTGTATGGTTTGACATTTATGTCTTAATGAAGGTTAATTCCATTTGTGCTTGTGAACAAAGCCATGCTGCATGGGGCTTCCTAGGGAAGTGTTTATTGTAAGGGAACTCTGCCCCTTCAGAAAGGCAGCCAAGCCTGCCTTTGACATAGCTTGTCATTATTGCTTTCCCTCAGATGCTCTACCAATAGAAACATGGAAACCCTTCATTTGCTTTCTATTCTGTGGGTGTCTTGGGTAAACTCTCACTGTGGGTGACTGGGAAAGATGTTTTCTTATCCTTATAGCTTTCATTATGCCTCTGCGTGAAGGAGAATGACTTCTCTATGTAAACCAGGAGTCTCTGGGTGTTCAGTGGGCTTCCTGAGAAGGTAACTAACATAACTGAAAATGAGAAGAGATCCTTTCTTGTTATTACCAAAGTCATCCCCACTCAAACTTTATTTAAACCTGAATTATTTCCTAAATGATAAAAGGGCTTTCACAGAAGCATCACTGGCTCTGGAACCAGAATTTTCTCCATCTGACAGGAAACTGGTCATCCACAAACTTTTTATCCAAGATATATTATCATTTCTTCAGTCAGGTTGCAAACCTAATGTTGTAAGAAAACCAAGTTAATTTCTATTTGGAGTAAGATGTGTGGGAAGAGGTAATATCTTTTATTGTTACCTTTAGAAAGAATAGGCAAACTTCTGGGTGCACAAGCATTTCTTTGGGGACAATGTATCTTGTAGGTTAGCTGTGTCTGTATGCCAAGCTGATTTCTTTCTTCCCCTATAGCCACTTGGAGATCTCCTTGTGTTGTGAGGGTGGCTGAGGGTCTGAGCATGTGTTCAGGAGGGCTGCATACAGTTTGTGGCTGTGCTGACATTCAAAGTCTTATCTCCCCACTTCCTTCCCTGCCTCCCCCAGGGCAATGCTGTGGTTTTCCTCCAGCATGCCCAGCTCTGGGCTTTCACCTCTTTTATTTTGTCTTTGTCCCCTTTGTGCTTCACAGGGCTGAGTTCAATGGAAGTTAACCCAATGAAACTTGTGCTCAGACTGAATCAAAGGTTCAGAGACATCATTTGGGTTACGGTTGTTTCCTTGCCTAAGGTCTTGTGTCTCCCTGATGCTGTGCAGAGCACTGCATGCCTGTTAGCTCACAGACTGGAGATCCTCACTTTCCAGCAGGCTCATCTGTGGTGGTGTGGGATCCCTTGGGATAAGTAGAGATCTATAAATGTAAAACATGGTTCCTGTTGTATTGTTTTAAAGGTCAGCCTGCCATATTTGCACAAGAGGGTTGAGAGTGACTGTCTGCCTCAGATTTATGTGGACCAAGGTTGTGTCCAAATATTAATAGTGCTGATTAAACAAGGCTGGGGAAAGTATTCTATCTCTGCAAATATTGAACCTACTATTACATTTATAATCCTATAATAAAAGGAAAATTTATTAGGAAGAATAGGCACATCTTCAACGTTGTAGACTTATGGGAGTTTTAAACAATTCCAAAGCAAAACCTCATGGAGTCAGACATCTGTAGGGGTAAGGCCAGCCTGTCTTTTCTGACCAATATAGCACAAACACAAATGACCTAAAGACTTACAATTCAAGCAGCTGAACTATAAACCAAGGTGAATCAAACCCAAAACCATTAGAAGGATTTAGTTTCTTCAAATGCCAAAAGCATTTGCAGGTTTTTTTGAGATGGGTAAAGGAGAAGGTAGGATCCTCATAGAGGGTTTAAAAAAAAAACAACAAACAACCCAGGGTTAAAAAGCACCATGTGATATTTTCAAAGGGGCTGTGGGCATGAATCTGCCTCAAAAATATGTATTCAACAACTTGTATCAGGGTCAGATGATTTATGCAGGCTTGAAATCCCATTAACACAGACATTACACATTACAAAACTCCCTTTGTAGATATAGATCAGCACACTACAAGAACACCAGTAAATAATCAACAGACCTTAGAAAAAAAGGGCAAGGATTAAACTCATCCATCACTAGTTAGCACATCTGTAACAAATCCACAGAAAGAAAAAAAGAGGAAGGGGGATGATGAACATTTTTATCATCTTGTACTTGTTCCTCATTTATTACATGTGAAGGTTGGGTATCAGCATCATAGCTGGAAGGAGACTGAAGTGACAAAGCAAGGAGCAATGCTCTCTTCATGAAATGGATCTGAGGCTGGTCAGAGATGTGCCTGGTGGTGCAGCTCACTCCGTGCAGCCCCATGGTGCTTCAGCAAGCAGCTGAGGGGTTGAACTCTACCCATTGCTGTGTGCTCACAAGAACTTTACCCATTTTGAGATCTGTGAGTCTTACAGCAGAGGATTTTGATCTGAATTATTTCATACTATGCATCCTCAGCAGTACCCATCTCCCAGAAGCAGAGTCAATACCAGCAGCTCTTTACATTGATCACTCTGCATACCACACACCAGCATGGGAGCAGAAAGCACAGCAATAGCTCTGCCAAGAGATGAACCATGACAGGATACCTCGTCTAGAGCCAGATTCCTCCCAGATGAAAGCCTCTCTCCTGCTTTTGGCTCCATGGAGGTGCTGCCATCATCTGAGCTTAACGGTCTTTACCAGTGCCTGATGTTATACATAGTGCAAGACCCCAGCTGTGCAGGTCCATACAGCAAGAGACCAAAGGCTGTCAGGACTGGAAAACAGATGCTACTGGATTGCAGGAGGAAAAGAGTGGCTGCAGAGGAGGCTCCTTGCTCATGCAGGTAACTGCTGCAGGGCTTGAGCTCTGCCTTGTGCCTCCTGCATGTGGAGGAGGTGACTTACCTGAGTCACACAGGACTAAGTCAGGATTTGTGCAACAGCCCCAAATGTCATTTCATTAATCTGCCCTCTTATAAAACCCAGTATAACTCATTTGGCTCTGGCTATTTCTTCACAGACAGAATCTTTACTGCTGTGATAATGTTGCCCTTCTTGCTTATAATGAACTCTCTTTATTAGAACTTCATCATTTGTTTGTTTCCTTCACTAAGCATCCCCTCAGAAGTATGGCAGCGTATTGGAAAGTGTTCTTTTAAATAACCAGACCTGTAGCCATCCCAGTAAATGAACTAGGAATGCTTTATGGTGCAAATCCTTTCCAATTACTTTGTAATTCACAAGGTTCAGTAGCTCACAATGGGTATCCCAGACATTACTGCAAATTTGCACAGTTCTGCTGGAGGTAAAATTAGAGCATAAAAAGCTCCAGCAAGAAAAGTAACTCTACTTTCTCCAAAACCTTCCTTCCCCTTGACTTTCCCCTGCCTCTCTGACAGGTCTGTGTGCTTGCTCTTCTGCTCTGGCTATGAGGAACGAGTGTCTGCATACTGTTGGATACTTCAGAGAGCTTGATGGAATAACAAAGTGAGATGAGACTTGAAATACTTTCTGATTGAGAGTCCTTTTTTGCTATCAGGAGGAACAGATTCTACAGATTCTTCTGGATCTTCAAGAAACAGCTGTCTTCAGTGCTGCAGGAGTGGAGCCTGACATCCCTGCATCCATATGGTCTGTATTTTATCAGAAGGAAGCTGGGATAGCAGGCTTCAGTCCTTCTTAGAAAACTGAACAGCTAGGGCAAACAAGAAACCGGCTCATCTTTTTCTTTCTCCTCTTGTTCTCAATGCTATTGCCTCCTCTCCTCCTCTGAGCTGTGTGCTGAGGACTGGCTGGCTGAGCACTGCTCCTGCTCTGATCCTCACACCACCACCAAGTAGTCCTGTGGTGAGATCATTGGGAGCCACTTTATTTGCCAGAGGGACATTACCACGGTGTAGCATGAAAGCATAAGTTTATCTGGAGGAGCAAACAACAAACAACAACTTTTACAACCCATCTCAGACTTGCTGATTCCTAAAGCAAAAGAGGTGTAACCCTATGAGAGCTCTTCCTCTACCCTAAACAAAGTGGACTTTCAAGAGCTCAGGTCCAAAGTACAGACTTGGACCTTGCTTGTCTAGACTCTGTGTGTCTGTCCATCCTTTCTCCTTCTTCTTAATAGCTTCTGACACTGTCAGCTCATTTCAAGACTATTTGATAGAGGGATAGGGGTTCAAAGATACTGTTCCTGTAGGACTGACAGCAATAGATGGACAGTTAAATCCCTCCTCCTGCCTCAGGTGAGGAAAAGATGGCTCAGAGCCAGGTTGTGTTTGATACTGGACAATCCAGGCAGACTTGGTCAGCACTCCAGGCACAGGGAAAGCTTCCACTGAAGTTTGTATCCCAGACCTCAGGGAATTTGGCAGAGCTCTGGATGCAAAGGGCAGGTCTGCTTCTCCTTCTCTAGTTGCTATGTATATTTCAAACCACCCTGGGATATCCAGATGAAACCAACACATCTTACCAGGAAGCTTTACTGGCCTCTGTAGAAGATCTGTGAAAGCAATGGGTGGGAAAAGAGGGGCCAAGAGAGAGCCTTTGAACAGGAGTGAGTGCAGGGGCAAGGGAAGCACTAGGCTGTGGCAAGGAAACATTTAAAATTGCTAAAAGAGAGCAATTGTGAATGGGGTGGGAGTAGAAATGGCTCAGAGCAAGGGGCTGAGGGGGAGCAGGGTATTTGTGGCACAGTGCAGACAGATGGTGAGAGAAAATGGGAACATTTTCTCAAGGTTCAGTGGTAATTAGATCCAAGGCAATGGCCAGGCAATAGCATTTTAATCCATAGGAAAGGCTGATGTCTGCTCCCACCCTAAGCTAGGAGAAATAGGCACAAAAGTGAAATGCAGGAGAGGAAAGCTCCTGCCAAGCCTCCACGTGGGCACAGCAGATTGAATGTATCCTGCAGGAAACAGTGCACTGGAGTCTAAGCAGGAGATGCCAGAAGACAATGGGAATATTTTTTTCTCTTTCTAGTTTGTCACCACATATTTCAGGAAGAACCAAGGGAAAAGGCAGTGCAGAAAATGCTCAGAGGAAGGTGGAAAAACATTTCATGTTTCCATGTTTGAAAAAAAAAACAAAAGTGTGGAATAAAAACTGACCTATTTCCCTTCCTTGTATCTTGCCATGTCTGGAGTTTACAAAATATTATCTTAAAGTGGTTCTTAGTTGATTGTTTCTAATCCTATCCACTAGAAAAGAGTAAATATTTACAGACTTGTTCTGGAAACTTGACCAGAAATTGCTGATGAGCCAGAATAAAAATGGGGGAAGCTGAGTAAACATAAACCAACTGTGTTTAGTGTCTGACTCTGAAGAGCCATAAAATCTATTTTGGAAGGTGCAGCCTTAAGTTTAAGCATCAGGGTAGATTTAAGTAACTCAGCTTATTTTGCAGGTGTTTTAAAGTCAGCTTGAAAAGAACAGAAGGATTGCTCAAATTGCTAAAAACCTCTAGGACATAATGCACTGATGATCTCCTAATGCCAACTTATGAACATACCTGTAAGATTGCAGCTCTAAGCTGCCTTCCAGCCTAAAGGAGAAGATACAAGTTCACCCATGGCTGATGGACAACACAAGAGCCAGGTGGCTGCTGGTCTCCAGAGAAGTTCATTTGAGGTGTTGGGTAAGGGCTCTGTAGCCTCTATTTTTTATATATATATATTGAAACATGAAATTTTGAGCGAAGAACAAAGCTCACATGGTAACTCTTTCTCTCTCTTAGATTTTCAGTTTTCATTCATTCTTCCCTCCTTAGAGAGGGATATGTGTGTTTACTGGAAAAACTATGGCCCTTCATGAGCACACCTCAGCTAGTGATAGTAAATGTGATAGCTGTACTCATGAGTTGTCATGATTATTTACTAGGAGCTCACTGCAAAATGATAATAATAGAGACATTGACTCTATTTTTGTTGTGGTAACCCCTAATAGTTCCATGTTTCAGAATATGAGTAATTGTTTGTCATGAAGCTGAGTTCAAGTACCTTTTTTGGTGAACCACATTTATATTAAGAGAATATAGTTTTTCACTCAGCATTTCCACTGATTATCTTAAACATATGCCACATACTGTCATCCCCAAAGGTTAAATCCAACCCCTACTTATTCTTTCCTTAGGGGGTATCAGTGTTGATGTGCAATGTCCATTCCTGAACAAGCTGTCTAAATCCCTCTGCACACTTGGAATAGACTTTGTCATTATGGCTTTCCAAAGGCAAGCTCCTGAAATGGGAAGGTATTTCTAGGGTTGAGCTTGTCTGAAAAGATGAAGTTACCCTCACTGAGTGGCAGCCCAGTCTCTAGCTCAATATAACACACTGCAAGGAGAATTTTCAGGGCTTCCTAAAAATATTCAGCTGTCTAGTAATTGTAATTCTAGTTAATTTGAACAGCTCTCCTGATGGATTCAAGAGCTGTACAGACATAAGCTAATTCCCATGTGCATGTGTAGGGCTGCACACAGCAGCAGAGTGGGTGCCATTGTCCAAGAGGAAGCATGCTGCATCTCTCTGGCAGCAGAGCCTGGAGGCAGCACATGGAGATGATGAGGGAACNAAGAGGAAGCATGCTGCATCTCTCTGGCAGCACAGCCCACCTCAGCCTGCAGTCTGGAGACAGCACATGGACATGATGAGGGAATATATCTCATGATTACATCTGACTGCTAGAAAGGAATTTTAGTGTGATGGTAGTGCCTCTAAGATGAGGGTGAAAAATGATGCTATTGAAAAGATAGTCCAGTCATCATCAGTGTGTTTGCAGCAATATTTGGCTACAAGGAAAGCAGAAGATGCTATGTCTTGAACATAATCTTTTTCCTAGGCTTACAATTACAATCATTCTCTAAATTAAGGCTTTCAGATTTGGTGCTGTTTTTCTATTTTCTTCTTAAATGAAAGCCTTCAGTTAAAAAAAAAATATTGTGATGTGGAAAAAGTACCAGACTGTTCAACAGACTCTTTAGATCATTCCTTACCCTTTCAGTAAAAGGTAGTCTACAGAACATACCATATTTTTTTCTGTTCTTTATTTTATCACTGACAGCCAGATAATAGAAATGTTCTGGGACAGTCATGGTGCTTCTGGAGATGATGTATGAGGAAGCCAGTGAGCAGCTCAATTCTTTCACAACAGATCTACCCTGCAGGACCAAGAAGCAGAAATAAACTGCCTGGTGAAGGGTACCAGCCAGAAAGGCTATTTGAAGTATTTGCTGCTCAGTGTCAAGCATATCAGCCAAAACCAGATGTTTTTTCTCTTCAGTCAGGAAGGGGGAGAACAACTGCTCCACATTGTCCTGCATTTGCAGGTTGTATCTGTTCAGGGCCAAAATGACATGGGACATCTTAACTCTGTAAGATCAAGGCAGACCATACAGTGGTGGTAAAGTGTTCCCAGGTGCCTATCCAAGGAACAAAACCTGGCAATGTGGCTGTTGTCTGCTCCTGGAAAGCTGCCTGTATGTAAAGCACAGAGCCATGGAGCAGTCAATTCCCAGACAGCTATGTGCTTCAGGATTGTGATCATGGCTAGAAACACACTTCTTGTCTGAAAAGTTGGGCATAAAAACCAATCCCTCCTGGTTAAAGGTAGCTAAGGAAGCTTTTTCACTTGATGGCAGGATGCCCTTGGGCAGTAAGCTGGACCAGGCTTTGCTCACCAGTGAGAGCTCTGGAGCTATATGCAGGATAGTTCCCATGCTGGGTCAAGCTCTGATCTCCATCAAGACCCAGAAGGCAGGGTTAATTGTTCTAAGGAAAACATTTGGAGTTGTGTAAGCTAAGAAGAGCAAAGAATGGACTTGACCCAGCTCCCACTAGTGCTGGGAAAAGAGTTTGATTCTTACAGGACTTTGTGGATGGTTGTGCTTAGCTGCTGCTTGGCAATTTCTACATTGCTCTGAGCCTCAGTCTCCCTGTGGTAAATAGGTCTGGTCTCCTTTGTAATCTCTGGGTGAGCCTTTGATTACCCTTGGGTCCCACTTGCAGCTGAATTTGCAGCCTCATGAAGCTGGAGCTCTGAAGGGAGCCATTCAGACAGTCCATGATTGATGCTGCTCTGCCTCATGGTGCAGACATGCTCTTGCAAAGCAAGGTCAGCTGCCATCAGGGAAACTACAGTTGGTTCTCTGCTTTGATTCATGTATTGCCTTGTGGATACATTCAGCTTGGAGTGATAATAGATCTATTAAGCACTGAGGTGCCACATAAGGCAAGAGAAAGTTGTGTTTGGTGCCTGTGTGTGCTTGCATAAGCAGGCAGGTGTAGAGTGGAGAGGCTGCTGCAGTAACCCACAGGAGCCTGAGGGCAGCCTGTGCTCTGGGAAACTTCGGAGCTTTAAACCAAAATACTCCTGCTGTATATGGCATTGAGCACTCTGCCCTCATGTCTGTGGCCTCACAGCTATTCTCTCCCCAGTGTGTGCATTTTTTTGTTAAATTTGATTTGTGTGTATCTTCACAGCAGTTAATGCTGCTCTGACAGTGTGTGTGTGTAAGGAAATGAGGGTGCACAAAGATGACTGGGATCCAGCTACTTAGTTATACAGCTGTGTGCTGTTTTCTTGGCTTACAAACTCTTTTGCCTTCACATGTTGGTGAATGTTTTCAGCTGGTGTATGTTATCCTAATTCTTTTGACTTTAATGGAGCTATTAGAACTTATAGAATCATAGAACAGTTACAGCTGGAAGAGACCTTGGAGTTCATCAAGTGCAGCCTTTGTCCTAGCCCTATCAACTTGCTAAATGATGCTCCCCAGTGCAACATCTACCCATCTCTTAAAC
>VWZO01021180.1:0-46235 GCA_013396975.1 Bucco capensis | reverse complement strand
ATCCAGCCTGTCTAGATCTCTCTGCAGAGCCTCCCTTCCCTCAAGCAGATGGACACTGCCACCCAGCTTGGTGTCATCTGCAAACTTGCTAAGGGTGCACTCCATCCCCTGGTCCAAATCATTGATGAAGATGTTAAACAGGAGTGGCCCCAGGACTGAGCCTTGTGGGACCCCACTCGTGACTGGCTGCCAACTGGATTGAACTCCATTGATCACAACTCTTTGGACTTCGCCATTTATCTAGTTTTTAACCCAATGAAGCCTATGCCCATCCAAGCCAAGAGCAGTTAATTTCTTTAGGAGAATGCTGTGGGCAACTGTATCAAATGCTTTGCTAAAGTTGAGATAAATAACGTCCACAGCTTTTCCTTCATCCAACTTCTACTGGTGAAGTGTCTGCCCATGGTATTTTGCATGATAATTTAATTTTTTTATATTGGACCTAACTCAACTGATTTTCAAAACTGCCAAAATGGCTAAAACCTCAGATTTATTTGAGAGAGGTGGGGACTGAGGCGTTCTGTCACCTCAGGGCCAGTGAGTACTGAGGTTGGGGGAGATGCAAATGGGTGGTTAACCCAGGTCATGCTGTTTCCTCAGGTGCCCTGTCTGCTGTTAAAAATCCCCTGACAAGCCTCTGTAGCTTTTTTTTCACCATTACATAATTTTGTAGGTTTCATTCTAGGATATTTTTGGAAAATGGCTGCTGAGTATTCTAAGTTGTTTTGAAAATCACACTTAAGACAGCCAAATATACTGCTATGAAACAGCTCGCTTGTAGGAGAGCTAGGATTAGAAGATGGTGTAAGACTTGTCCCTGGAAAGGATGCTGGAAAAGGTGTAAGATAACAGTGGAAGAGGTTTAAAAAGATTACAGCACTAGACAGGGAATGGAGGGACACAGCAGCTTCCTCTTGCTGCAGCTGTGGGTGGTGGTTCATGCCTGCATGGCTTTGAGTTGGTGTATGCTCCTTGTCTGGAGTGAAACTAGGCAGTTCTGCACACACCTCACTTACCAGACCACGAGGGAGGTTTAGTGAGACTTGGGTATAGTCAGCAGGTCATCCTGTGTTCGTGATTATTGCTAGCTTTGGTGGAGAACCAAACCCACCAGGAGTCAAACTGTACATGAAATGCACAGTGAAAAGCAATTCAGCATCTTGTGCTTGTGGCTGTTCTGTGTCCTAGGAGCTGTAGTGACAGAAGGTTAGCACATCTGCAGCCAGAGAAATTGCCAATGGTTTAGGACTAGATTAGTTGATGCAAAAAGCTAAAGGTCTTCTCTACAACATTTACCCTCCTAAAGATAGTTGGAAGTTAAGATACCTGATCTGAAGAGGCTGGAAAAACTGTTGAATAGCCTGAAGACAAGGGCCAGCATTCAAAAGCTCCAGTGTTATGAAGTTCCCAAAGAAGAGGAGTTAAAATCAGATTCCCCAGTGCCTGCAAACAAAGGTGGAGGACAACAGAGATTGGTGTCTAGGAGTGCAAACTGTGTGCCTTAGCTAACAGAGGCATTGGATTGTTTTACATACCCTGATGTGTCCCAGAAAGAGCAATAAGGAGACTTTCAGGTTTCAGGTCTAGTAAGTGCTAAGGAAATGTGTTAAGCTAACACAGCTCTATTACAAAACCAGCCCTGGTGCTGATTTCATCTGCAGTGGTGTTAGTGAGTTGTGCATAATCACAGTCTCTTAAAATAAGATTCCAAACAGGCTCCTTAATGTTTTCTGAACTCTCCTGAGCTATCTTCCTGGACTTCCTAGGCGCCTATGCTTAGGTATAGATTTCCACTCATTTGTGAAGTTCTCACTGCACCCACTCTATAGAAATCAGATATTCATTAAATCCTGCCTCTTTGGGGCTTTTTAGTTTTTTAAATGATTTTTTTATTATTTGGGGAGTTCCCACTCCATGAAGTCTGTGTTAGCACCTGGGAAGGGAACAAGAGTACTTCTGACTGCAGACCATTCACATAGCACCTGTGACATTTGGTACTACTTGTTATTTCCCTCAGACCTGGACATTGGGTTAGTATTGTACCTCCTGAGCAACCAGTGTATCTCAATACAGTAAAATAAGTCCTAACTTCTTACAGTTGATAAGGTGTAAGTCCTTTGCAGTTTGAACTAAAATTTCATGAGAAGGATGTGTGTCTTTTCCTACTGACTGGCATCACTTTTCCCTTGTCATCATAATCCTTTATAATACCAGCAGAATTCTTGCACAGAGTGCATTTAATTTGCCACACATAATGAAGACAAGCTCTCACAACAACTTGTGATGGCTCTTTGGAAAGTAAATATTTATTTTTTTGCATGCATACATTTGTTCTTCATTAGAAGATACAGAATTAATAATTCCCTGAGTATTCTATCAAAATACAGCAGCACATTCATGATGTACCTGTAAAATGTGTATGTAATTGCAACAAGGGAGAGGAAAATGGCAATTTCGTTAGGGAGAGCAATGTTTTACAGAACTCCTGTGATGAAGGAGATCCCATGTATAGAATGAATTTTTGGCAGAATCTAGGCACATAAGGTTAGGTTTTGTGAACACCCACCCCAGGGCTTAGAACAGCCTTTGCAAAGGATGTAATGAATATTTCCACTTGGATACAAATGAATTATCAAGGATGCAGAAGTAGACTTTCATTGAGATAGTCTATACAGTCATCATGCAAGTGGTGAAGTGTCTAGATCTCAGGATGCTATATAAGCAGAATAGAGTGATATAGCTCACTGCATCTGCAGAAGTGTCTCATGAAATGCAAAATGAATGGCTGAAAGAAATATTCTTACTAGAGGAAAAATGGCACTCAGTGTGTGCCATAAATTTTGCTAATAGAATTTTAAACAGGGAACTGGTTATAGATTTGAAGTCCCCCCCTCTTGAGCAGCAACTAAATCTTCCTTCCTTTTCAGTAAAGTCATGTTAAAACAACCCCGTTCCAGCACTGATATTGACATCCTGATTCCTGCTGGTGCACCAAAGCCACTGAAGCATTTTCAAGGTCATTGCAGTCACTAAAAACTCTTGGTGATATCAACTGGGATTTGGATTTTCCTTGTCCATTATTAGTGTTGTAAATACTGTAGAGTGATGGTGTAAACCAGCATGACACCTGGGAGTTTGCATACATATACAGAAACCTTATGAGATGTTTACTCCTTTTTTCCAGAAGGCACACAGATGGTACCCAAACTCCTAGGATCTCTTTTCAAAGATAGGCAATCACCTTGGAACAGGCTTTGGAGGAATAGCTTACCAAGAACCTCATGACATTCTGTGAGGACAAGCACAGCAAGCCTTGCCTCTGGGACACATCAGCAATGCAGGCTGAGGACTGACAGCTCTGCAGAGAGGACCTGAGGCTTTTGGTGGACTGTAAGTTGCACACGAGCAGTGTTGAAGGTGAGGAAGCCTCACTATATATCAGGCAGGTAAGAGTGGAGCCAACAGATCCATCATTCCTCTCAACTTAGCACTTGTGAGGTTGCATCTCACCATTGCAAAACTGTGTTTTTGATGTAGCCCAGTGCCAGAGAGGTTAGCAAGTGAGAACAAGTCCAGCAGGTGGTCCAGGGGATGTTCAGGAGACAGGAGCACATGATATATCACAAAAGGCTGAAAGTGGTGGGTTTGTTTAGCCTGGAGAAGGTAAATTAAGGGGACATCTAGTTGCTGTCTTCAACTAATGAAAGGGAATTGGATAGAAGATGGAGTCAGACTCTCTGCAGCAGTGTGCTGCAAAATGAGAAGAGAGTGGTCATGCATTGCAGCAAGGGACATGCCATCCTTTGATATATGGGAAAATTCATCAGAATAAGGGTTATGCAGCACAGAAATAGATTCCCTGGAGACTATGGGCTCTCCATCCTTGAAATTTGTCAGAATTGAGCTGGCCAAGGCCCTCAGCAACCTCCTCTAACATCAAAGTTGTCCCTGCTTTGATTGGGAGTCTGGACTGGAGGCTTTCATTGGTCCCTTCTCACCTCAATTGTCCTCTAATTCTCTAGTCTTATTTCAGAAAGTTGCTAGTACCTGTGAAATATGGACCTACCATAAAAAAATGGCTGTTAGTATGGCACTCAATCCTTCAGTAAATATGTTCCATGTGGATATTTATAGTCCTGCCTGCTTTCTTCAGTGAGAACAGAAAGTTCTTACTCCCATAAGCTCTATACAGCTGCCAGCAGAGATGGTGAAACCTTTCCTTCCTTCACCTACAGCACTGCTCTGTGGATCTTCATTGGCTCCAGCTCTACAGGCCCTGTGATATCTATGGATTTGTCTAAGTGTCTAAAAGGATCCAATTTAAAAAGAGAACTGTCTCTTCCAGGCAGCACTGGTGTCTGTGGGTGAGTTTGGTTGGCTCTCAGATTGTGTGTGGATTTTGGGGCCAAGAATAAAAAGAGGAAAAAAAGAAATGTTCCCCATCTGGTCCTTTGGCTCCTTCTGTCCTAGGGACACACGTGTGCTGTGTGTGGAGCCTCTTGGACAGCAGTATCAGGGTGGAGAAGCTTTCTGTCGTCCCTCTCAGCTGCTCCTTCCCAGAGATTCACATGTCCAGACTGGAGCGGGCACCGTGAGTGCCCAAGGCAGCCTGCACCTGGGGAGCTGCTTCTGCCAGTAGGATCCTGGGAGCCTTTAGGGTGAAAGAAGAGGGAATTGCTTGGACACTGAAGGCTTCCTGCAGATGTACCTGGTACTTGTGCTTCTGGGTATGAAGCTGCAAGGAGTTCTCAGGCTTGTTTGATTTCAGTTGGGATGACTTTTTTTCCCTGGCAGCATTTCTCTCTCAGCTATATTCTCTCTAATGAAATTGCCCATTTGTTGTTAGGTTTGTAATCTAAAGTGAGTGCTATAGATTAACAGTTGTTGCTGCTTTAGTATTGAAATGAGAGTCATGGGATCAATTTAACTGTTCTTGCTTCATTATTTGCTTAAGACCATAGAGTCATCTCTGAAGATTCTATTGTTTTGTGGGTATTTTTAGCTTAATTATCATAGATATTAGCAACAATCAACAAAGATTTCCTAGCTGCATGCACTTGTGCCTTGGAACACTGTTTTTTTATAGATGCTGTACTTCTAACTTGCCTTCATTTTTGTAGTCAATCCAGTCTGCTCTCAGAAAAAAACAACCAACCAACAAAAAAACCCCAAACAATTCAACTTATTTTGTAAAACCATTTATCCTTCTCTAGTAGTTTATTTTAAGATTGTACCTGTTGTTATACACAGAGCTAAATACTCTGGCAATCGAGTCTTTGTAAGTACAGTTGGGACTTAAGTGTTTTTGAGGGGAAGTTACTTAAAATAATTCAGACTAGACCAAAAGGTTTCTTTGAAATGAGCTTTCAGTAAGGTCTGACTGACCCTAGATTTACCTTTTTTTTTTGTTTTGTTTGTTTTGCAAGACACCATAAGCTAAAGACAGACATGTTACACCAATGCCTGCACCCAGCTGACGCTGCTTGGTTCCTCCCAGCCTGACCAGGCAGTGAGCACAACTCCAGAGCAGAGCTTCCTGCCTCCAGAATAGGGAGGTACAGTTAAGTTCATAGGACCTGAATTGAGATAAACATCTAGCCTACAGCATTGCCCACGTATTTTTTTCTTTAAATCCTTCAGTATGATTTACTAGACTCCTAAATGATGGGCTCACCTCTGGCTGGTGTTTGAGGTAGTTTCACCTGGCTGCCTTAGAGCTTGAGTAGGTGCTAAGGGAAAGCTCTCACTGTCCACTCAATACAATGAAGTTTGGATCCTGGCATGAGTTCATTCCAAGTTTGCTGGATAACTTTATGCAGACTATGTAAACTAAAGTCTCTGATCAGTTGGAGCATAGCTGAATATCCCAGCAGAATAAAGAAATCAATCTGCAGTTTTGTTTATACTGTCTATCTTCTACTCAACATGCAGCAGGAAAAAAAGGGCTTATTAACATTTCTTAAGAGTGCCAGTGAAAGCACTAGGCAGTTTCTTGCATTTGATGTACCAAAAAAGCAATTTTAGTATCTAGTTTAATATAACATGAACGTGTTTAGCTTTTGGTCAACATTTTACCAACCTTTTATATTACTTCCATGCACTTTAAACATCATCATTGGAAACCTCTTAAACTCCTTTCAAAAGTGCATCCCCCAACAGATAATATTCTTACAAAAATATTCAGAATTTTTAAGATAAGTGTAGTTATGCTTATGTCACAATCCTTCTCCCTGTGCCTCATCCTCTCTTCCTCTTTTCTGCTCTTCTCCTTCCTCCCAAAATAGGTAAGGTGGTAGGAAAGCAGCACTAATTTTATATCCATTTTAACAGATGGCAAATTAGTGTAAGGGGTAGAGAGAGAGCAATGAGGACTCTGTTTAAGCACTGCACCTCAAATCTTGTAGGATTTATAGGTATTACTCAGATGGTTTGGTGCTCTGCTGAATCCAGGCTGACGTATATTTCCCAAGGATTCAAAGAATAATTAAAAATGAATACAGAAATTTGAGTTCAATTCCACTTCCATCAGAGTGTACTCTTGATTGCTTTAGTTTTAGTTTAGCCACTCAAATTTTGGATATTTTCTGTGAAGGTGAGCTTTGGCATGTGTCCTTATCACAGGAAGCCTTCCTGAATGCATTTTTGCTGTCCAGACAGATGTTAGCCATATGCAGGAGGAATAAGCATGTGGAGTGTTTTTGCTTGCTTATGGTTTGTTATTTATTTTACGGTAAGCTGGAGCAATGGCAGATTGCATACAAATGCCCATTGCTGGTGTTGATGGCTAAAACAGATGAATGCAGAGCCAACTCTGGCCATACCTGCTAGCCTTCAGGTGCTCGCTATGAGTGTTCCCAGGCAGGGATTCAGCAGAGCAGTTCTCCTGCCACCCAGCCTCCCTCTGCAGTCCTTCACTCCTCATTTGCACATTTCTCCATAATTGTGCCTGCAAGAGAGTCTTTCTTCTTGAAAATAACAACAACCAAGATTTAATGAGGAGATTGAGCTTTCCTTTGATAAGGCTCTGGCTGTAATAGAGTTTGCCTACCTGCACAGTCCCAGTGGTGCAGACAGAATCTTCAATATGTTTGCTTCTTTAGTGTTATTTGACCAGCTAAAAATTCAAGCCAAGGATTGCTTCTGGTGAAGGAATGCAAATATTTTTTCTCAATATTAGAACAAAAAGATATCCACAGATCTGTAGGTGGTATGGAAATAAGCATTTGCTAGTATATAGCTGTGGGAAATAAATTGCTCCCAAATGATTATTTTTTGCTGTGCCAATCTAACATATCACAATTCTGAGAGATGCTAAAGAAGATTTTTCAAGTAGACAGTGGTGTCTGCACAAAATAACTGCAGACTAGAAAACTGAAAAAGGAGGTATGTTACTAAATACTGCCTCAGCTAACAGTGCCTCAGTAAGTTAATATTCACCCTACACTGAGGTAGCTGTGCAATTCTTACTACCCCTGTATTCTATCTCCCTAGTCCACAAGCTTTTCACAGCTCATGAAAAGTGGTTCCTCTGCTGTGCTGGGCATGGATATATTGCCTTTCTGTGATGCCCTGGAGCAGATCAGCTTGAACAGTGTGTCTCCACTGTGCATCTTTCCTTTCTTCTGTCTTTTTGTTGTAGCTATGACTTCCTCTCTGAAAATAAATGCCTTGCAAGTTTTGAACCTGTTTTACATCATCTGAAGACAGGTTTTTTAATCCAGCCTCTGTGAGGGTGTCTAAAAGGAGCTCCGAAGGCTGTGTGTGCTGGGCAGAGAGTGGCTCTCTTTGGACATCACAGACTACTGAAAGAGGTGAGTTTCAGGGAAGAAGACTACAGCAGTGAGAATTGTCGGAACCACTACTGTGTCATTGATATCTTGGTTGGATTAGTGTTGATTAAAGAGGTGATAGAAACAAAAATCTTACTCTTGCATCCATAATTCAAATTATTACACTCACTGATTTGGATAGAAATCTTTGCTGTTTGTAGTAAATGCTCCACTGTAAGAACTTGCCANCCCAAGGGATTTTCAGACTGTGCCTGAAGAACTTGCCATGCAACTGTGAAACCACTGTTTTAGAGCTCTAACTTAAATCCATTGCCTGAGCTTAAATCTGATATTTTCTGTACTGCCAATTTGATTTTACCTGCCATAAGTACAGACCCCATTAGAGTCCTTCCTACAAGTTCTTGTCAGCTTCTGTGTTACAGTGCCTGTCAGTAAAGTCAACAGTTTCCTCATGGTGGTGTTTTGAATACGGTATTTTCATATAGTACCTGGATGAGGAGTGCACAATGTGATAGGTTGATGCCAGTATGAGATAATGTTTGATCAGTATGGATCTCTTTCATTTGATGGTAGACCTCTGTGTACAGATTGAGTGAACAGAAGAAGATCCTGCAGCAAGAACCCAACGTGCAGTTGCTGTCCTACATGGCCAGGAATAACAGTCAGATGTGACTGTGCTGTTTTTACCCAGCAGAAGTCAAGCTTCTAGAGGGAACACACAAGTTGGGTGCTAACACAAGTAGTCCCACTGGAGGAATGGACTAACTGAGAGAAAAGCAGAGTCTACCTGTTGTTAGCAATGCCTTACTGCAGACCCTCCTCCATTACACTCCCAGGCTTCACTGGTTGTGTTGGGATGGAAGAGTTTGTATTTAACTGATTGATAGAGTAGGAGAACATGACCCCTACTGATGGTGTGGGTGAAGGTGTAATGAGATCAATAGCGTGGGTGGAAAGGCAGTTGTGGTTACTGTCCATTAGCCAAGCACTCCTTGTCCCTCATGAGAGGAACTATGGCATGGCTCCTGCCAGGACCAAGGAAAACATGTCTGTCCTCTTAGTCCAGGTGGTTTGTAATGTGCTTTGGGATTTTCTGAGGTGAGATGAGTGTTTGTCACTGCTGTTCAGCTGAGGAATGTTTTAGGAAGCAATTACCATCTGCCTACTGTCTGAAGAGAGAGAAAACCAATAAGGTCTGGTAATAATGCAATGACCATGAATTCAGGTCACAAGTTTTCAACCAAACCTTAATTGAGCTGAGGAAAACATTAGAGCCTATTTAACATGGCAGTAACTCTAATTACAGCATCTTCAATATTCCAGTGAAGCCAATGGCTGTCCTTCTACTTTTCTCTTGTAGCAGTGTCATCCCCCAGATGATCTCTGCTCTCTCAGCTTTCCTCCAGTGTCCTCAGTGATTCATGGATGGACCTGCATTCTATGGGATGGAAGTTTTGCTCTTGTGATTTATCCATGCACGACCATGGCCAATCACTACCATCTCAAGGATCCTACAAGGACAAATGATTTGGCCTTTGGTCTCATAAATACACTCCCTCACTGGAACTGGGTAATTATCCCATAAAACCTTTCATCCCATTAATGAAGAGAGCACTAAGCATGTGAAATAGACAATAACTGGTACAAGAAGGCTGGATACTGCAGTCTGGCCTGACAGGGAATGTTCCAGCCTGCTTTATTTTCAGAACTATCATTGTAACAAATATTTATGGATAGGTGGGATTTTCATACTGTTTCTAAGGCTCAGGAGTAGGTGGCTGGTACCATCTTACCCATTTGTTTTCAAATAGTTCTTCAGCATGGGTAGAGTGGGATGGTTTTCTCAGAGGGCTATGGAAACATCCTTTGCTTGGGACTGCAGAGAAAGACAAGAAAACAGCAGTATGGTTGTTTTCCTCTGGCTCATCTGTTGCTTACAGATTGACTGTGCTTTTAGTAAGGCAAGGTGAATTTAAATGCAAAGCAACAGAGAAATCTACTGAGAGAAAGATAAAAGAGTCTGAAGCCATTGCAGGCAAGTGGAATAATTGATGGTATGAACCTGAAGAGTAAGTGCATGTGAAGCTTAATGACATCTTGTCTTATTTTTGAGATAGTCATTTTCAATTGCCAAAACCTGAGTGATGTTGGGAGCTGACACAATAAAGCAGCCTGCTGCCTCTGCTTATCAGCAGAGAGAACTTCCAAAGGCTCAACACTGAGGAGTCCTTCAGAGGGCTGAGAGTGTACCCAGCTACCTCAGTGCTTGCTGCATTGCTTCTAACCTTACAGGTCATTTTTCAGTGAGATGTAGCCTGCAGAGAAAGGCTTGGGTCTTCTCAGAGTGGTGCATGCTCATTTGAACTTTTTTCCTCTTACCTATGGGTGCTTCATACACATCAGTGACAATCTGTGCATGTTGCTGCCTGCTACCCTCCAGCATGCTGGTCTTCCAGTGTCCATCATCAGCTATTTACGTACTGCAGGCAAGTGATCCCTACAAGTATGACCATGGGATCAGAGCAATATGCTGCATGTATTAGAAGTGGTGTCAATATAGTACTTTACTACTGCAGAATGTCCAGTTTCCTGACTTAAGCTCTTTAGATGCTTCAAGGGTAATAGCAGTGATGTCACTGTAGTGGAAAAGTACAACAGCAACAACATTAGAACTCTTCCAAGGGACAAAGATCTGTGGTTCATTGCAAGACTTTCTGTTGCAGATCATAAAACACAAATGAAGAAAGGCTTTCTCAAGTGATCATTCACTTCTTGCTGCTTATTTTTAATATTAAGAATCTTTTTAGCCACGCTTAATAATGATGAGTGATGTGCTATTCCATGCAATGGGATAACTGCATCAGAATCAAGGACTTAATGTCAGCTGAAAAATGAAGGAAGAGCTGAACCAACTGGTACTTTGCAAACCCAACTTATGAGAATTAATACCTGCCTCTCTTACTTCTCAGAGGAATCAGTCCAATTTTTCCATCCTGAGGGACAAAGAAAACTCCAGTCCAATTGACTGTTAGTGTGGATTGGCCAGAATTGAAAAGAGAGAAAAATTGTTTAAGTGTCCATGAGAGAGCAAGAGCAGCTCCCATTCTGCATCTTAATGACAGCATAAAATGACCAGCACTTCTGCAGCAGATTACAGGGTCACATCTCCCATTACTGTGGAGTGTGCAAAGGCAGAATGTATACTACAGATACCAGTGCTGCTTCTCAAAATGCTTCCACTGTGGTTAAATAAAGCTCTGAGGTGCTTTGGTTGTGCTATTCCCATCTGCTTTCATTGCCTTTTCATTTTGGTTTTTTTTTTGATAGCAGTGGACTCTGCTGAGCTGCAAATGTTGTTACTCACTGCATTCTTCTTCATCCCTGGAGTTATATGTTCATTTCCAGCTTGTAAAAATAACCTGTTTATTCCATTTCTAAGTCCTGCATGAGCCAGTTCTTATTTTGCCAGTGCTGGCTCCCTGTCTGCCTACCTATGTGCTTTGCCTCAGCTCCTGAGCTTTCCTTCTCCAGAAAATTGCAGAGAAATTCTTTCCAGCAGCAGAGATATGATGGTCAGTGCAAAGTCTCTCTTTGTGGAATTAATCACAAGGATCACCATCAATTTCAGTGGAAGCAGTACAGTGCCCTAAATTATCCTGGGTGATTTTGGGAATCACTTCTTTCTCTGGTTGTCTCCAGTCAGTCAAAGTAGACGATTGCATGCTCTGTCCTCCCACCTCCACACACCTTCTGCCTCTCCCTTCCCCAGCCGTGCTCCCTGCCCTCTCTTCAGGCTGTGCCAGGCTGGTCCATCTGCTGAGGAGGCTGCAGCCTGTGCCTTCCACAGCAGAGACTTGAGCTTTATCTCCACAGCAATCACCACTGCCAAAGGGGAGAGGAAAAATGTGGTGGACTGCAGTTGTAAGAGAGCAGACTGGGGATGGGTGTCCAGGAAAACACACCTTCCAATAAGAAAAGGCCAGGGATGTATCAGTGAGGGGTGATGGCCTTTTTTACAGGTTGGACAGCATGTCTCAGGCCCACTGTGGCCATAGGTGATGCTGTCTTGGAGCTGACAGGTGGGCTTGACACCTGGCCAGCTCCCTACTTTTGTTTGGTTTCCAAAGGAACTATTGTTACGTTGCTAGCCTTATCATCTTTGCTTAGTTATTTTCCATTAGAGTCTGCAAAGTTGACTTACAAAGCAGTCCCTAAATCCACCACTCTTCACACAGCTCTGGTCTCTTCTAAATTCATCTAGAAACATCTATCAACAGTCAGGTATGTGGAGATGGATCCCTGGAGCATCTGTAGGACACATTTATGAGTAATTGCCTGTCATCTGGAAGGTTACAGAGCAGCAGCATAAATGTGACCTGCCTTCAGCATTTATACCTAACATGGACTAAGAAACATCTCTAGCAAACTGGAAAGCTCTCCAGCCCCTCCCAAGCTTCTCCAAGATGGATTATTTACTATATGGCATCTATCAGACAAATGAGAGCTTATCCAACACAGTCTCTCTTATGTCCAGTTCTTATCCTTCCTCCTTTAATCCATAAGGGTCTCAATCAAGATTGATCAAAACACTGAATGGAAACTTGCCAGCCCAGGGGATTTATTTTTGACCTATTTTCTGACCTATTTTTTTCATTTGTACACTGCTAGGAAATTGCACGCTTGGCTTTGCCACCCTGTGTGTGACACATGCACAAATGTTTCCTGAGTTGTTTATGTCAGAACCTTTCAGGCACTGTGTTGTCAAATCCTGTGTTCACTCTGGCTGTTTGCTAGTCACAGTGCAGGACTTGCCCACACAAGGCAGACAAGTGGCATGCTTTCTCTCTGACCTCTCAGGACCCTCTCCACTAAACCTCACCGACCAAGCCACTGGTGACAGCACAGCAACCTTGGTTTGGACAGTTAAAGGCACCAAGGAGGTTATGAGTCTCACTCTGAACAGAAAGTGAGGAAAACCAAACATATGAATCTTTAGATTTCCTGAAAAACTTCACCTGTTTTTAGTAAAATTTGTGGAAGTATTTCTGTTATTTGACTGAAAGATTTCCAAGATATTTATCCGTGAAAGCCAAACCATAAACAAAGCACTGTTGTCATTGTCAAAGTATCAAACAGGACAAAGGCTTTAAGTCCCAGCAGTACATCTTCACAGTGGGCTGTTAACACAACTCAACAAATGTACTTCTCTCTTTAGGATACCCCTTTTTGGCTACTCTGGCAAAGACTGGAAATAAAGCTTTGTTTTGTTTGGCTTCAGTTGGATATGGAGATTCAACCTGGATGTTCATCTCAAATGTCCTCTTTAGCATGGAAACTGCTGCTGTCATGAGCAGAGAAAATGATGTAACAAGAAAAAGGAGTTTATGCTGTTTCATGAGAAACAGAAGAGGTGTCTGTCATTTGTGGGGCAGGAGCACACATGTTGCTCACTATATGTTGCTTCACTCTGAGCTTGCTTCAGTCAACTGCTGCATTTCTTGTTCCCTGTGTACTTCTCCCAGTTGCATTAAAGTCATCTAGATTGAAATTGCTCCTCTGGAAAGTTTCCATCCATCAGCCTCTGTTGCCTCATCCCTTCCTACCTGGGATGCCTTGAGACTGCACATCCAGAAAGTGTTTGGGGAAATTGTATGAAGAGCAAATGTTAGGGAAATCTTACCTCCTATAGATCTATATTTTAAAATCATTCAAACCACAAAGTGTGCAAGTATTTGCAATAGCAAAATAAAACACATTTTGGTGATGATTGTACTCATGGGAAGCAAAATGCATGGGAACTATACAAGCCCTCTTCAGAAGTAATCCTGTCTTTTTCCCACATCTCATGAAGTCACTGATATTTCAGAAATTCCCAAATAAATCCAGAGTAAAAGCAATGCCTCACAGTGGAGTTTGACATTATTTTTGCCACAGTCAAAGTGAAAGCTCCCATTGTAAGCAGTAAAGCCCCAGAGGGAATGTGCCAGCCAAGAGAGATTAAACGTTCTTTGGATCCTATAACAAAAAGCATTGTAAGGCTGATTACAATAAAAGCTTTCCAAAGTGACAGCACTGGGTTCCTTCTCCTTTTTCTTCCCCTCTTAAGCTGTTACATAGTCATAGAAAGAAATAACATTTCAGTTAAGTGCATGGTCAGTCAGTGTTCAGCAGCTGGATAAAATGTACATTCATTTTTTATGGATCAGGAGCTTACTGTGGGAGGCATGGAGCTGAATCTCTCACAGAAGGCTCTGCTGCTGGATTATAAATGGCAAAATGGATCATTAAAAGACCCTGATATTGTTTTGAGATTGGCCAGCTTTATGTCAAACTTTCCAGTCTCTCCAGGTGGCAGTTTCATTAATGTCACAGCAATTTGATGGGGGTTATTTGACTTGAGAAAAGTGTCTGTTTGGTTGTGGCTTTTATGGGATTTTGGCAATGCACTTAAAGACACAACACTGAGAAACTTCCCAGCTATAATCCTAAATCTACTCACTGCAATTTGAAAATCTTTCAAAGATCTCTGAGCAGATAGAGTTAGTCAAAGCTCTGCTGAGATCTCATCAATCCTTCTGCCCAAGCAGAGAGCCTATCAGTGGATAACAGCTTGTTTTCCTGAGACAGACCAGTGAGCTTGGATCCCATCCTCACATTAGAACATTTGGCATGGTGGAAAAGCATGGAGAAGAACAGCACACAGCACTCCTCCTTCTTCTCTTCATTTTACTTCAAGAAATTCAATGAGATTTGCTTTTGTGTACCTGGAGAATTGCAAGTAAAAGTCAGAAAATGTAAACTAAAGGAGTAGTCTGCCCTTCTGAAATGAAATTCATGCCCTACAATCCCCATGCCTCTCCCACTCTCCTCAGGTTAGTGCAGTTCTGCATTTATCCAGGTAGGAACTAACAGGACCACAAATAAGATCTCATCAAGCTGATTGACAAGGAAATATTTGATCTGAATTTTCTTAAAGAAAATCATTCTGAGTGATACTAACGCTTCCCTGCTTTCATGATAACTGCATTTTCTTTGCACAAATCATCCTGATAGAAATTTCCCAGCTATGTTTTTTTGGGAATAATTGGGTCATGATAATGCACTGCCTTGAAGAGAGATTGGAAAGATTAGGGATGCTTGCTTTGGAAAGATTAGCCACGCTTCTTTTGGGAAGGAAGGGTCATGATAAAAATAATGACTGCTTTATCTAAGGCATATCAGAAATCTTTGGTTGTGTTTTTATACAAAAATGGGAAGATATTTATTGGAAAAAAACCTGACAAGTTCAAAGTCATAAAAGGGAAAGGAAATTTAATAAGATTTGAGATCATTGGATGAATAGCAAAAATAAACAGAAGTGACAAAGGTGGTGCTGATCATCACCGAGTCTCAGAGTTTAAATGTTCTCAAATTGAAAGAAACACTGAAAGAAACCTCTCTGCTTGCAAATGCCATGAAACCAATGCAATGCCCCTAAGCTAGAGGCTTTTTGTACTGGTTTCTATTTGGATGTGTTGTGCACTATCCAATAATTTCTTGTTTACTTGAGGAGGAAATGATTTCAACTAAATAGGCCAGGCTGGATGCGGCCCTGGGTGACCTGGTCTAGTGATTGGCATCCCTGCTCAGTGCAGGGAGGTTGGAACTAGATGATCTTTAGGGTCCCTTCCAACCTGCCCATTCTAGGATTCTAGGATTCTATAAATTGAAACTGAGATTTCAAAAAATACCCCCCACAACAATTTCCAGGAATCTAGTGTTAGGTTCTGGCCTGAGCACTGCAGCTCTTCATTGCCATGTTCAAGTGGGCTCCCACAAAGGAGCACATTTCCTGGAGTGTAGAGTCCAAAAGGCAGATATGTCACTCTTATCCTTGCAAGGAGCTTCCATTCCCTCCCTGGAAGCCCTTCCAGGGGTTAAGAATCTTGTGGTCTTTGGGCTACAATACCTTTCCTTCAATGCCTGTAGCACAGAGAGTGCCTTGGAGTCTTTCAGCAACTCTTTCTTTGAGCTTATTGAAGTGCTAAGGAATGGTATCTAGGTTTAAAGCTGAGCAAAGCTCCAAGGTAAGTTCTAAAACAATGGATAAGATTTTAATTGATGTGTCAGCCCTTGCACCTCCTCAGTGCACTGCCACAGGTATCTCATCTCAGTGCTGACTGACAATCTAGTGATACCTCTGACCTCCTGAAGAAGGGAAAACTGAGCCTTAAACTTTTTCATGATATTATCAGCTTCAAGCATCAAAGTGAAACAGTCACATTCCTGAGCTGGAGCAACACATTTTTCCAGAAGGAAAGTGCTCTCCTCCATACTCTTCTCCCAATATGGAAGTTCTAATATATGTTGTGTTTGTTTTCCAGAATCTAATTAGGTAAAAACCACCAAGGAGCTGCAAGCAGCAAGTGATGACTGTGGCTTTCTTTTGGGCTGTTATTCAGCACAGTCCAGCTGGGGGTAGTCCCCTACAACCTCTCAGATCCTCAGGGCCAGCACGACTTGCTTTGCTGCTCTCTGTCTCTGGTCTGGATAGTAGTGGGAACAACTGAGCAGAGACAGCTGCACTACAGTTTTACATCTCTTGCTCAACTACTTTAATTTGGTGTAATTTTGGCTTTAATTGTGGTTGGGAGCAGTTATTTCCTCTATTTGTGTTGTTCCATCCCAGTGATTTTTAAGGCTGGATCTCTGACCTAATTCTTCATGCAGGGAGCTGGTACAAAGACTTCTATTGATTTTAGTTGTGTCAGGTGAGGATCTTCCTTCAGTCTATCCTGACTTCTGTGAAAGAAATGCTCTATGGACCTAAACATTCTCCTGGAGAGTATGAGAGATGTTTGCTCTCTCCTGGCTGTGGCACTGTTCTCTGGGGTGAGGTAGGGGCAAGCACAGCTGAACCTGCTAAGGGCCAAACCCTGCCATGCTGGAAGGAAAGGGAGGGAGCTCCTGAGCAGTACTGAGCTTATAAGGAAGGAAGAAAGTCAAATTAGTTAGCTGCTGGGCTGAACTTAGAGAGCATTGACTGAGAGGAAGCAGGTAAGCTGATATTATTTAAGGTTGTATAGGTGTACTTCAAGGAAGGAAATCAAATGGAAATTTAGTTTGTTGCTGTGCACCCTGGTATGAGTACTTGACAGGCTGCAGGAGGAAAAGCAGCCCCTATGATGTGCTCTGAAGCACTTTCCCTGACCCATTGCTTTTATGTTGTCAACCTTTGCTGCTAATGACATATTTTTAAGCTTCTGAGAGCTGCTCTGTGATGTTGGCAGATGCAGCAGACTCAATATTTGTGCATTGTGGCTTATGTTGTCCCATCCGTGCTGTGGCAAGCTGTGTTTGCAGAAGAAAACCTTTTGATACTTTTCCCCCCTAAATGCCACTTTCCTGGTTTATTACTAATTGAAACAGGGATTTGTACTTGAAGATTTCTGTCACTGGTTCTCTGCAGATTAATCAAGCTCACACTCACTGGACAACTGCCAAGGTATTTATCTGCCTCTCATTAGAGCTCTGGTGTGGTTTCCTTTTTGATATTCCAATGGCACAAATAATATTTTTAATTCTCAGTCCAGCAAAATGTGTTACCAACATACTTTGGGCTTTTCTTGCTGCTTCCCCATAGACTCAATGTGGGTCCAGGATAGGATCTCTGTGGTGATTTTAAAATGCACCACTGCAACTATTTGTGTTTTGTGATTGTGATGTCCTCATTGGTCTCTGGTGGAGTGTAATCTTGCTAACTTCTGCTTTAAAGGCTGTGGCAGGTCATGGAGTTCTCCTGCCATGTGTTTGTTCTTTAGCCTGTGTCATGCCTCTGGCCATGAGCAGTGCTTGGAGTTCACCTGGCTGAAAAATAAGCTACTGAAAGTAGTGGTCACTTTTAAACCCCCATCTTTAATCTGTTGCTCAGTTCAGCATCCATCTGAAGAAGGAGCCAGAGAGAAGTATGCAGGTGGCTGAGAGAGGTGGGAGGAGGTGTTCCAAAGCAAGACTTCCAGTGAAGGAGACTCCCAGAAAACTGTACTTTAGCTGAAGAGGATTTAGGTCTAAATATACGGAAAGCAAAGTAGGATTTCATTTGGGTTTTATTTTTTTTTCTCAGTTCTGTTTCTGAACCTTTGGAGAGTGTAGGCACTGGACACATGGTAAGAGGAGAGCAAGAGGAGATCCTGAGGCTTGCTGGAGGTTTGCAGCCATATCTCCACTGGCATGGGCATTAGCAACACGCTGCATTGGTGCAGGGTGGCAGCATTTCCTCTTGTGGGTCCCTGTGCTGCTTTTCCTCTCAATCATGGAAATCATGTGTGAGCGTTATTAACTCAGGGGGAAGAGCCTCACAACCTCTCCTCATCAAAACTTTTCAGGATTTTAATATATTTTTAAAATACCTCTTTATCTTTGTACCATTTCCATTGAACCCAAAGGAAATGGTACCAATCTGCAGATTTCTAGAAGGAAATAATTATTGCTTTTCTGAGTAGCTCCCTTCTCCCAATATGCAACAGAACCTTTCCAAGTAGGTGCTGGGAAGCTCTGGTTCCATGTTGTGAGGTTTTTCCTACTACACAACCCTTAGTACTTGCCATTATTTGTCTTAGAGCCTGCAGTGTATTGTGGCTGATGTACCTAAGTTTTAATGTAGTGTTTATTTTAGTTATATGAAGATTTTAGCTGTGAATATGGCTACAGGGTATATTTGTGAAAACTTAATTACTGAGTGTCCACTTTCAGGCACAGACATGCTGGATTTTTTGAAGATCCTTCAAGAGTTAACCTATGGCTACTCTAGTTAATAATTTCAAATTTTTGACTTGGATTGCTGCTCTCTTCTCCTGTGGCAGTCATGAATTCATGTGGTTGCAGTTTTTGTGTTGTCATAGTGTTTGGATGCAGACCTTGTTCAGAGGATAGAGAATCTGTGAGTAGTTGAGAACTCTGTGTTGTTTAACAGTGGTGTCCTGGGTTACATGTCCTCACCTTCATCAAGGGCAAAATGAAAATGTGTTTTCTTTGGAGGAAGGGAGACCTTGTGCTGTTGTTCCCCATGGGGAGACTAACAGGAAGAATTTTGTTCCCTGGAGAATTACTGTTCAGATTCAGGAGGCCTGGATGTGCCTCCAGAGGCACCAACCTTTTCAGTTTCTTCCATCACAAACTCACTTTGACAGTCTCTGTCACCACTCCCATCATCCAATGAATCAGCATTTGCTTCCTCTGGTATGCTCCTGGTGAAACACATTTTCTTGAGGGAGTCAGCAGGCAGTGCTGGTTATGATGGATGAAGGCATAACTGTAAGAGTCCATGTACACTGACACTGACTCACTGACAGGCCAGCCGAGCAATAGCACCAAGCAGGGAGTCCTTCTGCCAGGGCAATCCAATCACACTCTCACACAACATCTCCTCAAGATCACCCAGAGAGCTGTTGCCTTGAAAGCAATTTTACTGAGACTCAGATCTCTCACCTTCACTGTTTCTGAAGTTAGCTTGATGCATTTTTATCACACTTGCCTGTGAATGATGATTTCCATAAATTTGCCTGGAGGGTGTTTTGCTCTTATTTGTCATGAGATATGCTATCATCATCTGCTTGGTGAAATCCTACATGGCAACAGCAGGGCAACAAATGCAGCACTTGTGATGGAAAACTGTTTTGAGTGGTCTGGTATTGGTATTGAGTCTTTAAACTGAATAAGGTTTTCCTTTAATGAGTACATAAAAAGAAATGTAGATAAACAAGTCTGTTTTGGGGGACAGCTTGAGCTGGAATACTTGGGTTGTGTGTCACAAGTGCTGTGTGATTGCTCTGAACATCTGGAGTTGCTGTTATATCAGAGACTGGGCAGTGTATACAGACTAAAATTAAGGCACTAGCCTGTTGTAGCTGTACAAAGTCATTACTGTCTATTGCTCTTCTGGAGAGGCTCTCCAAGGTAAAGCAGGATTCAGCTCCCTATTGTGCTTAGTTCACCCCTGTAGGTACCCTGTGGACTGGAGACATGCATGTCTGTAGCTGCATCCTGGAGCTGTGCAGCACCCAGCACTGCTCACAGCTACAGGACCTGCTGCCACTTCCCAGTACCACAGTCAGTATGCTTTGTCCTCTGGGACTGTGAGGGCTAAGTGTGTCATCTTGTATGTAATTAACATAAGGTTGAAAGTACTTAAATATAGATTTTAATGAAGAAGAGAAAAAAACCCCAAAACCTAGTGTGGTGTTTTTTTTTCTTTTCTTCAAATATTTAAGGGCAGTAGATGATGCATTTGAGTTTCTTGAGATTGGATAACTCAGAGGGAGCCTTCAGAGCATGGTTAGGTGTTAGAGATAACTTCTTCCCTATGGTGCAAGCTTTTAACATGACAGCAGTTCCTCAAGAGCTGAGGGTCTTTAAATAAGACTATTGATGAAGTTCATCAATAAAGTGCAAGTGTGTCTAGGAAGAGCCTAGGACAGAGCAGTTTCATCTTCTTTACTATGTGTCTCTAATTGACTTGGAATCTGTGGAAATCAGGTATATATTCTGTACAATAAATATGTTCAAAAACATGTAGCTGTGGCACTTAGTGACAGGGTCTAGGGGCATGGTGGTGATAGGTTGATGGTAGGACTTGATGATCCTAGAGGTCTTTTCCTACCATAATGATTCTGTGATCAGAGTTGCAGGGTTTTTGAGCTAGGAATGGCAAAATAAAATGGGGTAAAATACGCTACATACAATGAAAATGTGCTTGTTGAATGTTTTAAATTGAAAAAGTGGATAACATTCATTATTTGAAATGCTTTCACCCGATCTGCATATTGCTGAGTGTGTAGACAGGTTATTAATTAGAAATTTAAAACAAACAAACAAAAAAAAATCCTCCTATTTTGTCTTGGGTTTCCCCCCCCCCCCAAAAAAGCCAGCTGTGCAATCAAACTATAAGCTCTCTCACAAAGCAGTGCAGAATAAGCACAGGCACTGTAGTTCTGACCACAAGTGCAGGTGAATTCAGGGGAACTTAAGGGTCACTGTTAATTTAGAATTAATATTCTGGTTAACTGCAAGATAAGAAAACTTATCTCAGAAGTTCTTGCAGCAATGAACCCATGCACCAGTGGGTGGCATTATTTGTCTTCTTTTCACTTCACTGTGCAGAGCAAGGAAGCAATTACCAGACTGCAGAAGCAAGTATTGGTACAAATGGAAATGAATCATGCATAGAGGTTCAGTTTCTGACAAATTTCTTTCTTTGTAACATGAGGATTTTGCAGAGGAAAAGACTGGTTATGACTACTCTCGGTTTCAGCTTCTGCCTGGTTATTAAAAGCTGCATGAGCAAGTACAGCAGTCTGGAGTGTGCTTATGAAAGCTATTTGCACTTGGAAAAAAAGCAGTGAAATACCTGTATTCATACAAAGAACATATATAGGAGTCTTGAAAATCTGTCTACTTCTAAAATAGATACTAAAGGTTATGTTATCTAAGCTACGTTCGGATGGTGATATACATCTAAGTTATAGAAAGCCATAGACCTTCCTCCCTAGCCTTCTTAATCCCCTGCTATTCTGGGTGCCCTGTTAGCAGGACCCCACTCCCCTTCCAGCACTCTGAGGGATCCTCCAGGGCTTTCTCCCACCTACTGCTCTCTGGCTCAGACTTTGCACATAAGTAACACCATTGCAAGCATAAATTCCGCTCCATCTCTTAGCTGATGTTTCCCTCTAGCTGACCCACGTTCAAGAGAACATCTAAGTTTCTCTGACACTTTGTCAAAGCTATCCAGCTGCTGGTCTAGCTCTGTGCACTTGCACACAGATTAATCTTTACTCCCACTGTACTGCTGCTTTCCTAGGGAGATATGCACAAAATTCTTCCTGTTAGATTGAAGCATTGTCCTGAACAAGACTTTCTCTGGATGCTTTCATTTGGCCAGTGTCTAAATCTTGTGATTCCTGATGCAAAACACCCCCCACATTCATATATATAACAAGGCCTGAAATGCAGCTCTAGTTGTGTTGCATTTCAATCACTGTAGCAACTGCTCTTCTCATCTTGGTTACTGTCCTCTTCCTTCCTTGTAGTGGTTGGGAAACCTCTAGAAAGGTTATCTCCTCAGCCTCTCCTGTTGATCATGTCACCAACTCTCTTTGTATTCTTTCACTGCTTCTCTCTCCACAGTCACCTCAGGAATAATTTAGGCTGTTCTCACTTGCAGGACTGCTCATGACCTCTTCTCTTTCTCCTCCAGGCTATCTGTTTTAGTACTCTTGAGTTACCATTTCTCACCTGGCCTCTGCTAAACCCCTTAATAGTGCAGCTACTAAATACCCTGAAGGTTGTCTTATGCTCAGCAGGAGCTCTCTGTAACCAAACCCACTTCCCAACCTTTTCTCTAGTTCATCCATAAGTTTTCTCATGGTACTTGGTGATGGGTGGGCAGCTGATGTGCTGAGGGTTCCCTGTCCCACCAACATGCATGGGCATCATTTCCCTGTCTGATAATGGTCTCTGGCTGTTCCACAACAGGGTTTAGTACTTATCTCACTGTGCTAGTAGATGTTCTCTACTTATTTGTCACTTTGAAGAACGGGATTCTAGTTGAGGTCTAAGGTTTTAAGGCACTGCAGTAATACAGATAATTACCTGTAGCTCTGTATGCCTGATACCATGTGTAGATGGTAGCTTTCATTTTACTGATGTACTCTGTAACACACTACTCTTGGCTTTGCCTATGTGACCTACTCATTTCAGTGATTGCAGGGGGTTGTTAGGAAGAATACTGCAGCCTTGTTGCTATTAGTTTGCTATCAAGACAGTTTATGGCATGGTGAGATAATAAGAGTAGATAGGTTTTAGCTCTGTTTACAATGACTGCATTTAAGAGTAAGACAAAAAAGTTGGCACTGCTGACAAAATGCATAAAAAAATTAATGTTTGATTGTTTGTGAAGGGAAATGGGATTTCATCTCTTTTGTTGACATTAAACTTAGAGGAAGAAAAAATATAGGTCATCTTGCCAGCAATTAAAGATACCTTTTAATTTCTCCTTTTGGCAGGCTATTTTTTTTTTTTTAAATTTATCTTCAGACCTTGGACTGATATTTAAGAGGGAGAATTCTGAAAACAGCATTAAAAGTTCTACCAGAGGATATCACAAGCTTTCACGTTGATAAAGCAAAAGCGATAGCAATCTCAGCAAAAGATTTCTTAGCTGTGTGATAAATTCCATCTTTTTTTTTTTCTTAAATGCTTAAAGCTACCTTTGACTTTATTACCAAAATAGGATGAAGTTAAATCCTGACCCAGAGCCTGTTGATATCTGTGATTATCTCCAGCAGCCACAAGGGTCTTTGAAAGACTCTTATGTGAGGATTTGTTCTGTCTAGTTTTAGGCACTTGACTGAGGTGCTTGAACTTGGAGCACACTTAACCTGTGCTCCCCTATAGGTAATGAGGTGGTTGCCAATTGATGTCCTTTGTGGGCTGAACTGCCCTCTGGAGATACCTGTTTCTGTTCATTGATTAACACTTTTCAGTCACTGTGCTCTTTAGGTCCCTGAAATTAGGTGGGGTGAATGTGTGAAACTGTGGTGTGAAATACTCAGGCTGGTAGTAGTAAATACCAATAAGGGTGCACATTTAACCCATGGCAGTTTTTTAAAGCAATGAAGGATCTGCTGATGTGGAGAAGGCAAAGTTAGTTTGGTGTGGTTATGGTTGTTGCACACTTCCTCATAGGTTCTTACCTGCAGGTTTGAGTCTACATTTGAAACGAAACTGTTGGGAAATCTCTCTACCCACTTGTATCTCAGTTCAGACCCTTTCTTTCAATGATTACCTCAAGGGAAGGGAAAAATCAGATTGTCTTAATACATTAACTCCTTTTTTTATTTCTTTGGTGCCTGAACACACACTTTTGAGTTTCTGGGGTAACTCTGTGAGCTTTTTGGTACTGTACCACTCCTTTTCTCTACTATGTGGCAAAGAGCAATGTCTTGCCTCCAGCCAAAAGAATTGGATATTGGTGACTAGGGAAACTCAGTCTTGAACATCTCATATTTGTGCTGTCTTCTGAGCCTGAAATACTTTCAGCTTTGGAGGAGTTAAGCAAGGGCTTTATTACGGCTTCCCTGCAGTTGTTTTGCAAAACCTTCCCGGTTTGTTTTCCTATTTCAAGGTTGGAAAAATTTAGCTCCAAAGTATAAATCAAAGTCTTAAGCTATGAGCCTTAGGAAAGAAAGACACTATAATAAACAAAGCTGTATGAAATGAAGGATTGTAAGAGGCTCAGAGGTCTTTCTTTCCTACTATAAAACCTTCTTTACTCCTGTCACTCCTACATGGACTCTCTACTCCTCCATTTTTCCTCATTGCTTCAATGCTTTGTCTATTTCCTTAAGTCTCTCTCCCCCTCAGGTTTGGGTTCAATTTGTCATTGCCCTTGCGTTGTCTTCAAAGCAGTGATTTCTCATTTTGATTTATTTAGTACTTTGCAAACCTTTGCATTAGAACAAAACAACAAAGTAACTGCAAGGTGATGATAAATTGGGTTATTTTTCTTCAGGGCCCTGATCGTCATCTCTGTAAGCTGACATTGCTTCATGACAATGAGTGCTGTCCTTGCTTTCTTCCATTTCCCAAACCTGCAAGCAGTAGTGCTTGAGGGATGTGAGATGAAGTAATTCCAGTGGAGAATGCTTTGCACGAGCTCTGGACTGTTACAGTCCTGCTTCCAGAGCACAGAGGAATCCTTAGCAAGCTGTTAGGAAAAATCTCAAGTCATTTTGTACTAGGAAGATACTTCAAGTAAAATTAGGTGGGGTGAATGGCATGGATAGTTCCTAAAATGAAACTGAAGCAGCCAGTGGCAAAATAATAATGTGATTTCAGGTCCTAGATAAGCCCTGTGGCAAATCCCTGTGAGTTATGTCAGACTGTGACATGAATGTCAAGGCCGCAAGATGGAACCCATGATAGGTCTCTGCACTTGTCTGGAGAGCACTCGTTGTAAATGCTCTGGTGTCCCTTTTATGGGTGAGATGTAATAGCTGAATGTCTGTGGTGTTAATGACTGAATAATTTCTGCTCCAGCACTTTATTTTATGTTATTTTATGACTTTCCAGTTGGATAACTCTAGTACCAATGGGGTGCAATATATCAAGCACATCAGGAGTCTCTTACATTACTGTTTCAGACCAACTAAAGCCATATATCTCCATGCTTATTGAACTTTCCTGTTGAGGCCTCGGAGGGAAAAGTGTTAGACTGCTCAGATATGGCATAATGTAAATAGCTCAATAACTTACAGAAGGCACAAGCTTTAAATTGCTAATGAAAGAGCAGTATTTTTCTCCCTTCCAGCCTTGAAGGGGCTGAGTTCTTGAGCCAGTGTGGTGGTTGATCCCTAGAACCATGTCACTCATGAAATGCACAAAGCCTTCTGCTTCTGCTAATCCGGCACCTTACAGTCTCAACTTCAGCAAATGCAGATTTTTAACTAGTCTTATCTTCTTTTCTTGCTAAAGTGACTAAGTGATTGTCATTGGGACTACAGCAAAAACACATGGAATGTATTTTCTTCTGGTTCTGCTTGGCAGTTGTCTTGGCCTAAGGCACTAGGAAACATGGGTAATGTGGAGTGGTTAAAACCAGCTAGTCAAGCCTGAGGCAGTCCCTGAGTGATTAAAGTAACAGCCTCATCTAAAAACTTCATTTTTGCTGAAAAAGTTGACTAAACAAACTTGGAGTATTCAACCTCTGCATAAAATTGGATAAGTGACATGTATCTTAAATACTTATTCTGATAATTTTTTCTTATAATTTGTATTCTAAGAGGACATAAAGCAAAATTTCAGACCTATAAAAATAAATATGTAAGAAGTCAGCAGCACTGTACCCCAGTGATGGGGATATGGGTTTCCCACAAAGTTCCCTGATTTCTGGTCATGGTTTTATCACAAGGTTTGTTGCATAATTCCTGCCAATTCTTTCCCTTCTGTGTTTTCCCCTCTGCCTTGTCTGTGCAAAATTGTGAGGGCAAAGAGTAGAGTCAGTTATGCTTGACAGTGGATGACTATCTCCTCTGGGACCTCAAAGGCTGTTTATTTAAAAAAACAAACATATATTTACAGGACCATGTCACAAAACAAGAGAGAGGAGGGGGAAAAATATTTCTGAAATTTACTGTTGGTGTCAAAACAGGTGAGATTTACCTTTGTGCTGTTAACCTTAAGCCATAGGCACTGTTTAAGGCTTCAGTGTAGAGTTTACAGGAAAACAGAGATTACAAGTAGTAGTCCAGTCTGGTGGTGGTTCATTGGTCCAAACTTTCAGATCCACTGACTTATGTAGCCAAATACGCTGTTTTACAACAGGTTGAGTGCCAATGTGGCATGACTGGTGCTCACATAACCACACTGTCCTCTGTGTTTGAGTTGTAACTGTGTACTTATCGCTTCCTCCTTCACCTTCTTCAGTCATTGGTCTTAGTAGTCCCTTGGGCCTTTCTGTTTGTGTACATAGAGTCTGTGGCAACATGGTTATCTTCACCTTTAGAGGCAGACAGTATGGCACATTCTGCTAAGCATGTTTGTGGTTACTAGTGTTCCTTTAGACTTTTAGCTTCTCATGGCTGTTAAAAACTGGTGTGACAATCCTAGGTGAAATGCTTTTGCAGCGCTAATGCTTATTGACTTATTTTTGGCATTGAGAGGTTATGTGACAAAATTTCACCTCTGATTTCCACTTATGAAATGTCCCTGTTGGTAGTTCCCCTCTTTATTCAGCCTTTCACTGAAAACAAAACTTTTATTTGATGCACATTTTGAAGATTTAGTTATGTACTATAACACTCCCAGATGAAGGTAAAAATGTGGCAGAACAGGACAAAAAGCAGAGAAATTCTTCTAAAGGACTAGTTTCCTAGCAGTTTCTTTGCTAGGATGTTTTGTAGAAGGGTTAATTGCCTTAAACAAGTGATGTTCTCAACTGCTAAAGCACAGACAGTGCATTCTTTGATGGTTATTTTCTGCCAGATTAAGATCTGGTGTCTCACTAGCAATGAATGTCAAGAACCTACCTGGATGAGATATAGCTATTTTGTAATAAAGTACTTCTTAAAATCCCTTCTGAAAACAGTGAGACTGCAGAGGTTGCGCATGCAGTTTAAACAGAGGAGAAACAAGTAATCCCATCTGGCAGGAGGCTGAGCACACACTGTTCATCAGAACATTTTATCTACTCCAAGAGATTGGAGTTGCACATTCTCAAGCATCTCACATCTTAAGGTCAGAAGACGACAAATGCAATTTTTATTTTTTTATAAAGTTCTGTTTTTTTATGATCCAACCTTTTTCCTGGCCTGCTGCACTCTCACCAGGCAGTATTCCACTGGATGTTTAATTCACTTTATCTGCATCTAGCTGCTACATTTTCCTTCCCTCCTGCTAACTGCTGAGGTTACAGCACCAGTTGCCATTCTTGCATGCATCATACATGTCTTGATGGCTGTAGCTGCAGAGATATTCAGCTCAGTTTGCAGAGGTGTGCAAAGCAGTACTCTAGCTGTGTCTCAAATCCCCAAACGAACCTGCAAGCTAACAGAATAGTGAACCATAAGAAATATGGCTATTTTCTCTCTGGCATACTAATGTAGGAGCAAACTTCTCTCCACAGAAATTTAATTTTTTTGCACTAGCAGAGCCTGAGAATGTCCAAAACCCCACCAAACAAATCCCTCAAAACAAACAAAAACAAAAAATAAAACAGGTGAGAGGATGAAGAAATCTCTGCAAGTCTTATCCCAAGGAAAGCTTGAGAAAGAAAAATATCCATAAAGACATAGCTTGTAACAAATAGTCTGTGCGTGTTCAGTTCCCTATCTCTTGGAGTTCTGGAAAATCTGGCAAGGCTACATACAAGGCAGGTACTGAGTTGCTCATTCCTGTCATAGATTTCTGCTCTCCCAAACTCTTGACAGATTTGGAGATGCTACTGTTATATCAGAACACCTAGATGAGCTTCTCTTATCTGCTATTTTGATACAGTGTAAATATCTACTTGTGAAATGATTGACAGAGAAGAAACAGAAATGTTTTCGACAAGATTTTCATTTGATGTTGGCTGTAAATCCATCCCATAGAAATATTTTACTTCCTTTTACTTCCAGTGCTGTGGACATAAAGGTGCTGCAAACAAAGAGCCCTCCTTGTATAGGTCACACAGTGCTCCTGCTGGAGGGCAATCACTCCCAAGTAGTCATCACTGATGTTAGAGTCTACCATGGCATCAAAGTTTAAAGATGTAATCCAGGGGTTGAAATCCAACTTCTGACTTAATAAGAGTAAGGTGCCACTAAGTGGGGAATTGCTATGAAGAGAAAGTCTATAAACTAACTCATAAATACTGTTTTTTTTTTTAAAATCTTCTCTAAGTAAAAAAATTATCAATCTAATTCTAATAAGCACAGTAATACTAAAACTTGCTTGATGGCTATCGTCGTTGTTGTCATGGCTAGGCTTTGCGAACGAAGCTCCAGGGAGAGCTCCACCCACATTCCTCCTCAGCGCCTTTTCCAAGCACACTGATAAAAAGAGGATAGCAGATAGCACCCTCGAGCCTGCACTATGGATTTTTTTAGGTGAGACACAGCATGTGCAGAGCTGGACCCACCCTTTAGTCCTAAGGTTCATCTGCCAGGGCCTAGCAAGCTTGGACGCTGGCAGCCAAGTCCTTAGGATGGAGGTTTAACCTCTTAGCTGGAAGGCCTTACAGGGCTAAACGAACTCCATCTGCCCAGGTTTGGAATCAGAGTTGTCCTTCTCCTAGGATGACTGCCAGAAGGCTAATGAGCACATCCTACCCATCCAAGGATTCTAGGAACATGGGTATCACTCCCCACACTTTCCCGTGGGCAATGAGTTTAATGCTCCCTCTGCTGTGGGCACAGTTATGGCACCAGGGGCCACAGGAGACCACAAGGGATTTTCAGACTGTGCCTGTGCTTGATGGCTATAAATGTGTTCCAAATGACAAGCACTAGGATTCAAGTACTGTGTGGATGTGGTACTAGTTAAGATTACTTGCATGCCTTGCCATGTCCAAATACTGGTGTGAGATGCTCATGCTGTGAGAGGAACACATAATTAGCTGCAGTTAAATATCTGTGATAACCTGAGCACTTCGATTGTCTTCTGTTCATACTTTTCTTCTTAAAACTCTTCTGATTTTAAATCTAGTCACCTCTAGTGTTGCTGCATCACTTGTGGGGATGTGTGCTCAGGTTTGGTGCAGACAGTCCAGAGGAGGCTCTAGGGATGGTACTGATAAATGATTCACATTGTGTTAACAGTACTGCTGAAGCAGCCACTCAGGGATGGAGACACAAGGCTTAGCATGCTAGAAATGATGGGTGAAATGCCTTTAATCCCAGGAGGAATTAAATTTAGCTTGGAAAGAAAAACTTAGTTTGCAAAATATTCAGTGGAGCTAGAGCAGATCTATCCATGCATTAATAATCAAATATAGCAGAATCCTGTGCAACTTTTCCACTCAAAAGTATTTAAGAAAAGAAATGTTGGGAGTAATCACAGACAACAACACTCAATACTTTGGGATGTTTACCCAACAAAATGTGAAGGGAGAATAGGAGTTGGGAAGTGTTTTAGAGCTGAGTTTCTTGGAAAATATACTACTCCTCAGTGGGTGGTGGTTAGCTCTTGGCCAGGTAATTTCAGTGTGACCACACTAGCTTCTCGGGCAATAGGGAGGCTGATAATACAAGGAGACAATCAATGGCACCACTGCTGAGCAAACTACCCATTGCAAGATTTATCACACCAAAGACATTGTCAGAAATTTGAGTTCCTAAGAGACTGATAAGTAGAAAACAGAAGGAAGTTTGTCCAAGACCAAGAGGTAACCTGGCATTATTCTGCATGTTGTACGGAGCTCAAAGCATTGATTCTTCTTGTGAGCTGCTCTTCACATAGATTAATAGCTGGATATTTTGTTTTTATCTGCCTTTTACAAGTGAATTTTCCCAACAGAAGAGCAGTTGTGTGAGAAGTGCTGTTCAGAATTACCTCACTGGATCTTAATCATGCTTTGTTTTGTTCTAGTGTTGTCATGGCTGGAGAGAGAGGAAAGCTATATTCAGCCAGGGTCAAGTTTTCTTACAGTATCACCTCATCAGCTCTGCCTTGTTTTCGTGTGCAGTCACCAGCTAGACAGGGCTGAGAGCTGCTGAGCTTTCCTGAGCACGGTGAGAATGTTGTGGTAATGAAGCACTTTCACAGCCATCGTGAAGTGGTCTGTGAATTCTACATGCCCCAACTCCACTCCAATTTTCCACCACATTAACATTGGCAGGATAGTATCTGCTTTCAGTGTTTGGAAATTAACACTATAAGTAATTTTTTATTTTGCTTGGAAATCTTACCCCAATATTCCATCATTGGCTATGTGGGGAATATCGTGTTCCCGGGCAACAGAGAAATCTGGTTGCTCTAGTCACAGTTAAGAAGGTCTCCTGAATTGCTAGGAGAATGGAGGAGAAAAACAAAGAGGTTTTCCTTTTTATAATATCTTTTCTCTTTCAAGCAAACCACACACATCTGCTCTAAACTAACTTCAAGTTGGATCAGGTTGCTGGGGCCCTTGTGGCTTTTCAATGGCCTCTCTCCAGTTTGTCAATGACTCTTATTCTACAGGACCTGAAACTGGCTATGGGTTTGTAGATGTGGCCTGGCAAGTGCCACACAGAGTGAAATAATCACTTCTCTTGACCTGCTGACTATGTTCTTGCTGATGTTATCCAGACTGTAGTTGATCATCATTAGTATGTTCATCACAGGCATGCTGCTGACTTGCATTCAAACTATTTAACCAATGTGTGTTTCTGAAATATTTTCTGATCAGGGATTTAGACACAAGTGTCTTCCATTTCTCTCTTGTTTTGGTGTAGCTGTGGCATTTCTGCAAGCCCTCTGTTAGGAATACTCTTCTGTGAAGTAGCCCAGGTGGGGACTTGAATTAGGGACTCAGGTGCATAACTGTGCTCTTTGGTAGTGAGCTCCAGTGGAGGATCTTGCTTGTTCTACTTTCTTTTCTTCTAGAGTAGCTGAGAAAGCTTACAGTCCCCTTCACTTTGTCTGTGTCGTTCACTGATTTAAAATGCTGGAATCCAAAATGGATGCATGTTAAGAGACTATACTCCTAGTGATGTGCCTTACTTAACCATGGAATGTTTTTGGATACCTCATGAATTTCATCGCCAAGAAACACAGCTAAGTTTGCTTTTTTGTGAGACTCTTCCTTTTAGAGTTGTTACTTTGGGAAATGATAACGATAAAGCAACAGTTTATCTGAGCTCCTTAGTGCCTCTTGTGTAATATGGAGAAGAGAGCTGCACTGGCACATACTTTTATGGTAATAATGGAGCATGTTTGCTCCACTCTGTGGTGTTTGCTTTGCTTTTAAAATTGGAATACCCCTAACTGTCCACTCCCCTATCACACTGCAGAACAGGCAGCAGCATGACATTTCTGGGCTTAATGTACTGCATCTCTCCATGTAATGTAACCTTGTAAGACTAAATCTCACAAAAAATTTTTTACCACTAGCTTGCCACCTCCAGTTTTGGAGTCTTATATTCCTTGGAAGGTGAATTTTATCATGGAGATATGATCCACAAAATACTGTGTGGTCCTAATTCCCAGAGATACAAGTTATAACTGCAAAGGCAGCATCTCATTCAATAGTTCAGCTCACAAGTGAGCAAGGTGAGGAAAGGTCATGTCTCAGAAACTCCAAGACTGCCTTTATTTGTGCAACATCTGTTAAATATTACAAACACTGGAGCCACTCTTCCTTTGAAGAAGTACTGCCTGTTTTGTGAAGAAAAGGCAATGTGAGTACAAAGAGACAATAAGTGAACGTCAGGCCACTGGAAAGGTAACCAAGCAATATACTGTATCATTCAAACAGAATACATGCATTTTCCAGTAGACAGAATTCAATCTCCACAAAGATATGAAAAAATTATTCCCTAAAAAAAAGTTATTTGCACTTTCAGCTGTCCTGGCTAGCTTCTATGCAGAAACATTTCAAATTAAATGAAATTGTAGGACAACAAACAGATGGATAACAAATGTGGAAGATGAAATTAATATCTGATAGCCTGCTTATCTTTTCTTCTGCAGCTATTTCTTGTGTAAATAAGTTTCCCAGATCTCTGTGTTAGCAAAGGTGTGAAGGCTAGTTCTAATGCACTTTTGAGCAACCTTGATCCTGGCTTTATTCACAGACAAAGATATGTTTTCTACACAAATTTGTCCACCACGTATCCTTTCCTCAGAGAAGTCACTGCATATTTAATCTCCCCTCACAGTAAGGGAAACAGAAGTAATCCTATGTTGTTTCTCAGAGCTGCCTAAGAAGTCTGTGATGCCTGTCTGCACAATGGGGGATGTGGCTGTAGGGAGAATGCTTTCATCTTTCTGAAGAAGAATGTCTTACATGGAGCCAGTGTATTCTTCAGTGTCATCTTTAAATAATAAACCTAGATAGTTTCAGCAAAAGAACAAAATGAAACGTCTGTCTTTTATTTGCAGGTTGGAGTGGAATCGATTCTCAAGTGAGGGTTTCAAGCTGCCCGTTAGAAGTGCTTTCCAGCACAGCACACAGGGGCTAGGAGAGCCATCAAAGCTGCCATGCTCACACATTGAATGGCCAGCTCTTCTCAGTGCTTGTGGCCAGACTGGCAGCACACCAATAGCCATGGGCTGGCTGCTCACATTTCCCCCAGTTGGTCTAGCATGGAACGGAGTATTATTATGGCAGTGCTTTATATATGATCCTGTTTACACTCTGTTGGTATCTGGAAAGGTGATTTCAGTGCTGTTTAGGAAATAATTAACACTATAAGTAATTTTTTATTTTGCTTGGAAATCTTACCCCCGTTGTCAATATTCCATCATTGGCTATGTGGGGAATATTGTGTTCCTGGGCAACAGAGAAATCTGGTTGCTCTAGTCACACTTGAGAAGATCTCCTGAATTGCTAGGAGAATGGAGGAAGAAAAACAAAGAGGTTTTCCTTTTTGTAATATCTTTTCTCTTTCAAGCAAACCACACACATCTGCTCTAAACTAACTTCAAGTTGGATCAGGTTGCTGGGGGCCTTGTGGCTTTTCAATGGCCTCTCTCCAGTTTGTCAATGACTCTTATTCTACAGGACCTGAAACTGGCTATGGGTTTGTAGATGTGGCCTGGCAAGTGCCACACAGAGTGAAATAATCACTTCTCTTGACCTGCTGACTATGNCTCTGAGCCCTCAGTGTTTACAAATAATGCATCTCAACATAAGAAGGAGCTGGGGCAGTAAGAGTAGGGTAGGTAGGTGTCATGCCTGTTGATTGAGCTAGCAGTTAAAGAGGTAAGGGTAAAGATACTGCAACAAATAGCTGATTGTGTTAACGGGGGGGATGTGTAACAATAACAGAACTTTGATACTAGGAATTTGGAATCCCCTTCCTGAGTTAGCCCTCCTGGTTTTGCTTGGTTGTTGGATTTAGCTGGTGCGTATAGCTTAAAACTGTGTTAGGTACTGTGGACCATCTTTGAGGAAGGAGAATAATTTAGGTTTTAGAATAATTGGTGATTTCTTCTGCTTTTCTGTCTAATCTGGAACAAAAAAAAATGAACCCCTCCAATATTCCTGACATCTTACCTCTACTAATTCAAGAAATATAGGCACCTTGGACTTGATCTGTGTAGTATGCATCATTGTGTTATTACATTACAACTGCTGCTGTTGGAGTTGGGATGGGCTGGCTGCATAAATATTTATCATACCTTTCATTCAATCTTCTGGATATGTAATGCTTTGAGGCTTTCTAACACAGGTTAAATCGTTCAGTCTGAAGGGAGCAGCTCTCTGTTTCCTACAGAAACTAAAGTTCTGATTTTGACAGAATTGCTTATGACAGTTTTTTTTTTTTCAGAAGCAGCAGAGAAAGTCATAAAGCTAATTGCATGAGCCTTCTCAAGAATTCTTATGATAAATAAAAAGAACACACCATTTGATCAAGTCCAAATTCAACTGGGAGCAATTGCATAGATAAAACTCCCAACCAAATAAAAACCAACTCTTACAAAAATCAATGGGATTTAAGCTGTGATTTATTATCATTATTTTTTACATTTAGCATTAGACTTCTGTCTTCTTTTCTGCAATAAAATCTGACAGGACTGTAACAATCTCATTTTTAACCTGAATGAAAAGTACATATCTAGATATGAACCTAAAAAACCCTTGTAGGCAGAGAGCCCCTGCCATATACACAGTCAGTGCTCTGGAGGTGCAATAGCAGTCAGAGGGGAGCAATCAGGCTGGCACTTAAAATCAGTATTTTGCTTTTAATATGTGATGGTATGGAAGGCTAGTGAGAGCTCTTGACAAACCTTGTAGGGTACTATAGTTGAAACTGGAGAACAGATGTGTGTGTTTGCTGTTGTATGACTTCCTTTTCCAGCTGATGCCAGTGCATGAGCACAGCAGGGAACAGGCTGCCTCTGCCCCTCTCTCTCTGGGCTGTAGGGCACTTAGAGGCAATGGGACAGCTTCCAGCAAGGAAAAAAGAAGAAATCTCTCTTCTACAGTTTCAGCTTTCAAAAAGTGCTTGTTCAGAAAGAGGACTATATATATTTGCCAAAAAAGTTAATTTTTGCAAAGCTTCCTGTGATGCGGAAAGCAGAGCCAGGAAAGCTGGCTAAGCACCAGCAAATCATTTTGCAGTGTTGGGCTGGATGCAGCACAGAGATGCTGAGGTGACATTGCTCTGCAGTTTGCCTGCACTAATATGTTTTGGAAGAGGCATGTGCAATACGAAAGGAATTTGAAACTTGGATAAGCCAAAGTTTACAGAAGTGTCTGTAACTGCAGATGAGCAGTGCTAAAACTTGAGAAAGAGGGAATACATTTATAGAGGTGTATAAACTAGAAAAATACAGAGCAGCAATTTTTATTTACTTGCATTTTATAAAACTGACCCCTCTGACCTGGATTCTCTGTTATTACACATCTTCTGCTCCCAGTTAAATATTGCCACCCAGGTGAACCCATGGCTCTGCTGTGGAGCTATTTTAAGTACCATGGGACTTCAACTGCTCCTTATATTGTTGTTATAAAACTTTAAACAGTAAATCACTGCAACGACAAAGACTCTGTGAAAAGCCATATAATAAGCACGGCTTTCAATTATTTACCATAGTACTAAAAAAATCTCTTAAAATGTCTCTGGAACAAGCTATAAAATTTTGTGGTACTAATTTAATGATGTGATAAAATCTGTAATACATATTTTGGGTTGTAGAGGAAGAATTGGATATGGTCAGATTTTGTGTGGGATATTTTTTAATGTCTGCTAGTCTTGGATATGCAAGTCCTGTACTGAATTTTAAAAAGCAGGACTTCAGTGTTAACACTTGTACTTTTTTATCTGGCAATCTAGTAGACACTGTCTCTGTGAGTCTGGAGTTATGCTTTCAATGTAAAAGAAACCTGCTGCAGCTTGAGTAGAAAAAGATAATCTTGAAAGTTAGCACTAGTTGCTGGGCTTTATCTCTACTTCCATTAGAGAGAGGTGGGTGCCATGGGGGTGAGGCAAACCTCCTTTTGTCCAGTGACTTAGTAATGGCATTGGGCTTTAATCCAGTGGTTCAGAACTGAGTAAACATATCATTGTGACTACAGATTGTCTCCTCGTGTCTCATAAACCCCATAATGACTTTCTGAGAAAGGTTGGCAGCAGATTGTCTCTCCAAAAAAGACAGCTGCTTGTTCCAGGTTCTCTTTCTAGCAGTGACCACTCAGCTAGAGAACCTGAACATTGTGGTCTCCACTGCATCTCTCTTGAGGGCCCATGGAGGCCTGTGAGTTTGAGGGAACTGGAAGGTACACAGAGCTCAGAAATATCTTGTGCTGCTTCTGTTATGTACAAAGGTGAGAAAGTCTGAGCAGTTCACATACCAGCTCTAGCCTCAGACCTAGACTTGAGTGGCTACCTATTTAAAGGGAAAAACAAATATCAAGTAATTAATAAATGACAGCATAGTCCATTGACTAATGGTGAATCTTGCTTTCCAAGTCAGCTGGAAAGGGATTTGGCCTAGCTCATTTTCTTTAAGCCAGATTCCCTTGGAAACTGAGGAAGGAGCAGGCAGTTCTAAGATGCTAGTCATTTCCTTAGGTAGGCATTTGACAGGTCAGATAATGTTGGCAATGCTCTAGTTTCATTCAGTTGACCATGAGCAGAGTCAGTGGACAATTGGGTGAGAAAGTCTAAAATGAAACCTACTAGCATTACCCAGCTAGATACTTCAATATATCAATATCCATAGCTCCATGTTTTGACAACAAGTGGGTTACCACTGGAAGTATGAATTTTTTGAATGCTTTAGATACAGTGAGCTTGACTCGTGAGCAGCTCTGCAAGAGTGAAAATACTTCCTTACCTCCTCCTTATTTGTCTGTTGTACAAATGAGCTTCTTGGCATGGTCTGATTGGTTCCAAACCCATGTTTCATGTGGCTCAGGATAGAAGGTAGGAACATTCCATAGCACAGAGCAGCAATTCTTTTGCTGAGAATAGGAGCAGATGCTTGAGCTCTAGCCCAATTGTGCTTTTGCTAACTGAAGGCCTCTCTTCTTTTCATATACTGACAGTGGCTGCAACTTGATCTATGACTGCAGAGTTCCCAGATAGATATTCATTTATACTTAGCTGTACTTCTTATACCACATTCATTCTTATGTGTCAGGCACAGCCTTTTGGGATACACAAAAACATGTTTTTAATCTCTTTCAATTCCCATATAGAAAAAGAGACAACTTAGCAGTGTTCACTGTGTCTTGTGAATGGTAGAAAACATACAGGCAAATTGGAGGGCTCTGGAATTTTAGCTGTGGTCAGAACACTGCACACAGGATGAGAGCTGGAGGCAGGATTTTATTCCTGCCTGTATTTGACATAGAGAGCTGGCTGTCCTCCACAGCTGCTGCTCCTCACATCCAGCCTGCTGCTTGAAAATGGTCCTATTCTGAGTGACTGAGGAGATGGACTGCAAAGCAGAACTTTATTTCAGACTTGAAGTGTTTATCCCTGGTCACATTTCAGAGCAGACAAGTGTAATGGAATTCCAGAGTGTGATGCCAATAAAGCAGGGCAGCAGATGAAAGGCACAGCTCTAGGTTGTATATGGGTCTCTGGGTTCTTGTTTCCCCAAAACTGACAGTAAAGGAGCCCTTGGCACTTAGCCATTTCATTAGTGGTAGTTAAAGGTACTGCCCTTATCTGTGCTAGGTACTGCCCTTATTTGTGCTAGATACTGCTTCAAAGGCCCTGCTTCCTATATAGTGAATGCTACAATTAATTTCTAGCATACTTATGCAGTTTGCTTGTCTGTCCTGAAAAGAGGAAAACACTGCTGAGAACTCTTGGATTTCTCACTGGTGAAGAGCAGCTGCTTCTTGCTAATTTCTTCATGACAATTTGACCTTTTAAGATGGTGGAACACTTGAAACACAAGATACTTATTAAAAACTTCTACTTTTTTATTTATAGATCTAAAAAGCAAGAAAAAAAAATTGATTTTTCTAAGGCAGGCTATACATATTAAGGGCTTCTGGATTCTGGAGATTCCAGACAGCATTAATTGAGGTTAACACTTATTTTTCCTGGTTCTGTGGTGCTATGAGATGCACATTTTTTTTTTCCTGGTGGGCTACAGACAAGTTTTCCCTTTTTATTTGCTTTTATTTTTCCCCAAAGTAACCTTTACTGGTAGAGCTGCTGTGTGCTATGAGTTACAGACTGTGCAAATAAATCTTTGTGCATGTCAACTTGTCTTAACATCCTTTTTGCAAAACACATTACTGCATAGATTACAGTTCACATCATCAAGAACTGGTGTGTGAGGCTTTATACACAGAAATAAATGTCAACTGTAGCTCTCAATTCTTTCTTCTGCTCCTTGACAATATTACTTGTCAAGAGTTAGAGAATCAGTTTTATTAGTCAATAAACTCTAATTTAAACTAGGCCTTTAATCTTCTACTGTGCATTTCTGTAAGCTAGAGAAAACCCCTGCAGGAGATGGAATAAGACTCTAGGGAAGCTCCAGCCAAACAGGAGACAAAGGCTGCACTTGAGTGGCATCAGGAAAATTTGAAGAGGTTTTCATGTTGGAAACTCTGTGGTGTAATTGTCATTTGCAATAAATGATAATAACCTTCACTATTGCTTGTCATAGGCAAGAATGGATTTGCTCTTGGCCACAAGTCAGCCTTGGTTCAGGAAGTCACCTCCTTAATTTATTCATCATGATGATGTATGAAAAACACAAACCATATGAGAAGAAATGGAGAGAGGAAATCTTCCTCTCCCAAGAGAAATGTGTGATACCTTACTGCAGAAAGAATATGTAGGCACATTTCAGAAACAATAGGTACATACATAGCCTTAGATATATATATATTGTTTTTCAAAAGTATTAATTTAACTGAGTTTGCTATTTAAATAAATGTTAGAGTGTAACAGCAACATTATATATACTTCTGTCTTTCATTTCTGTATTACCTAAAGAGTGGTTTAAATGGTGTAGCTATTACAGATAACAAAGCCTGGCTTTTATAATAAGAATGCAGCAAGTACTTTGTTATACAGTGGGGAACTACAGCAAATCAGGCATGCAGAAAAGGTCTCTGAAGCTAACAACACAATGGAGCTGTTTTCACTTTTCATCTTTAACCTTGACAGGAGCTGTTGGCTTTGGAATCTTTTGAAGCACTGTGGGACAGTCCTCATTAATTCTAGCCCCTAAATTTTCAGAATAATAGAGAAGTAGAATGAAAAAAGAAAATGAACATAAAAGAGCCCTAAAAGGGATTATAAACAGATCATAGGCCAATTCCATCTTCAGAAGAGCACCTCTAATAATGTGTCTAAACTTGAAGCTGAATAGGTTGATTAATGAATGGAGAACCATTTGTTACTAAATCTATGTCTATATGAGCATTTATTTTAAACACTCTGGGCTTAGTTCTTACTTACATAAAGCCCATTTACAACACTTTGCCCCTACTGCAGGTCATTTATGCCCAATTTAAGTCTTTAGATTACAGCAAGCCTGAGAGAAAAATTTTTCAACAGGGACTAAAAAGAACTCTATTTTGAATGATAATATGGCTGTGATTCTGATGAACACTTTGTCAAAATCAAATTGCATTTGTACCAAAACCTGAGCTATGATTTGAAGAATGCTAGCAGAAAAAGCAAAGATTTAGGAAAACTTATTCTTCCTTTCAAAAGTAAATGTCTGGGAATGATATCCATTTGTGTGCTTTGCTTGTTTCTATTCATACCTTAGTCTGTGTTCTGTTTAGATGATCTTGTGGCTAAGAATTTAGGCTGGAATGAAAGTAGAACTAGCTTTGTCCTGGATGGCCTGGCATGTATAGTCTAGAGGAATTCTTCCATCAGAAGTGGTATAAATCAGATGAGGACCATCTCTTCTCCCAAGAGTATTCCTAAATGGAGGTGATTTCTCCACATCTCTTAACTCTTCAGTGCTGATTTGAATGAAGAGAACAGGAGGAAACAAGTGAGGAGAAGAGCAGATGTATGGCTCTATCACAGAACAAAGGAGCACTTGCAACACTCTTGATCATATTCAAGGAGAAAGGTTAATATTCCCTTTGCTTGTTCTGTGTAGACTCACAGTACCTGAAATAAGCCTTTTTCAGGCAGATCAAAGATAAAGGATGAATACTGAAGTTCAAACAATTTCTTGCTGTGATCCTGAAAAAGTTTTAAATACACAGTTCTAATTTTGACCTGGTGACTTCTGGAAGATGGTTATTCCTTTTTGTGTGCTGTATTATTCCCAAGCAGTTAAATACAGAAAAATTCAAAGAACTATCACTACCTCCTCCACTGTAAATCATGCAAAACTGCACATACCAACTGGCTTTGTGTGGCCAGAAGCTACATCCTTTCATTTACTTTTATCACAATTCTATACTACTAACTTTCTTCAATTTCTCTTGAAGGTCAGAGATGTGAAATCTGAGCACATGTGAAATCTGAGATGCTGTTAGTAGTAATGTTAAACATATTCTGAAGTAGGACGTGTACTATCTATTTTTAACTGTAATCTTGGCTGAGTGGCAGAGTTAATGCACTGGTTAGAATTTGAATAATACATGAGACTTGTACTATGAGAACAATAATTTAGCTATAATCTGATGCATGAAGTAATGAGTGATAATTTTCTCTTGAGATGCAGTAAATTGCTATGTACCTTAGTAAACAAGTGTAAATGGTTTGGCAAGCACATGGTAGTCATAATGGACTCATTTAGCCTCTTGTTGAAACCACAAGAGGGATGGCAGGGCTACACTTGTCCCAGTGTCATGCAGAAGATTTGCAACTGGAAAGAAGAATGAAAATCAAGCAGTAAATAAAATGTGTTTATTTCAGAAAAGTAATTGAGAATATTTCTCTCTACTTCGTGGAAAAATAGGTTATCTAGAGACAAAACTATTGTGTTTGCAATGGATTTAGGTTTTACTAAAAATTGCTTGATTGCACAGATTTTGTGTGCTTTTCCATGGCTGTTGACCTTTCCCTCAGCAAAAGTGCTGTCTTGCTCATGTTAATGTCTGATGGATTGTCCTGACAAAAGAAAATGTACATCAAAATGTAATTGGACAGTGGTGTACCTGCAAGATAGGCATTGAAAGGAGAACAGTGACAAACATCCCCTGTTTAAATGGCTAAACTCTAGTCTTGGGGCAACGGGATAGGTTCACCCCAAATCCACAGTCTGCTCATTTTCTTCAGTGATGGCATCATGTTCTGTGGAACATGAATGAAGTCTGTGTACCTGAAGTGTCCTCTGATCTTCCAGTACTCTACCACTTCTTATGTTTAGTGAAAGAATTAACAGCCAGAATTTTGGGGGTGATGATAACATATCTATATAGAATTATAGACAGTAATACACAAGTCTTATAGCTCACAATATGTACATGGTAGTTGCTTTGTGTACAGAGGCATAAGCTTCTCTCTAAACCAGAATTTCAAAGAAATTCAGCATGTGTGCTGACTTGAGTTTAAAGTATAATCCAAACTCTCTTGACACTCTAATCTCAAATTCTTCATTACTGCCAAGCTGCCAGTACCTTCAAAGGTCTTGCTTTCTGTTTCCCATGCTTCAAGCATCAGTGTGCAAGGCACTAGTGGAAGACTCAGCCAGTGCTGAATTGTCCCAAAGAGAGAGAAAGGAGAGCCTAAAGACTTGTAGAGAAATAAATCTGTACAGCCAGGTCAATACATGCAGTTGTTGCTAAAATCCTCCTGAGGTGTAAGCATTGAGTTCAGCTTTTTTCATGTCTCATTTAGTGTTACCGTGATTAAGTAAACATGAAGTGAAAATATTCTTTACTGGGAGTGGAGAAAAGATACAATTTGTCTTAACTTTTGGATAAGAAAGTCTAAATTTCTCCCTAATTGTAAAAAAATAAGTTCAACTGAACTTTTCAATTCAGTCTCTGACTGACTGACTTTACACTTGCCACCTCTTCTTTATGGCAGATTCTCAAATATTTTTATTATATGCACATTGTTGCTCTCAAACTTGTTATAAGATGACATAAATGTGAGGGAGAGAAAAGAAAGCATTTAGAAACCAAGGTCAGTGTGTCAAGCAATCAGGAAATCCCATCAATGGATATCAGAGAAAGCAGAATAAGGAAACCAGAAGGATTTAAGACTTGGTTCAATGTACTGAGCAGCACAGATCCCATGCTGAGCTGCTCAGTAGAAGCACACTGTGAAAGAACAGAAAATAAGTGAAGGAAACTGTTTATGGCCTTAGTTTATGATAAATTACATAGAGAACATCTGTAAGTATAGCTTAGTGTGGGTTAAGGCACGATGCTTCTTTATACAGCTCCATAACAAATTTTAAACAGCTTGACTGTGTGTCAGAGAAACAGCTTTTAAATTAAGCTCTATTATGTGTCAGATTCCCACTCCATGACAGATTTGTTTCAGGACTAGATCAGTACTCTGAAGTCCATACCTGTATTACCAGAGTAGCTACCTCTGTAGCTATACTACATTGACTCTGTTCTGTTCCACTAGATAGCAGTGATGGAGATGAGACCATTTTTAATTACTCCACAGTAATAAAGTTTTGTTTGACCATGCAGAGGTAGTTAAGTATAATTTATCCCTAGTGCAACTATATGTATTCACTAGAGTTACACAGAGGAGGAGCTAGTGTGCAGTGTTTATAACGGGTGCAATTAGCACTGAAGCACAAATGTTTATAGCAGTCTTCACTGTGGCTCATGTTTAATTATTTTACAACTTATGTGCCATTTTAATTATATAGTGGAGACTAAACTGTATAAAAGTGATATTGTTATGATATAGTCACTTGAGAGTCTGGCTTTTATAGCTTACAGGACCAAACATCACCTTCAGAGAGCTCCCTTTATTATTAGAGCTGAGAATGTTTAGCATCTTCTAGGAGCATTGCAACCTCTTGTAGGATTTGCCTGGTACTGGTGGTCCTTAAAAACAATGTGATGATAACATAATGATAAAACCTGATGTAACAAATCTATCTGTCTAAGTCTATATAAGTTTCCAGCAAACAAATATGGTTTTTTTTCATCTTGATTGCACTATCTGCATACTGCAACTTAAACACAACTGTTTAGGATTCCCCATTAACCCCCTACTGCATCCAGCTGCTCTGTGCACCAGTTAAGAACCTGTAACTCTGAATGGAGGTCAAGAGTTGACACATTAAAGAATGAAGCCATTAGACTAAGAAAAAAGCTATTTTTCTAGCCGAACAATTTCACTGGAAAAGAAACCTTAGCTTTATTATGTCTGCATAATCAGTTCCTAGAAAGAGTAAGGAAGAACTGAAGAAACATGTCTCTCTGCATCTTGTTGATGTACAGTTCACTGCAGGGATATCTTCACGGTCTAGATGCCTTTCTTATCAGAGGGACTTTGAGTGTTTAGGATACAGGCAATAGGTCATGTGCTACATTTAATTAGTGTTCTACTTAATTGAGGAGAATCACTGAGCAGCTTTAGGAAAGTTGGTTTTATCATTGGTTTACTAGACTGGTATGGAGCAAGTTTTCCTCTGGGACTGATTAAATTAGCAATGTGCTATCAAAGCTTATGGAGCTGAGCCAATCTACAGCAGCTGAGCTTTCTGTGGACCATTCTCTCTGAACTTCTGAGCTAACAATGGTGTCACTGGCAATTTCTCCTTGTCCTATCCAAAGCAATATTACATTTCCTGGTTTGTGTTTTGAGACTTATTTCTATCAGCCCTGGTGCTGAGTCTTCAGCCCTGTTGGAATGGAATCAGCACAATGCTGTTGACTCCACTCTCCCACTGAAGGGACCCATTGGGATCTATTGAAGCTTATGCTGCAGTGGGAGCAATGACCTGGATGAAGCAGCACAGCACTTGTGCAGGCACACCAGGGCAGCCAGTACAGCTGCATCTGCAAATTGCTGCTTGTTCCTGGAGTGTGTTTCCCCAGGCTGGTGATCCTCTTAGTGGGAGTTAGATGAAGCTGGCTGGGAAGTCATGAATGCACCCTGAGCCATGGCCAGGAGAGATTTCTTTCTCTCCTGGGAAGAGAGCCAGGAGCACTGAAGGAAGTACCTGCATGCAGCTGATGGCTTCTCTGGTGCTGCATAGCAGGGACATGGGCTTCTGGGAGCTGAAGGGAATGAGACTCTCCAACTTTTGTCTCTTCCATTGCAACAACGAATTAAGTCTATAGAGCATAATTAAGAAGATCTTGTGCCCTGAATCCAAATGCCAGCACCCTGCCCCTTGTGTATCAAAACATACTCATGGGTTCCAAGCTTCCCTCTTTATGGGAGAGAACTTACCTTTTTGCCTTTTCCCTTTCCATAGTCTACTGCCAGTGAGGTTTATTTAACAAAACTGTTGACAAGTATGCATGTCTATTAACTGCCACATCATGTTAAGTCTCAGGGGGTCTATTTGGCTCTGTCAAACTTAATTACCATCCAGGTAACCATGTAACATGATACAAGTGACAAAAATTGACAGGACATGTCATAACAAAATGTGTCAGCCTGGAATAGCCAGAAAGCAGTTCCCCAAGCAAAGCAGCTATCCCACTTGTCCCCCCAGCTCCTCTCAGCTGCTTCTCCTACACAGATGAGTTCAGAGTTCTCATATTGACTCACAACATGTCTAAACAATGAAATTGTTTGCTTTCCTGGTTGCATGTCAAATCAGAAGTCATGTCCTATATATATTTTATATTTTACTAAATATCCTTTTTTGTTTATTATTTTTCTGTAGGGCAATTCCTGTAGCCTTGTTTACATCTGGCCTTGTTTCCAACTCTGAGTTCCTGTCTAGCTTTCTAGCTCCCTACATCAAACCAGCTTCTTCAGTCAGATATCACCTCTGCTCTCTTGTTCTTCATCAGCATTCACAAAACCCTCACCACTATTACATTCCCTTGGGCTTTGTTCTTCTTGTCCATGTAGTGAATAATTTAGAGAATTATTTGCTTGGTTTTGGTTGATATTCTGCAAGAGGTACAGTCTTAAGCTGAAGGTCATAGTCATGTCCTCACCAAGTAGTGCAGTGAGAGTAGGTGTTGGTACTAGTACGACACATTCTCTGCTAAATATATTTGAGAGAGGGAAAGATTTTCTTTAATCATGCTAATGATGTCCTCTTGATTACGAAACATGTGAAACAGGCAGTTTCTCCAATAATTATTCTCTCCCTGAGAGAAGTCACATTGTTGATGGGAGAACATCAATTCAATTTCTCATAATGACTAGCTTCCACTGAAATATTATTTTGATTATTAGATGCTGTATTTCAGAATGACTTCAGGAACTAACTTGCACTTGTTTGACTAAGTGTCATGGATAGGTAACAGCTGAAGAATTGTAATGTGAAAAGGACATGACATGCATGAGTGATCATACTTAAGAATTAACTCCTTTTCCCTGTTAACAGAAAATGTGTGAATCAAAACTAATTGATTCCTGTGCCATATTTTGTGGGTGTTGTTCTTTTGGTTGCCTTTTTTGTTGTTGTTTTGTTTGTTTGTTTACTATATAGGAGAATTTGGCTTTGTGAACTAATTGCTTTATTGATTTGCTACTGAAGTTGCTGAATCAGCTATCTTGTTAGGCTTGCTTTTTAGGCAGTAAAAAATAAAAAGTTATCATGAAATCCAGATAAAGCACTGCTAACCTCATGCAGCTATTGAGCCTAGCTATGTCTACATATTGCCTCTTTGTAGGGCATACTGTTTTGGCTTTGGAAAGACAGAAGGCTGGGCTGTTGCATTACTTTGATCTTCTAAATAATTGATTCAAGCAAGTAATATGGTGGAAAGAACAGCTAGTATATGTGTCTTAAAATTGTTGAGCTTAACCTGCTGATTGTGATTTTATGTTATTTAAAACACATATTCAGAAATTCTTAGGTAAGTATTTTTAATGTTTGAAGATGGCGATTTGGAAAAATGCAGATAAGAAAAGGTAAATGTGAATAACACTATATAAAATACTATTGTTTTGACCTGGACACTTTTAAATGATGATGGAGAAGGTTTTTTGTCCTTTTCTTGAGATGAAGACCCACTCAAGACAAATATTGGTAGGATGGTCCTCGAAGAGACACAGCCACACACATTTGATGGAGTAAATCCAATTGAGCATCAGGTGTTCCCCACAATAATGCTGACACGATCATAGACAGAAGTGCGACTTGACAACAAGAGGAAATGGTCTCATGTTGTAGTGGGGGAGGTTTGGATTGGATGTTGGGAGGAATTTCTTGCCCTAAGGGGTGGTTGGGCATTGGCCCAGGCTGCCCAGGGAGGTGGTGGAGTCACCATCCCTAGAGGGGTTGAAGAAACATCTAGATGTGTTCCTTAGTGACATGGTTTAGTGGCATGGAGGTGATAGGTATATGATTGGACTTGATGATCTTAAAGGTCTCTTCCAACCTTAATGACTCTGTGAAAAAGAAAGGGATCCATCCAGAGTTGGCTCAGTGAACCCAAGATGCATTTCAGTTTGAAAGGCTGGGGTGTGTGTTCATGCTTAACTCATAAACACACCTCAATGGAGAATTTTGAGAACAGAACTGCAGTTAATCATTTTGACTGCTGGAGTCTAGAAGTCAAGGTAAGAGAAATAAGACAGAAATAAAGGAAAAAAGAAAGAGCAAACACATTAATAAAAATCATCCGAACTTCAAAAGAGAAAAATATTAAGCTCCATCACACCTTTTACAAGCCTCTAAGATGAAAGTAATAAGTTCCATCTAAGTTCTGGTAGAAAGTCAAGTTGT
>VWZO01021179.1:928844-961713 GCA_013396975.1 Bucco capensis | reverse complement strand
ACAGTCCACCCATCCAATCCATAGCTCTCTCCAGCAAAGCATTGCTAGATATCTTTAATATGAACAGAATCCATTTCAGGCTTGCTTGGGCCAAAATATTCCCAGTTAATTTCTTCTAGGGGTAATAAATGGCAGATGTTCATGTCAAACTCCTCATAAATTCACAGTTAGAAGTCTCAAAGGACCAAAATGATGTATTAGATTTCTGAATCACTTATAATAACTTGGAATGACTTATATGTTGTATTATTGGAACAGTAATGTGTGTCTGTATCTATTACTGATACCAGTGAGCAGTAGAAGCATTGCATACATATCCAGCAATAGGACTAAGATGTATATGTATCCATCATCACAACCAAAATGAGAAACTGGTCCATACTCTTTAGGTTTTTCCAAGTGCTCTATAAAAACCAATAAACACTTCCAGAAAAATTTGCTGAATGAGCTCTGTAACTCATTCTTTATAAAAACTTCCACTGAAGCTTAAAGCTCCAGATGGACTGCAACATGGAATAAATTAGAGGAAGATCATTGTTAGCAAGGATTATAATAAATAGCATAAAGGAAGTTGTTATGCAAAGCAGGGCAGAGAAAAGAAACACACAATTGACAACCCAGCAACTTGCTTAAGTGTCTTCTAGCTCAATTCAATTAATTCAAGCTTCATTGAAATACATCTGCAATACAAGGCTTTCTGTCTCACTCTAAGGAGAGAGCTAGTTTGGTTAAGGAGTGAAGTGTATCTCTCACACAGGCTGCTCAGGGAAGTGACACAGGAATACTGGAGGTATTTAAAAGATGTGTAGATGGGGCAGGGACTTTATCATCTCAGAGGTCCTCTCCAACCATAATGATTGTATGATTTAGGGACACAGTTTAGTGGTAGACCTGGTGGTGTTAGGTTAACAGTTGGACTCTATTTTAAGTCTTTTCCAACCTTTCTACAACTCCCTGAAAGGAGGTTGGAGTGAGCTGGGGGTAGGTCTCTTCTCCCAGGTTATCAATGAGAGGACAAGAGGAAGTGGCCTCAAGTTGCAGCAGGGGAGGTTTAGATTGGATGTCAGGAGGAATTTCGTCACTAAAAAGGTTGTTAAGTCTTGGCCCAGGCTGCCCAGGGAGGTGCTGGAGTCACCATCCCTGGAGGGGTTTAAGGAACATCTAGATGTGGTAACTTAAGGCTATGGTTAGTGGCATGGTGGTGATAAATAGTTGGACTTGATGATCTTAGAGGTCTCTTCCAACCTTAATGATTCTGTGATTCTGTAAATGATTCTATGATCATAATCTAGGGAGATATTAATTTTTGGATAGTCTTTGGCAAATGTAGCATCCTCAATGGCACTGACAAAATTTTACTCATTATGTAAAAACCCAGAGCAAAAAAAGCAATGCAGATATTCCCATTCACTTCCTTGAGGCTCTTCTGGCATATCACATTTCCCCAACTACTGCCAAAATGAAAGACAAAGGCTGATTTTCCTCTGCTACCTCTCAGAAATGAATTATGAGTTATATGACTGAAATATTCCACTACCATAGAATATTTCACTGAAGATGTTAACAGTTAGGATTCAGACCCTCCTTCAGTTTTCTGATATCTCTAACAGATACATACCTCTTTGGAAATAAACTGCTTTTTTCCCCTCTGTTACCACTCTATTTCTTCCTGCAGTCTGTAGATCTCATGTAGGGTATTCACCTGAGGTGTCTGACCATCTCCACTGCATTCCTCACACACTTGCCTGAGGGAGTAAAACTAATGTATTATTTGGTATTAATTCCATCTGTATTTGGCAGAAAACTGCCGAGAAAAGATCTTTCTGCATTCTAGACAAAATCCCCCTTACTGCTAGCAAATCTTTCCCCTGGCCCATGTTGTAGTGAGGAAAGGTGGTAATGGCATGCTCCTGGCTGTGAAACACTAGTACAAATTGTCTCCAGTAACCCCTGTGGTCCAATTCCAATTGCTTACTTTTTGCTCCCATTGTTTAATGGCTTTTCTAGTACTGGGATTGGAGGTAGGAGTGTTCAGCTCAGCTGTGTAAATCCTTTAGTGAGCCTTCACAGCCATTTTTAGAGTTAAACTGTTCTGCTGAGGTTCATGGGAAAGGATCTTTCTGCATGGGGCACTTGATGGTTGGATTTCCCTGACAGCAAGTTGCTCTCAGGCACAAGTTTTATCTATGTCTCACTTCAGCCCTTGAGACAGTTATCTGCTGCACCAGTGTCTCCAGCAAACACTGAAAGGAGAATCAGTGCCTGGCACAGATAGGAAAAGAAAAGCTGTTGTCATCACCCTAATTCTCAATTGCTCCAAGCTCAGAGAAAGGCAAAGTCCAGTTTTTCCTGTAGGATCCTGTGTAGTGTTGCTGACTTCAGTTATCATGTCATAGAATCAATCATTAGAATCTTAGAATCATAGAATCATGGAATCAATCATAGAACAGTTACAGCTGGAAGAGACCTGGAAGATCATCGAGTAACAATGCTAGTAACATTAGTTTGAGATGACTTAAGCAACAGAGCAGGTTGTGGGCAAGATCCTCCCATTGGGCTTGGGATGAGACCTGAAGATACTTCTACAGACTGAGCAAGTCCTCACCCTCCCTTTGGAGATTCTATGTCAATATGAAGAGAGACTGTCAACTTAATCATTATCCCACACCTGAAGCCTTGGACTCTGTGCTCTTTCCAGCCTTTTCTGTTTCCTCAAAGCTCTTAGGCAGGTTCAGGTTCTCTAGAAACTCTTCAGTGAGCCCTGAGCCCAGATTATCATACTTCATAGTCCTCTGTGTACAGCAAGAAAATTACAAACATATACCAAGACATGAAGGTCTGCTACATGTGACTGCCAGCAAGTTGTCACCTTATCTAACAACCTTCAGGTCACACAGAACCACATTCTTAGCTATATTATACTTCACTTTAAGGATCACTTTGAGACAGCAGCAAAAAGAGTCAGGAACACTAAAGAGACCAAATCTCCAACCCATTGCCTCCTCCCCAACTCCTTCTCCTTCACCTCAGCTAACACTTGACATTCTCATTGTCTGCAAGACATAGCTGATGTGACTAGGATTATGAACAGAGAGCAGGAAAATTAGTTACAGCTGGAGCAATTGTCAGGCAGGAAGATAATTCAAAGGCAGCCGAACGATCAAGCGTTTAATTGCTTACATTAAAGAAATGAATTGACAGCAATCAAGGCAACCTATAAAAAGGTACCCAAGAAGAAAAAATAAATGACATTTGAGAAAATAGATTAATTTTCATAAGGAACAAGTGAAAACAAACTTGGCCAAATTGAAAACCCAAGCTTACGTTGTTTATAAACCTTAATCAATTTAAACCTCATTTTCAACGTATTAAACTTTACTATTTAATGTCTCCCAATGAATTCTGCCTTTGGCATTGTTCAACAGCCTCACTGAAGCCTTGTGCAGTTAAACAGATAATTCATCTGCATTGCTTCTGCCAAGGGGTGCCTAAATCAGGAGGCAGTCCCCAAAAATCATGAAGAGGGGAGCACTGTGTGATTTTTAAGGGGAAATATTTCTATTTGAGGGGCTGTTGATTTCCTGGCAAAATCTGTTATTTTTGGAGGAGGAAAAACAACTGAGCTCTTAGAATTTGTGCTTTCAAACCTCATACTTTGGTCTAAAGCTTTGCATAGAAGGCAAAATCTTGGGGCAGGAGATGATTCTTGGCAAATTTGGTCAATACTCATGTGGAAATCCTTGAGAGGCCAAACACCAGGCTGACTCCTCTGTATTTGCCTTGCTGACCATTGGCACAGCTCTGTGCCTTCATGCCATGGCCAGAATTGCAGTCTCTCTGTATCTCAGTTCAGAGCAGATCTGGAAAGCTCACTTACTTGACAGTGATCTAGTAGAGGGTTTGTTAAGCAAAGACACCACTGTTGGTTGGTAGTGCTCAGAGCTGGGTTTGGGCTTTGTTTTCAGCCACACAGTGCAGTAACATATTTCACATCTTTTGGTTCACATAGTTTTTTGCTCAATTGCATGCCTGAAAGGTCCTTTAGAAGACCAGTGAAGCTTTNAATAGATGAGCCATGATTGGGAACCATAGAAAAGAGTAGACAGCACAATGGCTCTAGAAACACTGAGCTTTGGACTTTCCTTCAAGTGTTTATTTGGCCAGACTCTTTTCTAGAGATTTCCCAAAGCACTCTATGCCTTTGCTAGCCTATTGTCTATCTCTCCATCAATCTTACCATCCGAGGAGATGAGGCTGCCTAGGTAATTAAACTGTTGGACTGGTATGAGTTCTGAATCACCAATGATGATATGAGAAGGATGAAAAACTTCCTGAGGTGCAGGTTGATATAAAATTTCCGCCACACCAGGCGGGCAGGGACTCCTCCCCTTCCGCTCTACTCCCTCCCACTTATCGGGGTCCTGTCGGCTCTGTTGCTGTCCTGCCACAGTGGAACTGCTTGTCCAGGCTGTAGGCACCCAGTACTTGAACTCTAAGGGAACCGCTGCAAGAAAACAGGCAGTGATAGACCTCAGCCTCGGTCTATAGAAACTGCCAATAGAACCCCTCCTGCATGTGCGCTGCCATCTTGACCGGAAGTACCAGGACCTCAACAAATGGCATAAGGAAAGCAAATGGCAAGTGAGCTGCATTCCTGCTGCTACAGGCTGCTGTCTCCAGCCACCACATCACCTAGACCTGTCAGCACTTTCTTTAGTGCTGCTCCAACACCAACCCTTCCCAACACACAGTAAACCCCTCCTGAAATGTTTAGATCCAAATCTGAGATGAGCAGGCATATGAAGTCTATTGTACCAGTGTACTCTAAGTTTTTTGAAGGTGTGATGGTGATGGAATAGAAAGAAAACTTCTCCAGAATAGACCCTTGGTGTTTCATACTTGGGTTTTACAAAAAACAATACAGAGATTCGTTCTGCTTTTCCACACTTATATATATCACTTAGAAGATTTGATTTTGAAAGGAGAAGATAGATTGTATATCATCTGGTTTTTTTCCCTGTCATCAATTTTTCATTTCATGATAAAAATCTAATTTTGTAAGTGTGACGTTCAAAAAAAGAAAGAGAAAAGAATATAACTGAATCAAAGGGCTCACTTACTGGCCTCACGATATGCTTGACTGATCATAGAAAGAATGAAGTGTTTCCCACCCAACAATTCCCCTGACATTTCTGACCTTTACCCCCCAAAACTATGAAAGCTCTACATAAATCAATACTTTCTTGAAGCCTTCTGATCTTTTATGGTTTCTTTCATGTTTTCATTCTCACTTTCTTCATGCTGATAACTCATTGTCCAGGTATTCTATTTCCACATTGAATCATAGAATCCTAGAATGGTTTGGGTTGGAAGGGACCTCTGGAGCTCATCTAGTCCAATCCCCCTGCAGTGGCCAGGGACATCCCCAACTAGAGCAGCTTGCCCAGAGCCCTGGCAAGCCTCACCTGCAATGCCTCCAGGGATGGCAACTCAACCACCTCCCTGGGCAACCTGGGCCAGTGTTCCACCACCCTCATGAGGAGCAACTTTTTCCTAATAGCCAATCTAAACCTACTCTTCGATTTAAAACTATTGTCCCTTGTCCTTCCCCTCCAGGCCTTTGCAAACAGGCCCTCTGCAGCCTGCTTGGAAGTTCCCTTTAGGTCCTGGAAGGTCACTAGTAGTTCCCCTGAAGCCTTCTCTTCTCCAGCATGAACAATCCCAGCTCCCTCAGCCTGTCCTCAGAGCAGAGGTGTTGCAGCCCCTGAGCATTCTCGTGGCCTCCTCTGCACCTGCTCCATCAGCTCCATGGCCTTTGTGTGTTGAGGGCTCCAGAACTGGCCCCAGTATTGCAGAGGAGGTGTGAGCAGAGCAGAGTGCAGTGGCAGAATCACCTCTCTGGCTCTGCTGGCCACGCTTCTCTTGCTGCAGCCCAGGATGCCATTGTGCTTCTGGGCTGCCAGCGTGCACTGTTTGCTCATGGCCAGCTTCTCAGCCACCAGCACTCCAAGTACTTTTCCACATTGCAGATCTTTCACTCACACTTTGAGTAAAGCAATGGCCCGAAGACTCAGTGAGATGTCCAAGAAGTGCACAGTGACAGCAGGGATAGAGAGCCAATTGCCTTTCTGAAATGTGCAATCATCTCACATGAGCTGCAAGAAGATCAGATGATCTTAGCCCTCCCCATCCTCAGGGGTAAAATGTACAAGTGTGCTGTCTAGCTTTTACCTCTGAATTTTGCACACTAGGGAGCTTTCAAAGGAAGGTCATCAAGTCAATTGAAAAACTGGAAGACAAACATTCTAAGGCAAATCTCAAGAGAGGAAATGTTAAAATCAATTCCACCTGGACCAAGTTCATTTTTTTCTGACAAAAGCAAAACCAACTTCATTTTTTTATTATAGCACATCACAGAATAGACTAGAAATACTTAAGTAATAAGGAAAAGACATTTACAAAGGACAAAAAAAATAATCAAGTATTTCCCTTCTGAAAAAGTCAGGACTACTGATTACTCCACAAATACTCTGGGAATATAGGACTGGGATAAACTGAATGCACCTACAACTATAGATACCTGGTAGCAGAGGTTAAGTAAAGGGGTACAGAGTATTAACTCCATTCTGACATGCCAGAGCATCCCATATAATTGCTCCTCTAGAGTAATCCCAGGAGCCTTTACATCTAGGTATGGTGACTCAACCAATTCCCTGGACAGCCTGTTCAAATATTTAACAACCCCTTCTGTGAAGGAATTTTCCCTACATTTCCTAAGAAGATGCTACCTTCTTGGAAACCTGAGTGTAGAGTAATCCCAGCCTAATCCCCACTGCAGAGAATGACAGAAAGGTCACCAAAAAAATCAGCTTTATTTGCCACTTGGACCCAGAGGGAATCCTTTGCTGTATTCCTGCTTGTATATTCTATTGACAGCAGTAGTTATGATCCTTCTAATGGCCTTATAATTCCCTGCCTTGCTCTAAGACATAGTATATGGTAAAAGAAACTAATGGAGCAAAAGACACTCAATATCAGCCTTTAAATGGGCTGTTTATAAAATCCTTTTTAAAGGAGAAAATAAAACAGGCATTGTAATAAATTAAAGACCCTGATGTGCAGCTTGCTGGCTGGCAGGTGGGATCAAGCTGGTTGACATGTCACCCTCTAACTACTTCCCCAGTGAATGATGACATAATTCTCAGCTTTGCCCTTCTTGCTGGTGTTGATGCATTCAGGCAAAACCATCTATCAATCAGGCTTTAGGACCTAAATGCCTCTTAGGAGTCAGTCCTCTGAGGCTTCTCAGCTTCCCCCATCTTGTAACCATCTCAGCAATGATTTGTAGTCATCTGAGTCTTTTATAATGCTTCACATCTCTCAGATTGGTTAAAGCCTAAAACCATAGCCCTTGCTTTCTTTCACATCAACCACATTATTGGTATGGGACAAGTGTGTATTGCTCTGTATTATTCTTGCCACTAGGGTGATGCCAGCTTCTCATAATTAAATAAGGACAGAATCTAGTGTTGTATCACACATTTAAAAGCCTTATGGCCTAGTTTCTCCCTGGTTCATTTTTAGGGCCTGTATAACTCCCCAGTAGAGCTGCTCCTAGACAGAAAAACATCAGCGGACAAGGGCAGAGCCACTGATGTCATGTAGCTGGTCTTTTGTAAGGCCTTTGATATGATCTCCCACAGCATCCATCTCTCTAAAGTGGAGTGCTATCCATTTGATGGATAAGCTGTTAGATGGATATGGACCATTTGGATATGCTTCACGGTCAGCAGGTCAAAGGGAAGTGATTCTTTTCCTCCACTTCCAAGTGCCTCCACCTGGAGTAGTGCACCCAGCTCTGGGCTCTGCAGTGCAGCAAACACATGGACCTGTTGGAGTAGCTCCAGAGAAGGACCACAAAAATGGTCAGAGGGCTGGAATACCTCTCCAGTAAAGAAAGCCTGAGGGATTTGAAGTTGTTGAGTCTGGAGAAGGCTCTGAGGAGACCTCCTTGAAGCCTTTCTATACAGAAGAAAGACAGAGAGAGACTTCTCCTGAAGGCCTCTAGTGACAGGACAAGGGGCAGTGCTTTTAAACTAAAAAGGCAGATTTAGAGTGGACATATTGAAGAAGATTTTTATGATGGAAGTGGTGAGCTACTGAAACAGGTTGCCTAGGTGTGGATGCCCCATCCTTGGAATTGGTCAAGGTCAGGTTGGATGAGGCTTTGAGCATCCTGATCTGGTGAAAGATGTTCCTGCCAGTGTCAGGGGGGTTGGACTAGTGCAGAAAGCCCCTTCCAACACAAACCATTCTATGACACCATAACAAAACACTCATGCCATCCAGAGCAAAGGAAGGCAGATAATATATGGCTATATAATCTATAATAGAAAAGATTTATAGACAACTACCTGTACTATGTTGCTGGATAATATATTGAAGACAAGAGCTGACCACACAAGGAAAATGACAGAGAAATTACAAACTCTTTCTAAGGAATATATCATTAAAGAAAACAGACTTTTAGATGTTTTGAAGTAGTTACAGTCAAAAGAAAAAGATTTAAAACTCAAAACCAACAACAACAAAAAAGAACCAACAAGAGGAGCAGAAAAACCTCTACTGAACAGAACTTTTATGTTGTCAGGTTGTTTTATTTTGTTCTTCTCCTCCCTGCTCAAAAGAATATTTAAAAATAGAGAAAGATTTCGTGGGAAGAAATAATTAAAAAAGACACTTGGACTGTGGTAAAAATGCCCATGGGTGATAGAGGAAGAGCTGAGTTTTGATCCTGATTAGGTGGTATTGCACTGAAACAAACTACCAGTCTCAAATGAGACCATTCAGAACCCCATTATACCTAATTAAAATCCTTTTTTTCCTAGGATTAATAGAAGTTGTGGGTGTGAGTAACTTTAGTTAAGCAGATTCACATATCTGGCTGCAGTAAATTACAGATGAGACCTCCCAGGGGCAGAACAAAGCCCATCAAGACCCTCATAAACAAAATGCCAGCATCTGGAGCCAGAGACAAAAGCAAAGGCAGGGTAGAGAAATGAATTACAGACCTGGGATTGGCCTATAGATCAACACCAACTAAGGAGAAAGAAAAGCTCTTTATTTATTGCTTACCAGCCTCCAGCATGTGAGTGTCACTCAGCATTAGCATTCACCTTTATAACTCAGCTGTGATTTACAGCACCAGCCCAGTGCAGAGGAAGCAGCCAATTACATGTCTATGAGCACATGGCATCCATNACCCCTAACATTCTGTGATTCTATGAGTAGATGCCAGCTGCTTCCTCCTTCCACTCGTGCAGGATGCATACAGCCAGAGTTTCTTGACCTGAGCCTGAAATAGATATAGGAGAGATGGGATCTGACCTGCATTACTGTCTGAGTATCTAAAGATTATCATGTTATACAGAAATTCATGGTCCTACAGGTGAAGCTACAGAAGGAAAGTTCGATATTAGACTCAAAGGTGCTATTCCACTTTAGTCAAAGCTACATAGCTGCTTTGTCAAGACTGGGAGCTAACAGCTAAAAGACATAAAGATCAGTGAGGTGACAAACTCTTTGTGCTCCACTGTCTGTAGAAACTAGGTTTATGACTAACTATATACATACATCAGACCAAATTCCATCCTTTATTCCAAATCTAGGCAATTCCAGCCCTCTAACCACATTGCTCCTCCTCTTTCTGGTAGTCTCCATCATCTCTTGATACTTTTTACAAGTTGGAGATGTTGAGCACTTCTCAGGCCCAATCATCAGATGAGGTTAGACACTCAGCTATTGCCAATGATAAGAGCTAGCTCTTGACTGCACAGAAGTTCCCTTAATGCCCTCAAACCCACACTATTAAGCCTGTCCAATGCTGATCAGTACCATCTTTGCTCCTGAGCCCATTTTGACTTGGTATTCTAATTTTCTTAGGCCAAAATAGATCCAATACTTCAGTTATTCAGTGTTTGACTCAGATTTTGCAAACAGGTACTAATTGTAGGCTTGCAGCTCTGCCCACCACAGGTCCACATCAATAGTGATGGGTGGATGTAATCTTGGTAAGCTATATATATATATATATATACCTATCACTAACATACCACTAAACAGTATCCCTCAGTAGAGCATCTATATGTTTCTTAAACACCTCCATTGGAGGCTCACAACAGACAGCAGCTGAAGAATTCTTTTTCTAGCTGCCAAACCACCAGCAAGAATGGAACCAAGGGAATTTTTTTCTGTATTTCTTCACTTCCTTCAGTTTCACATTTATTTTGTTTAGAATAGGAGAAGCTGAGATGTATCACTTCTACCACCAAATGAGAAAGGACTCCCAGACAGGCCATTTTAATCAGACAAAATGAAGTTTGAGTTTCCACGTATTGAGATTAATACTATAAGGAAGATATTTTCCTTTGGCTTCAAATAACAATAAGCTAATGATTAAGGGATGGATCTTTAAGCAGGTACTCATTGGATTTGAAACCTTTGATCCAATCCATTTTCCCTGCCTCTTGCCCCTAAATAAACAGCTCTTACTTCAGAAACACCCATGCACACTGACCCATGCCATCCACCAACATTCAGAGTCTCACAGCAGAGCAAACTTTATCCCTCCTTAGGGAGAAATCAAAAGTACCTGATTTCTTTTCTTTAAAGGTGATTCAGAGGACAAACTGTATCAAAGGTTTTGTGCATGGAGAGGCTGGGAGAGAGAATTATGGCGAAGATTTTATTAGTGTGCATAAACACTCTGACATTTTTGATGCCTCAGGCTCTAGAAGCACAATCATTACAATGAGGACCATATTTCTTTCCATCTCTTCATTGGTCCTGTAACACATTTGAGCAATCCATCTTGCTCATGCTCTACAGAGTCCTATTTATTTATTTATTTGCTTCTTACAAAGAGTGATTAACCTTTGGAGCACTGCAAGTGATGTGAGGTGTGAGTGCACACAGCGAAGCTTCCGCTTTCCAGCATAACACAGGTGGAAGGTGCAAGTCAAGCCATCAAATGCAATGGATGCAGGATGAAAAACCACCAGCTAAAGAGCCAGGACTATTCCATACTTGTGTATTCCCTGTGGATAAACATGCCATATCATGGATAGGTTGAGAACATCCATGTATGGACACTATTAGGAACTAAATATCTGAAAGGTGCTACATGAGTCTCCTGCTCTACTGATGTCTTCAGTAACCTATTACACAAACCCAGCATGGTGAGGGTGCCTGGAGATGAGTGACAGAAGAGTAACAGGGGGTATGAGTTATGGTATATATATGGTATATATACTAGTGACCTTCCAGGACCTAAAAGGAACTTCCAAGGCGGCTGGAGATGACCTATTTACAAAGGCCTGTAGTGAAAGGACAAGGGGCAATGGTTTTAAATTGGAGATGAGTCCATTTAGACTTGATATTAGGAAAAAGTTCTTCACCAAGATGGTGGTGGAACACTGGCCCAGGTTGCCCAGGGAGGTGGTTGAGTTCCCATCCCTGGAGGCATTGCAGGTGAGGCTTGCCAGGGCTCTGGGCAAGCTGATCTAGTTGGGGATGTCCCTGGCCACTGCAGGGAGGTTGGACTAGATGAGCTCCAGAGGTCCCTTCCAACCCAAACCATTCTGTGATTCTGTGCTATTGGGGATGTTCAGCCTGGAGAAGACTCCAGGGAGACCTTATTGCAGCCTATCAGTACTTCAAGAGACCTATAAGAAAGATGAGAATAGTCTTTTTAGCAGGGCCTGTTGCAGCAGGACAAGGTGCAGTGGTTTTAATCTAGAACAGGATGATTTAGACTAGATATAAGGAAGCAACTTCTTACAATGCAGGTGGTGAAACACTAGAACAGGTTGCCCAGAGAAATTATAAATGCCCCATCCATGGAAACATTCTGTGTCAGGTTGGACAGGATTCTGAGCAACCTGATGTAGTTGAAGATGTCCCTGCTGACTGCAGGGAGATTGGACTAGATGACCTTTAAAGTTCCCTCCAACCCAAACCACTTTATGACTCCATGATTCCACAATTACACTCACTTTTCAGAGGCAGCAAATGTATGTTTGCTCACAGAAATAGCAATGCTGATGTTGTGGTCAACCAAACATCATTCAAATGTAAGATGTACCACTAATTCTTCACTTAGAAGCAGTGGCAGACTCATAAATCTAAATGCTTAGCAACACACCGGGGGGAAAAAAAGCCATATTCAGGGTTGCTGAGGGCAATAATTCTCATTGAAAAGATGCATAAAAATTATTATATTCCTTTTTTAGTTAGTGAGCAAAACCCCAATTTTCTGAAATTTTGCTTCAGTTTTTAAATGAACAGCAAATATCTCTGCTCACAATACTTTTAAAGGAAACTGCAAACCTGACTCCACTCTCAACCTCTATTCAATTGGTTCAGTCATGTGCTGCAGTTTCCCTTTAATTGAATGATTTATCTAACTCTGAAGCCCTCTGTGAATTTTACAATTGAATATATCATCAAGGATTGTCTGCAATGAGGCTTGAAGCTTAGAATTAAAAACTTTTTTAGTGTTTTCATTAGGAAAGTTCAAGAGCTCAGCTATTGAAGACTAAATCCCAGAATCCTTCCATGGCTTGGACTGAAACTCTATGCCTTTGCTAGCCTATTGTCTATCTCTCCATCACTAATAATATTCAATAAATAATCAGGAATTGCCTGAAAGCCCACTGAGGTATTTTTTTATCCCCAGAAGGAGCAGGTACTGGTTACTTTCAGACAATGCCACAAATTCTGCTGATAAAGGGTGATGAGTGGATTATTTACTGTCTTCTTGCAAAATCCTTAAATACACAGATTTCCTACATTATTAAGGGTCTTTGCTGTTGAGGAATACTTGGTTATTTTTTTTCTCTCCCTCCATCAAAACCAAGTAACTTCATCAAGGAGATTAAGCAGATTCCCTGGAAGAAAATTTTAGTAGAGTTTATTTTAGTTTTACTTTTGCTTTTCCACTAGCCAAAACTCCACATTTTGCTGAATCATCACTTCAAATTTAGAAAAGAAAAATATAGCAAGCAATTTCACTTTTAAAAGGTCTTGAGACTTTCTAGTGATATCTCTTTAGACCTCAGAGTCTAAGAAGGTCCTGGGCAAAGCAGAGAATAATAATCTAAATTAAAAAAACTCTAATAACTGTAACAAAATTGGGCTTTGAAGAGCAAAACAGCAATTTTCCTCTTCTTTGCCCATTCAACCCTTTGTGCAGCTTGTTTTATTGACTTGCAATACAATGAGAAGCCTTCAGAACCATGAGGGGATAAAAAAAGGTCAGCTGCTCTTCTGGTCTTCAATGATATTTCCAATTTACCTTTAAGGCTATGCTCTTTATACTGGTTTGTTTTGGTTTAGTTTGATGTGGTCTTCTTTCTTTTTTTGATCTTGATGGATCCCCAAATACCTGACAGAAAGCATATAATAGATAAATACTTTCTGACCATCACTTTTCTGGGACTTTCAAAACCATCCAGAGGTCCTCAGACTGAAAGAGTCATTACTGGTTTTCATCACTAAAGTGATGAAAAAAACTCAATCAGCATCTAAACTTCTCATTTATTTCACCCCAAAATATCCCAGCAGGAAGAAGAAGAGAAAACAACCAGAGGTTATCACAATTACCTGCCCAACCTTCAGTGAAAGCACTAAAGAATTCACATAATATCTTACATGCTCAGAAATAAAAGCAAGTAATCATTCTCTTCCCACCCTTTCCAAAACAATAATGTTTCATTGGGCTGGCCTGAGCAAAGAGAATTGAATATCAGGAAGACTTTACTGCATTTTCACTTCATCATTCATGTCACTGAGAGATAATTATGGCATAAATAAGTCAAGAGAAGAGTTTGGAACTGACAAGTGATTATGAAAGTATCACAGTGCTCTTCCCTACTTTAACACTTTCTATCAAAAATCAAAATAGAAAGGAAAAAAGAATGAGAAGATAACACTGTGCTGTTATTGTTTATTATTATTTCACATATCTCAGCTGGGAACAGAAGCCTCTTCTGTTAAACAGATGGTGGGAGACCAGCTTTGCTTTGTAAAGTGTGATGGGAAATGTAGTCTGGTAGGATAGTTTACCCACAAAGCAGAATAAGAACATGAGATCCCAGTGCAGCACAACAGCTTTTGCTGCACTCCAAATGGAAACCTTCCAACTTCTTCTTCTTTAGCTCTATCTTCATGATCCTCTCCTTTATCTTCACAATAAACCAACCAGCTCTTAACTGGGGATGATCCTTGGTTTATATTAGCTCACAGATTGGATCCAGGAATTTGAGGGGAAAGGTGTTATTACCTAGACTAAAATCAAGGCTAGGCTTGTTTTTAACATTTAATCAGCAACTGAGAAGGTAGAGGTGCAGCCTTCCTGCCTACATTGAACATATTCATTTGCTCCCTCCATCACTTCCAAAGAAGTGCCAAAGCAGCCAAGATAATTGGGATTAACTGTAGATAGCCACTACAGACACAGATGACCTCAAGCATGGTCATTTTCTTTAGATAGTCCTCCAACACTTTTCTGTGGGCTTACATGCTCTATTAACATGCTCAGGGGGCACAGCTCTAGGAATCCTTGTAGAAAAACACTACACCTTTGGCTGAAAAAATGTCCAGCAACAGAAATAATCTCTAATGGGAGCTGAGTTACAACAGATGACCCAAAGGAAGGTCAAGCCAGGCCCTAGGCAATGGAGACATGAGTCAGTCTTCACCAGTTGGCCCAGGAACCATCATACTCCCTCAAGGGCAGACCCTTTGTAGATACCAATTTGGATGTCTCATTCAATGTGGCAAGAGGAATTTACAGCTGCAGACATTGTTGTGAGGGTGGACATCAAAGGGCATGACTCTTCCCAGAGTGGAGTGTGACTCTGTGCACTGCAGNGGGAAAAAATATATCCTACCCACAGAGCAGGGCAGGAGGTTGAGTTCTCAGAAAAGGTCACCACCAGATGCTCTAGGGAGAATGTGTTTTTTTATTTACAAGTTCTCCTCAATCCCACTCCTCTTCATGTCTGAATTTAACAGGTAATATGGTGTTGCTAGCAGTGAAGTCACCCAGAGTGCACACAGTAGAACAGAAAGCTTAATGCTTGTTGTTAAGAACAAAACCATGCTCCTCCCCATACCTGTTAAAAATAATGAGATAGATGTGCAAAGTGTAACAGAACTGATACTCCAGAGGAGAGTAGCCTTGGCTCCCTGCTTTACAATCTAAATAATGAAAAGAAAGGGACTAGCAGATGCCCCTTATCCATCCCTTTATAGAGATGGTGAGAGAATTACAGCCCTGTGATATAGTTTTAATTGGATTTGCTCAAACTGTGCGTTCCACTCAATAATTTTGGTGGGAGGAGAGGAAATTGTCTCCTTAATGGTTTCATAAGCATTAATCACAGTTCATTTGTTTCTGCAGAGGCCAAAGACAAAAGAACTAGAAAGAAATGAGAGGTACCAGCACCTTCTGGGTTCAAGGAACCATTACCCTGGGGTTCTCCTTGCTTTATTCAACCTTCCTCCAAGCACTCAAGCACAGCAGAAAATGAGAAAGCATTGCCATAAACTGGGAATATCCAAAGGAATCTCACCAGTACTTTGCACTTCATAGAAGGACAGTAGATTGTGCTCAACATGAAGATTGGATGAGGAGATCTATCATCAAACAATGCTGTTTGCCAAACTGAAAGCATCTGAGCTCCTCAAGTTCTCCAAGGTGTCTTAGGATACAAGTACCTAACATGTTTTCCCTGTATAAACCATACTAACTTTGAGTCATTTCTTCTGGAGAAAACATATGCTGTAAGCTCTTAGGATTCACTTCAGAACCATATTTCAATACAAGAGGAATGGAAAATGAGTCCAGGGTGCTAAAGCTCAGCACCTTCTGTCCCCATACTGATAGTGTTTGAGCTCCCAGTGTTGGCTCACATGCACTAGTACTCTTCCATGCCAGGGTTTGCTTAACTAGAGGAACAGTTTGAACACAGAGCAAAGGACTGGTTGTCAGAAGCAATGTGTTTCCTAAAGAGAGATAAAAATGAATTGTCATCTAGATCCTAAGAGAAAATGGCAGCAAAATGAGATAGTTCTGTTGTTATCTAACATTCATCAAAGGAATCACTGCACTTAATTGCTGGTATGAGAACTCCTTTATTATATCATCTGCTATTGTGTGATGGAAAGTACCCAGTGATTTAAAAGGGTAGGCTCTGTTCACTTCAGAAGGAAAAAACACACCCAGACTTGCACTATATGCAATTTGCATCTTCATTCTGCCATTTCTGACTAGGCAGACCTACTCTGTCCCCTATAGAAGTTGAGCTTGAGTAACCCTGAGCTTGTCTACACTCAGATTCAGTTACTTTCTAACCTTCTTTATTTCTACTGCAAATATAATTTCCCCAGCCCAAAGAGGCTCAATCCTGCCTTTCCTTTTGAGAAATGCATCCCACACTAACACAGTTGGCAGCTGAGTCTAGAAGTTAAATCATACCTCAAATATGCTCTTCTAACTCTATAGGAGAGTAAATAGTAGGCCAAAAGAATTTGTCTTTGTTTGCTATCAGAAGTTTTCTTGGATTTATGAATCTGTGTCCATGATTAAAAGGAATTTATCTGGTGTAAAAGATGTTTATCTACCCATCCAGAGCTAAAAGGGAGGGCAGGAGTGAAGAGCACTACATGCATCTTTAATGTGTATTGGCTTTGTCTCCTTAATGGATTCGTGGTTGCTTCACTTGAATTATTTTTCAGAGGTTCATAGGTAATCATATTTAGAGGTCCTTCCATCTTCCATCTGCTCTCTCCCTCCCTCCTTTTGCCCTTGCTATCAGTTCAGCTGTAGCAAACCCTAAGGCTAGTTTAAACCACTTTTGACACAGATGTAAATGGTTCAAAGTGACCACGATCCTACAAGCTTTGTAGCATTTTAGAGCTGGCCAAAAAGATGTATTAATTAATAACACACATTTCTGGGACCAGATTCATCTCAGCTGGTTTTATACATATAGAATGGTTTGGGTTGGAAAGGACCTTAGAGATCATTTAGTTCCAACTCTCTTACATCTATTGAAGTCCATGAGATAAGTCTGGCCTCAGAGAACTTATTTCTTGTTCTAAAAGGAGTCTAGACAATGAGATCACACACAAACATCTTCACAGAAGACAAGTAAAGTTAAATGGCTGAATCCCACCCACTGAGCTTGAGTTACTACCAGGAGAAAACCCAGTAAGGAAAGGTGGCACAGGGCCACTGTGTGTCATAAAGCTTATGCCTGCTCTCTCCTTTTCTTACTGCCCTGTAGGGCTTTGTTGTTTCCTATTCCAGAAGCTACTAGTACTTCATGGTAAGACAAACCATCCCAGATATCCACTGACTAGATCTCCATTAATTGTGATGGAAGCTGAGATAGCCACATTAATGTGACAGTCTCAGACTGAATCATGCCCCTTGGCTCCAGTCAGTTGCCTGAAAAAGAGGTGTTTTTAGTGCCATTTCAGACACACTAATGTATCTGACATACCTGCTGTTGCTGTGCCAGTCTGATGTGATAACAAAGCTGCTAAGAACCAAGCTCTGCTCAAGCAGCAGCTGGAGGGGATCCCAAGAAATATTAAAAGGTACCAAAGGCTCATGTTTAGAAAAATGACTCTGTGAAGAGCAGGAGGAAATCACTCCTGAATTTCTGCCTTCACATACTTTCCTTTCCCTTTCAGGTTCTGTTTCTTCCCTAGTGTTTGTCAGCTCACATCCAAATCACCTGGTAGTGAGCTCTTCTCCCTTACTGTTGCTTTATTCTTCTGCTCAGAATCAGGAGTGGATCTCCTGAGGAGAACAAGAGTGTTCTAGGTCTTGGTTTTGCTCCACTTATTGTAAAATCTACCCATGAAGGAGCCTCAAAAAGAAAAGTAGATGTTTCTTTATCCTATCAGGAGATCTGTTTGAATGAAAAACTCAAATGATTCATTCACAGCCTCCTGCAAACCTCTTTCAATCAGTTGTATATGTGTCCAGTCAGGAAACTTCACTCTGTTTGGCTAAGCTGACCAGCAGTGGTGAGCATACTGGATGAGATATTCATGAAATCTATTAGCATGAAAATCCATGGAATTATTCTGGATGGAGATCTTTGACAACAATAAAAAATGAAAGTGCGTTTATGAGCAGAAATAAAAGCCCAAATTCATTAAATCCATGGAACAAAAATAAAAGCCCTGATTATTCTGTGGCAAATGATAGAAACAAGAAACAGGTTTTTAAGTTGGCACAAGCTCCTTTCTGCATGGCAACAGAGAGCAGCAGACCTAGCAAAATCTTGTGAGAATAGCATCCCTCTGACAGTTAGATCTGCACATGTCAAATGCCATTCCTCCTAGAGAACAAGGCTTTTCACCCATGAGCATGGCAGAATAACCATCAAGTGTAGCAGGGTGAACTCTTCTGTGAGGTGGAAGCAGGGGATTGGGATTGGATTATCCACATTACCATTGGGAGACTCAGTTGTCTGAGCCAATAACTGATGCAGACTACATATCTGAATGTCAGTGAATTATGTCCTCTGATTTGAGGTGTTTTTCAGGGAGAATGAAGGTGACATAACATAAAATACAAAAAGCATGGACAGAATTTCATCTTTTTCATCTTCTGAGGCATTCAACCTTCTTTCATTCTACAGAGAAGCTGAATAGTCTTGTTTGACCACTCAAGGCTAAGGCAGTTCCCTAGTATTAGCTTCCCAAATGCTTTTTGCCTTTCAATACATCATTTCCCATCCAATCAAACAAAGATCTGACCATAATCTATTATGTGTTTATAAGCTTTAGGCTGGAACATTCAGGATTACCATATCTGAAGTGGAATATGAACATGATGCAAAGTCTCCATCTGGTACCTACTGCAACAGTGCAGGGCTCCACGGCTCAGCCTGTGCTGGCATCTTGCAATTGGCTTTTCCCTGCTGCCTAGTGCCAGTGCAAGGTCTGCATTCTGATTTTTCAAACCATTTAATGGTGCATGTCCTGGAGACATCAGAAATTGGATTCTGTGCAGAATTCAAGCAGCAGCTGTGATCCTCTGGGGTAAAAAAAAAAATGCATCACTGAGCAGAGGGTGAAAGCTGAGCATAAATCACAATCATTTGGGTTGGAAGGGACCTCTGGAGCTCATCTAGTCCAATCNTTCTCTTGCTGCAGCCCAGGATGCCATTGACCAAGCATCCTTGGTTAACAGAATCAGCTTTGGGACAAACTTCTAGAGAAGACCAAGTAATCTTGCACTCTTTAAGAGTGCATTGGGCACTCTCTAGGAAGCACCCTAAAGATTTTGTCTTCAAAAATAACTTTCCTTCAAAAATAAGGTGCAGGCTCTGACTTTCATGCCCTATCTTATTATTTCCTGACCAAGTGGGTATGAGAGCTTTGCCAACTGAGTCATGAGCCTAGAAATTATCACTGGAGTCCTTCAGACAGCTTTGTACTTAAGCAAAAGGACAATCAAGACCTCAGCCTGTTCTGCTTCATGCACAGGAGTATTATTAACTCTCCAAGACATCCTCTCCTTCAGGTTCATCCTCTTGTGACCACCACCTTCTGTTTAAAGAATGCAATGGGTGTCTTGAGAAAGGAGCCTCTTTTGCTCCTGGTGAAGAAGTTATTCTCAATAGGAGGTGGTTATGTCTCTGGGCCTCTGCCTGGTTGAGGAAACTTGCTGGTGGTGCAAACAAAGTCCTGAGAAAACTACCAGAGCAAATTGTATTGGAGCATCTCCTGTGGGGCCATCTGCAGCAGCACTTGGCCATGTTTCTTGCCAAGTGTCTCTTTAGGATAAGGCCAAACATTCCTGTGGCATAACACAAAAGTGCCATCTGCTCCCTGCACAGAGCCTGAGGAAAAAGGAGCATAATTTGATTAAGCAGGAGAGAACTGATCCTACATCAAAACAATTGCAGAGCTTCTCTGGGATTGACAAATTTCAGGGGAATATCCACTAGAATAATAGAGTGGGTTGGGGTGGTTTTTTTACCATTTACACTTAGAATTCCACCACTTTGAGTGTGAAACCACAAATAAATACTAGTCCACAAAGCCCAGCTTCTAGGACATAGGTGCCAAAAATTAGCCACGTAAATTCCTATACTCCCATTAGATTTGACTCCCATTTGATGTCCACCAGCTTCATCTAGCTCATTTAAAGCACTAGTTGTTCAAAGACATTTGGAGGTGGAAACAAGGAGCTGATGGACATTCTCCATCTAGTTATGTGATGTTGATGGAAGGGTAGCATGGCCTAAGAGATATAGTTCTGTATTTGACTCTAGCTTATGTTGACTAATGAAGTTGGCTGCTAACCTCTTCTTTGCTGCTCTTCCCAGAATCATTAAGGTTGGGAGAGACCTCTAAGATCATCAGGTTCAACCATACCACTCCAACTCCTTGCCTGCTTTGTCTGGACAAATAAAGATGATCTTCTGGACATGGATGGCTCATCTTGCCTAATGATGTGAATCCTGCTTAATACCTTAATCTACAAATGACTACTTTACAGAGTTATTCCTATCGGGTCATTGAGCCTCACCAGATGGAACTCATCTCATTTATTCTAGATGTATTAAGCTAAAAATTCCACCAAAAAAAACCCCAACAAACAAAAAACCTCCACAAAACACAACACGAAACCAAACCAAAGCCCAAACACATAGAATGGGTTCAATGTCAGCTCCATCTGGACTATTCAGTCATTCCTCTGACACAAACCACACTCACCAATAATAAATGATAAAATCAGAGCCTGCTCTTGTCAGTGTGGGAAGAGGATTACCAAGCCTCAGAGATTTAGATTCTTAAAACTTCTTGTTGAAGGTGGTTAAACTGTTTCATGATCACAGGTAGAACATCTCTCAAACCTCCTGTTCTTCCTCCCCCCAAAACTTTCTCCTCTTGATGTACATGCCTTGAGCACAAGCCTCGTGGCTAAAAAAATGAGGGCTACTTTCCTCTTTAGCCAGCTCAGGATATTTTCAGTGGGAAGGGAAGGATGCATCCATCTGTCAGGTGAGTGCCTTGTCTATCTGTACATCAGGATGACAGCCACTTTGTTATATTGATAGATTCTAACCCAGGCTGGGAGTAGACTGACTTACTGATACAATTCATTACACTTTAACATCTGATGCTCTCTAGTTGCTGTTTAGGAACATTGAGTAAGTAGAAGTCCAGCACACTGATTTATTGGAGCTGGCAACTTGAGTCCAATGAAGAATCCAATGCAGGGAACTTTTTGCCAATACACAGTGACTTTGTTTACTCAATAGAGGAGGTATCCATCTTTCAGCTGGCATTGATTGCTTTTACATTTTTTTTTTCTCCATCCTGCCACAGAAGTAATTTGTTTTGGCAGAGTAAAAAATGTTAAACCTCTACACAGATAAACCAAACAGGGTGAGGAAAAAAAAAAAACCACAACTGTTCTGTTCTGTAGCATAAGGATTTTAATTTGAAGCACAGCTCCCACAGTTGATTATTTCCCAGCTTACAATGAGAAACATTCATTCAGAAACAAGCAAAATACTACCATTTTTTCTGCCCTGAGAAGCCCTGAGTGCATTGTAAAGGAGAGTGAGGAGAAGGATGCCTGCCTTCCAATTGCTCCACTTGCAGAAGGATCCACTTCTTTCAGCATCAATTTTCATGAGTGCCAAGGTCTAGGAAAGAAATGCCACTAAAAAGGCTTAAGGGGAAAGGAAAATAACTATTACTAGCCCACAAGTTGCCAAGTCAGCCATGGAAGAGAATGTAGACTTAATCTTTGAGACACTCATCATCCTGGCCAGGCTTTGCGAACGCAGCTCCGGGGAGGGCTCCATCCACGCTCTTCCCAAACGCTTTTTCCAAGCGCTGCTGGCTGCAAAGGCCAATGCAGGACAGACAAGAGTGGTTGCAAAAGGCACAGCACAAGGACTCCTCAGGAGGTAGAACCTGCAAGACACGATTCTTTCTACGCTGTCTTTTCTCCTCCAGAGTGATCCTGCGTGCCTGCTCCAAATCATCCACGGCATTCAAACTAGTGTGTGTGCAGAGCTGCTGAGTGGAGGCCAGAGGAGAGCAGTTCAGGGGAGCAATATGGCCAAGGCTGAGCTGTTGGTTCAGGGAGTCCTTGCATCTCCTCTTCAGGGCTCCTCTCTCGCCACAGCCAGGGGCAAGTTGCCCATAGAGCATGAGCTTAGGCAGGCAGGAGTTCTTCATCCTGGAGCCGTGAGCTGCCCAACGCAGCTGCGTTCTCAGCAGCATGGCCTCAAGGCTTGGAATTGCTGCTTGTTCTAGGACACACGGATTAGTCCCATCATCTGTCCAATGGATGTTTAGGATTGTCCGGAGACAGCGCTGCTGGAAGCGCTCCAAGAGTCATAGGTGGTGGCCATAGATGAGCCATGCTTGGGAACCATAGAAAAGAGCAGACAGCACAATGGCTCTAGAAACACTGAGCTTTGGACTTTTCTTCAAGTGTTTATTTCACCAGACTCTTTTCTAGAGTTTTCCCAAAGCACTCTATGCCTTTGCTAGCCTATTGTCTATCTCTCTGTCAATCTTAACATCCGAGGAGATGAGGCTGCCTAGGTAGTGACACTACTAGAGACACCAAATAGGCAGTTGAGGTAGGAGAAAGAGCTCAGGCATGAGCAAGATCCAATCTGGCTTTGGGCAGAGAGTTTGTGCTTTCACATGACAGTCAGATAGATCACAGGGATCTGCCCAAACCCTTTTTCTATTTATTGATGTTTAGTTCAGGTCAGGACTGTCCACATTTCATGTGCTTCAAAATGTAATGACACACAAGAAGTGCTTTATTAACCAATTTAGCTATTCCTCTGTCATATACTCAAAGGAAAATCAGAGCTCTTTGGAAAGTAAACCAGAGACTGACAGGAAATTTGAAACTTCAACCAAAAAGTTCTGCGATAGCCTCCCACAGAATTGTTTCCACTTTTCACTGAACTCTCCTGAATGACTCGAGCACTCTACATGTGAAGAGCCTGAAGTGTTACTCAGACAGTAAATTACACACCCAACAATGCAGTAGATTCAGTCAGGAGGTGGGTGTTAGCTGTTCAAGAGCTGTTTGAGGCTGCACATTCAGTGATACTGCTAAGCTGAGTAGGATGTTTGGGCTTTCCAGAGAAATCAAGTAAATTGTTGATGCCCAGATTCTCTGGAAATTGGGTCATTTGCTTACTTTTGTAAATGAAAGGTTAGATGTGAAGGCTGAAGAATCATCCAAGTAGCCACTGAAAACAGAATAAGACTCAAGAGGTAATTTTCAAATCTTTATTTTAGACATCCAAGTCTGGGATGTAGAAAATTACAGCAGCAATGCATCATTTATTCTGGGAGGTATGGTGTCATGCTAAGGTGGCTATACATCTGCTGGGTCAAAGTGGCTCCTAGTCACACCTTGCCATGAAACACTTACAAATCCAATAGTTTAGCTTTCTCTCCACCATTTTTTCCTAAGATCCAGTTGGGGTGATGGAGAAGACACCTCCAGAAAAGACAATCACAATAAGAAACTGAAGTTACAAGCAGATGTCTTTATTCACGTGCAACAGTAAAGTTCTGTGTAAGATTTCAGTCTCGGTGTCAGGAAGAAGAAGAAGGAATAAAGTATAGACAACTGTCAAACAGGGGAGTTTTCAGTGCAAAATGGGTCAATAAAAAAAAACCATCAGACTCCAACAGAGCTCATGTGCTTTCTTGGTAAACCAGATTAGAACAACATCATCATTCTGCATAGAGGATTCTCCAGCTCCACATTCCATGCACTTTGCTAATCTTTCTCTCTGCAAGTGCAAAAACCTCTCCAGGAACAAAGCAGAAAGAATCTCTTAGCATTCCACAAACCTTTAGAAAGAGTAAATACTTGCTTCAAATTACACTTTCCACTCACTACCCCTCCTACACAGATAGCAATGAGCTCTTCATGCCCCAGGAGGGCAAGGAGGCAATTCCTTGTAAATGTTAAGTGCTGCCTGTTGCTGCTTCTCAAATGTCATCTCAAACACTTGTGATTGAATGAGCAAGGTCTGTTGCTTCTTTCCCCCCCTCAGCTTTCCTACATCATTAAGCATTGCACAGAATTCATATCCCTGTATAAAATGTGCTGCATTTCTGACATGGTACTGGAGAGATTCCACTTGTGTGTAGGAGTAGGGGAGAGAGCCCCTGCATGGGTAACATGCAGGACAATTTCACCTTAATATGATGAGCTGTGCCTGGAAGTACACACAAACCATGTACAACACAGAAAGGGATTTCTTATCATTTATTTGGCTGTTTATTATCAAATGGTGCCTAGCAGCATTTTTTTTTTATTGTGTTTAAAAAGCCATACAACTGCATTCCACTACATTCCTTGGCAAAAAGATTATTGGTCTTCTAATGAGAAATGAATCATAAAGTTAAAATTAAGAATGGAAGAGTACAGCCTATTAAAATAGATTTAAAAGAGTTTAATTTGCCAGTTCTTCAAACACCTTTTTATTTGGCATGGTTCCACTATAGAAAACTGAACTCTGATGATTTTTAGCAGCTGAATGTCTAGCCAACCTCTAAAAGAGAAAAGGAAGTGCATGGTGTGTTACCTGTGTAGAAATCCTATTGTAGCAATAGAACCAGAGAAGCTATTTTGGGTGAGTAAGGAGGCCTAGAGTAGGATGTGATCACTAGAACAAGAGAGGCTGGAGTGGGAATTGGATTCTGTCACCTGAAATCTGTGATTCAGTGATCCTGGCCTCAAGAACTCTCAAGAACTCTCCTAGGAGCCTCCTCCACATCCCAAAGATTGGTTTAAATAAAAGAGCCAACTTGAAAATAAAAGCAACTCTGGACTGAAGCTCATAGATAGTGGAAGACAATAAACAACCTTAAACACCAAACCAAAGTGGTACCAAGAAACCCCAAACCCCTGGTGTGAAGTGAACTCCTCTTTTTTGACTCTAATTGTAGATCTCAGCAGGCACTGTGATATAACACCCTGCAGGATACTTGTTAATAAACTCAAATAGTCTCATTTTCATTTCTTTTACCCATTAAGTAGATGATCACAATTTAATAGAAGGAGAACCATTTTCAGCATAGAATAGTTAATTATCAATTTTTCCAGTCCTGGGTAGATTCTTTCTGGGGTAGAGGCTAAGTTGATATCAAATTAACTGGTTGTAATTTTGACCAGTGTTTGCTGTTCTCAAAAAGCTTATTCCAGTCAGGAGTGGAGTGAATTTGCTTTTTAATTCCTCATGGGTTATTGCAAGGTTCTGGTCAGAAAGCATGTAGTTGTGTTTAGTGAAAAGCATATTAAAGATTAATCCAGCAAAGACTGCCCATAAACATTTACCACTGGAATACCATCAAAGTTAAAGGTGTCAGTAAACAGGACACTGAAAGAAGCCAGCCTCCATGAGTTATGGTGGTGGGGGGAACAAATCCCAGGCTGGAGCAGCAGCTTGCAACCCCTTGGCAGGACATTGCTTTGCAGGTGGCACTTGGAAAGCGGGAATGGATCCCGGCGGAAAAGGCTGAAGTGGATTCTCTCTCTTCATTTGCTCAGGCAAATGATTGCTTACCCCAGCTGTTGTTTGGGGAACTATTCCTCTCAGAAAGAGGATCTAGTGCAAGCATCAAGCTGGCTCTTGGGAGGAATACAAGACACAACCAAGTCAACAGAGCAGCTTTGGGATGAATTCCTGATGCTTGATCTTTTTTCCAAGCAGCCGCACCTGGAGAGGGAAAACTGAGCCATTGGCTACATTCAGGGCAGGTTGGAGAGGATACTTAACAAAAAAAACCTGCCCAAATAATGATATTTGATGGCAGAGGATTTCTTGCTGAACAGCATCCCTTGTTGAGATTCAATCTGAATTGTTGTAGTTTTATTCAAACTAATGTTTGTCTTTCCATTCTGTTGCTACAGCTGTTGATAATTCAACATACACTACTTAATACAGGGTAGCATTATATAAACAGTGGTACAAAAAAAGACATCTTTTCCCTTAGAAAACCAGCCTAAAGTGCAGGCAAAGTCATTATACATAGAAATAACTATGAGACAAATGCCAGTGCATTTATAATGCTTTATTAATCCACAAAGAACTTTATAATCCTTTAATACAACACTTCTATTCAACTGTCCTATGAAACAATAAAAGCTGGGAATGGTAAATAATTATCTAATCCATCAAGACTCTGAATATAATGAGTATTGACTTTTTTGTTTTTATTTTGGAATATTTCAAAGCAATTCCTACCTCTTTCTCCTCCTACCTCATGACATCAAGTAAAGAGATAATAATAGAAAAATACCTTCTATTAACTTCCTCACATGTGAAAATGCAACCCAAAAAAGCCTATAATACACACAGGGAAGATTTGAAAGGGCTGTAATTGTTTTAGAGTGATACCATTAATAAATAAATAAATCCTTCTCCCTATCAGAAAAAGCAAAGCAGCATGAATGCTAGACTTATGTAAATAAACCTAATGGGTGATAACATTAATTAGTGGCACAACATGTTTTTTGCTCCTCATTCTGCAGATAGCAGGTATTCCTTTATGAGGATTAATTTATATTTTAATTAGAAAGTTACATATTCAGCAGCCTTGCCATGAACAATTAGCAAGCCCAGTGCATTTAAGGATTTTTCAATTTAGCCTAACCATGTTGACTTTCCAAGGGTCATTTTGGAGCAATCTGTTTCACAGGAATGGGGAGCTACAGGTTTCCTTCACATCCACCTGTTACCTCTGGATAAAAACTTCTAAGCAGTAGTTTGCAATGCTTCCAACATGGCTTCCTTTTCTAATTTAGCTCTCATAAAATATTGATGTTAAATATTAATTGGTAGGGAAGGTCTCTACGGAGGTTGAAGAAGGTAAAATTGTTTGTGAAGTAATGAATTTGGGAGAGAATAAATCAACTTCACGTGTTGAGCAAGTGGGAATGTGCTAGCAAGGGTTGATTTCATGTGTAATTTTTAGGTAAGATTAGTGAATCAGAAGGTTAATAAATGTCAAATCATTCTATAATATGTTGGCAGTATATATATAGCATGAGGTTTCATCTGTATAGAAGCAACAACAAGGACGGACAAGCTATTCTATTCCATACACATCTGAGCCAACATACATAGATCTGAACCAACTCTATTCACACTCTTTTTCACCATGATGCTCCAAAAGGGCCATGGCAGAATTTGATGACCAGGATGGTATCTACATTAGATATCATACTGATGGAAGCCTATTTAACCTAAGGGGTTTCAAGGCCCATACTAAGCCCATAAAGCATCTTGTCCAGGAGCTGCTTTATGCTGCTGACGCTGCCCTTGTTGCCCAGACAGAAGTAGCTCTGCAGCGTTTAACGTCCTGCTTTGCAGCCACTGCTCAGCTTTTGGGGCTGGAAGTTAGTTTAAAGAAAACAGAAGTTTTATATCAACCTGCACCTCAGGAAGTTTTTCACCATCCTCATATCATCATTGGTGATTCAGAACTTAAATCAGTCCAACAGTTTAACTACCTAGGCAGCCTCATCTCCTCGGATGTTAAGATTGACAGAGAGATAGACAATAGGCTAGCAAAGGCATAGAGTGCTTTGGGAAAACTCTAGAAAAGAGTCTGGCGAAATAAACACTTGAAGAAAAGTCCAAAGCTCAGTGTTTCTAGAGCCATTGTGCTGTCTACTCTTTTCTATGGTTCCCAAGCATGGCTCATCTATCGCCACCACCTACGACTCTTGGAGCGCTTCCAGCAGCGCTGTCTCCGGACAATCCTAAACATCCATTGGACAGATGCTGGGACTAATCCGTGTGTCCTAGAACAAGCAGCAATTCCAAGCCTTGAGGCCATGCTGCTGAGAACGCAGCTGCGTTGGGCAGCTCACGGCTCCAGGATGAAGAACTCCTGCCTGCCTAAGCTCATGCTCTCTGGGCAACTTGCCCCTGGCTGTGGCAAGAGAGGAGCCCCGAAGAGGAGATGCAAGGACTCCCTGAAACAACAGCTCAGCCTTGGCCATATTGCTCCCCTGAACTGCTCTCCTCTGGCCTCCACTCAGCAGCTCTGCACACACACTAGTTTGAATGCCGCCCATGGTTTGGAGCAGGCACGCAGGATCACTCTGGAGGAGAAAAGACAGCGTAGAAAGAATCGTGTCTTGCAGCTTCTACCTCCTGAGGAGTCCTTGTGCTGTGCCTTTTGCAACTGCTCTTGTCTGTCCCAAATTGGCCTTTGCAGCCAGCAGCGCTTGGAAAAAGCGTTTGGGAAGAGCATGGATGGAGCCCTCCCTGGAGCTTCATTTGTGAAGCCTGGCCATAACCTGACCTCTGACATCTGAGCCATCTGGGGTGGTGGACTGGTAACTCTCATTGTGAGGATCTGAAGCCCAGCTCTGCTGTTGCAAGACTCTGTCTGTTCTACCTTTGATTTCAATCCAATAGTTCCTGAATCCAGTTCCAGGATCCAGCCCCCGAGTCTGGTTCCTGTCTGCTGGTGAGTCTTCCTGCCACAGGATCAGTGAGGACAGTGAGGTAGTTGCCATCAAGGGGACGTTGTGTGTGGTATTGGTTCTGTGTATATTTATATATATATTTCATTTTATTGTTATTATTTTCATTAAAGTACTTTAAGTTTTCATTTCCAATCCACAAGTCTCTCTCTTTTTCTCTCTGTTAATTCCCTTTTACCTTCCTGGAGTAGGGGAAAGAGGAATAATAGAGAACATCTGTCACTGGATTAATGGTCTGCCCAGCCCTAACCCTTGACAACCTTAGATGTGAGGCTCTCTAGTCCTGCCATCAGCTATAATGCTGGTTATTATTTTTTCCCCATCCTCAGTTCTGCAGTACAGCTATGTCATACTAAGCAGGGCTTCACAAAGCTCACAGACTCAGCCTGGAGAACTCAAGGATAGGGAAGGTCTCCAGAGGTATTCTACTCCACTACTGCTGATATTTTCTCCTCTCTCACTATTTCCTTTCCCACATCAGCAGCCTCTTTGCTCCTTAAATTGGGACCTGAGAGCTGTCTGTAACTAAGAGCTGTTGCTGATACTATCCCTCCTTTGAGAAAGTGAAGTTTTGCCAGCAATTAGGGAGCCAACACTTTGTTGGCTCACTGCCTTGCCATGAAGGATGGAGTAGTTTTCACCTAATATTACCTTTCTCAACATTTCACAAGCTCCTCTGAATCCTTGTGATAACTCCTAGGCCTTCCTCTGCTAATTTAAGGAACACTGGCCATCCTTTTGCACATAGGCACAGTCACCTGAGAGACCAATGTTCCACTGATCAGCAAGAAGTTATTACAATATAAGCTGTTATCTCTTGCCAGTTGGTGCACAGCCCTAATCCTCTCTCAAACCACTACTGACACCTGCATCATTTCTCAAGCTATTTGATAAGCTGTGGCTAAAACTGAGCAGTGATGAAGAGTGAAGAGTGAAGGAAATCTTCTTTTCCTGATTGAAGTGTAGAGAACTGTCCTCTCTTTCAGTTCCTGTCTTTCATAACTGAACCAGTCGTCCTCAGTCATGGTTTTCTTTACCTCCATTTATTTGGATATTTAGCCAAACATTTGTCTTTTCCCCTCTATTTCTGTGCTGGAGGCCCCAGCCAAGAGCAGGGATGTACTATGCTGGCTGCTCTGTGTTTGCAATTAAACACATACAAGCACAAATAGTGTGGGAGAGGTCCTTGTCCCTAAGAATTCCACTTCATTCAGGAGGAATAAAAAACCAGAGGCTGCTCAGGGGGAGGTGAATGTCACCCAGAGTCTGTGTCACAGATGGAGAATGAACTCAGGTTTTGGAAGCTACACACAGCTATGTTTCTGTTCACAGCCCTTGAGGGGATGTAAAGGAAAGTGTCTGGCAGCTAGTTGCAAACAACAAAAGCTGAAAGGGGGTAGAGGGAAGAGCCCTGCAATGCAGATGAATTTCCCTTATATCAAATGCTTTCTATTCAAAAGAGCTACAGAGGGAAAAAAAATGCCATTAGCATCCTGTGACTCCCTGCAGGTGCTTCACAAAAGTTGTCCTAGCCAGGACTGATTTGAAGCCTTGCATCTCTCTTTTTCTATTCTGTCATATTTTTTTGCTTTGGAAGGTACCAGAGTTAGGTCCATATAAATTATGCCTTGGGGTTTTATTTTCCCCACAGTTATGATATAATTATTTTCCCTTCCCTGGAAACTACCACTGCCAGCTTTTTGCATCCAAGCAAACAGAGCATCTCCCAGACCCTGAGCCCTTTGCCACTGGCTCTTTTCAGAGGATGATGATTCCCAGAAGCAAATAAAGATAAAAATTCCCAGACTGAAAGCCTTGCTAACAAAAAAAAAGAGAGATACAGGCCCAAAGGTACCTTTTGGCCAGCACTTACTAACTCTCTCCTTTAGCACTGTGTATGTTAATTATTTTCATACTTTCCAGGCAAAGCAGCAAAATCTGCTTCATTTAAACCATCTTTCTAAAAGAGGAAATGATCATAGAATCACAGAATCATAGAATGTTAGGGGTTAGAAGGGACCCAGAAAGCTCATCTAGTGCAACCCCCCTGCCAGAGCAGGAGCACCTAGAGCAGCTCACACAGCAATGTGTCCAGGCAGCTCTGCAATGGCTCCAGACAAGGAGACTCCACAGGCTCCTGGGCAGCCTGGGCCAGTGCTCTGGCACCTGAACTGCAAACAAGTTTCTCCTCACCTTCATCCTAAACCTCCTGTGCTCCAACTTGCTCCCATTGCCTCTTGTCCTCCCATTGGATGCCATGGAGCAGAGCCTGGCTCTCTCCTCCTCACACTCACCCTTCCCATCTTTCTAAGCATTGCTGAGGTTTCCTCTCAGTCTCCTNTATTAACAGTTACTGTAAATTTTATCCATCTATCTATTCCATTTAAGCATCCTTCTTCCTCTAGACCTGTTCAAGGTCAGGTTGGATGAAGCTTTGAGCATCCTGACCTAGTGGAATGTGTCTCTGCCCATGGCAGTTGGGTTAAAACTAGATGATCTTTAAGGTCCTTTCTAATCCAAACCATCTAATGATTCTATGATAAATGATATCTCTAGTCCCTGTAGGACTCTAGACACTCTTAGTTCAGCTACTGACTCACTGAGTGACTTTGGACTAACCCTTGACCTCTCTCAGTCTCAGATCCTGTGCCTGTAAAAGGCAATAACCCTTTCAGCTAAGCATTTATACTGCATTTATCTAGGATTTAGCTGAACCTCTCAAAGCACCATTGTTGTTTCTCTCACATTCTCCTATTTCCTGGCATAGATTTGCATCCAGCTTCCCACAAAACTCTTGCCTCTCCCCTGCATTTTGTCTGCAGCTGTGTGGTGACTCACAGCCTTCACCGAACACAATGGAAGTTTTCATGTTTACTTCCAGATGTTGTCTCCACTGTCCATTCACTTTACTGCATAGCCTATAATCTACAGCATTACCCAATCCACAGCATTTCTGTGGATTTCTGCTGCTGGGAGGTTTACTTCCAGGTTTCAATGGGAAAACAAAGAAAATCAATCAGAAAGGAAGCCAGCTTGCCAGACACTAGTGTGTCAACAGCAGCTGGACGAGAGCCTGGAAGTTTTGTCCTCTCTTGGGGTTGACAGTGGAAAAAGGAGTCCACAGTGCAAAAAACCATTCATCTGCCCCATTCTCAGAAGAACCTGGTCTTGTCATTTTGTAGAATTGGTTTTGTCATTTTGTAGAATTGGTTTTGTCATGTACATTTAGTGCTTTGCTTGGCAACATCACAAAACACTTCCTTGGCATCTGACTTGAGTGAACCTAATACATTTACTTATGTTTTTGGAGAATGTTTTCTTTAGGCTCTGAGTTACCTTTACAGACAGCTTGGCTACTTCTACAGTGATAAGTTAAACACATATCATCATCACATCCATAAAAAGTTACTTTAGTCTCTGGAACAGTCTCTGTCTGTTGCAGGTGACCATTGGCCATGCTAACCCCTAAACTGTCTCAGAAACTCTTTTAGTAAGTGCCAGTGCCTAAAAACATTTACTTGCCCAGGTTCATTTACTGCTATGGAAGAAGTTTATATCCTCCAGTATCTCTTATTTTGTTAGATATCTTATTGCCACACTGCAAAATACACATCTGCACACACAGAAGCCATTAGTCCTGTCATAACCAAAACCATTGGCCCTAGGAATATGTTTACACTTATTTTGTGCTATTAAAGAACATGATCACTAATCAGATTGTCTCATGACTAAAGCTGGAACTTGAGTGAGGGAAATACCCAAATAATCTATTTCTTATTGTTCTTTCCATGGCCTATGCCTGCTCTTAGTGTCTAGCCTGGATATAGTCATATACCTCCTCTTTGTCATTTTTATGCAGTTCCACTAAACTCTTTGACCATCAGGGTGGGATAAGTGAAATTAGAGAGGTCTACATGGGAGCTTCCCTCGTAGTCAATGCAAAGTGACAGCTCTCTCTGGAGTGCCAGTTGTCTCACCCTGAGGTAGATATCTGACCTAATTCAACAGAATTTCCATCTAAATGTGCTTGTTTGTCCTCACAAAGTCAAAAGAGATGAGCTAGCTGAAGAAGTGTACATGGCAAACATCAGAAAGCAGGCAGGAGTCACACCTAGATGTACATTATCTGCTAACTCACAGCCCTGGAGGGGATGCATGCTTATCTAGCAAGAGGATGAAAACTCTGCTAGTACCAGGAGTCATATCATAGAATCATAGAATCATAGAACAGTTATAGCTGGAAGAGACCTTGAAGTGCAGCCGTGCAGCCTTTGT
>VWZO01021179.1:905844-916610 GCA_013396975.1 Bucco capensis | reverse complement strand
GAAGGAAAGGAAGGAAAGAAGGAAAGGAAGGAAGAAGGAAGGAAGGAGGAAGGAAAGAAGGAAAGAGAGGAAAGAAAGATGGAAAGAGAGGAAAGAAAGACGGAAAGAGAGGAAGGAAGGAAGGACAGAAGAGAGAAGGAAGGAAGGACAGAAGAGAGAAGGAAGGAAGGAAAGAGAGGAAGGAAGGGAAGAAGGAGAGGAAGGAAGGGAAGGAGAGGAAGGAAAGAAGGAGAGGAAGGAAAGAGAGGAAGAAGGAAGGAAGGAGAGGAAGGAAAGCGAGGAAGGAGAGGAAGGAAAGAGAGGAAGGAAGAAGGAAGGAAGGAAAGAAGGAGAGGAAGGAAAGAAGGAAAGAGAGGAAGGAAAGAGGGAAGGAAGGAAGGAGAAGGCTACCAACCATCTGTGGGCTCTACTTGTTTGTCTGAGTTTGGACAGAGTTTTACTGGAATTTAACCAGAAATCCTTGTTGACATGCTTACATTTGCAAATAAAGGATAACTTCAGAATCTTTTCCAGCAAGAGAAATAAGACCTGGGCCTGTTAGGCAGTGCCTGTGCTTACCCAGAGCAGCACTGATTTAGCTGTGTCTCCAGCAGAAGAATGCTGCAGAGGCTGAAAGGTTGAATCTGCCATGGATTTATAGAGGGAAAAGCCCTTAGATCATTTGTGTCTGAAGATGAAGTACCTTGCACTCATTGTTCACAAGGGAATAGCAAAAGTATTGTTGTGTTACTCTGGTGGCAACCCCTTTAATGTCTGACTAAGCAAGAAAAAGAGGGGAAAAAAATAAGCTTTTTTGAAGTTAAAGAGCATCAGATGAAACTTGAGTTGTAAGAGTTTCTTGCTTTCCATTTACCTGCTTTAATCTTCAGGTATAAAGAGTCTTTGCTTTTGAGCAATTTGGGATGTTTTTACAGGGAGATCACAGAACTGCTGAGGGTAGGAGGGAGAATGCCTACTCCAACCCTCTGACCAAACAAAGTCAGCTGGAGCTGTTTGCTTAGCTGAGGTTTGACTGTTTCCCAGGAGGGAGACACACACTCAGCCTCTCTGGGTACCTCTTCCACTGCCTGACCACCCTTACATTCAAAACATATTCTTTTAAAAGTCCTTTCTGATATTGAATGGAAATTGCCTGTTGTCTCTTATCCTGACACTGGACACCAAGGAGAAGCTTGGCTTTGGCTTCTTTCCCTCCCTCCATCAGGTATTTATACACATGGGTAAGATTCCCTTAAGCCTTCTCCTCTCCAGCCTCCTCTCCCTCAGCCTTTCTTCATATGACAGAAGCTTTTACCCTTTATTCTTCTCCAATATGTCCATATTTATTGCTACCACTGATTCCTTACCCCACCTGCTTGAAGACAAACCTAAGAGCCTTCTTGAAGGCTCCCTGAGAGCCACTCAGGGAGGAAGAGATGACAGAATGGAAAGAATGCACTTTCAGTCTTTAGATCTTTCTCCTTGGTAGCATCTCTGTTGGGAAATTGCAAACAAAACACAACCTAAAAGGAATTTCCAAGAAGGCTGCAGAGGGCCTGCTTGCAAAGGCCTGCAGGGAAAGGACAAGGGGCAATGGTTTTAAATTGGAGAAGAGTAGATTTAAACTGGACATTAGAAAGAAGTTTCTCAGCATGAAAGTGGTGGAACACTGGAACAAGTTGCTCAGGGAGATGGTTGAGTTGCCATCCCTGGAGGCATTGCAGGTGAGGCTTGCCAGGGCTCTGGGCAAGCTGCTCTAGTTGGGGATGTCCCTGCCCACTGCAGGGGGGTTGGACTAGATGAGCTCCAGAGCTCCCTTCCAACCCAAATGATTCTATGACATTAAGAAAGCAGAATGCATACCAGAAGAGAGAAGGCACCTTAGACCATAAACTATAGAATATGTCAAGTTGGAAGTGATCTATAAGGATCATGGAGTCTGATGGCTAACCCAAGCTCATTGAGGTTGTGTTTAGCAAGGGAAAGATGGAAAAGAGGAGACTGAAGGAGAAGTAAGGCAGGAACTCTGTAGAGTGTCTTCCAGTAAGAGATTTGTATAGCTGATAGGGTTCAGGTGAGGACCAGACACTGAAAGCACTGGTGACCACTGCTGATGGTCAGTATGAGAGTAAGATAGATTTAAAGGTGTGTAAAGTACCAAGGATGACACATCAAGGACATTCTCCATGAGTAATGGCAGCAGACATGAGCTTGCTGCTGCCTAACAGCTTTTACAGCACAGAAACTTCTTTCCCCTGCATGTCTGCTTTTCTCTCAAAGCCAGACATGATTTTACCTCTTGACCTGGCTATCTTTCCTTCTGCACTGAGGGGAAAAAAGTCCACACAGCCAAGAATGATTTGGCATCAACTCAGGAAAGATAAATCTGCAAAATGGAGGGGAGGGGGGGAACCTTACCCTATTGAAACATATGCAGCATCTCCAGGTCTCTCAGATTAAATGCTTCCACAGCATTCTGTTGGCTTCATTTGATTCTCTTCTGTTTTTCTGTTTCTTTTGATAAATATCCATATTTCCCCTGGACTGCCAGATTATCCCCAGGTAGCTTCACCTCATTGTTTTACAGGTTTTTTCTCATCAGCAACTCAACACTCAGACTGATGTCAAGAGTCCCTCCCAAACTTCCTTCCCTTCTAGTTGAGAAGCTTTTGGTGACTGTAGTTGCCATGGATTTGGGAAAAGCTTTGTTTGACATAGGTGAAAACAGGTTCTTGATGGAAACTTCATCCTTCAGGCACTGGTGTCTGAGTTTGAACACCAAAATGTATTTTGTAACTTTTCTCTCTATGATCCTAGACTTGTCAGGGTTGGAAGGGAGCTGAAAGCTCCTCTAGGTCCAACTTCCCTGCCATGGGCAGGGACACCTGGCACTAGAGCAGCTTGCTCCCAGCAACACTGCCAGGGATGGATGGAGCTGCCACCACCTCTCTGGGCAACCTGGGCCAGTATCTCAACACCCTCATGGGCAACAACTTCCTCCTAACATCCAACCTAAATCTCCTCTCCTCAAGCTTGGATCCATTCCCCTAGTCCTAGCACTGCCTGACATCCTAACAAGTCCTTCCCCAGCCCTCTTGTAGCTCCCTGCAGATCCTGCAAGGCTAATGAACACTTTGGAGTTGTTACTTCAGAGAAATCCTTGAGTTTGAGACCATTTCCTTGAAGAAAAGTTCAGGGGAAAAACAGAGCAAGTTCCTGGTCATCATTTTTCTAATCATATTCCTACTTGACAAGCCATCATCTAGTTTTTAGTAATAAATAATTTTGAAGAGGCAATCTGGTAGAAAAGCATCCTGTATCATTCCCATGTTTTTAATTAAGAGCTAAGATAACCTGAGATCATTTCTGCCTTCCTTCAGCTGAAGGAAAACATTGACTAACACAACAATATTTATCTTCCTCCAGATCCCTGGTTCAAAATGATAGCAAAAAACCTATATCCAAACACAATGTGAAGGTTTGAGATATCCAGTGCTGCAAGAAGAGGTGGCAGCCACCTCAATTAAATAGCTCAGCATTAATGGTGGAGAGGGGAGATGATTATATATTTAAACTGCCTGCCTCACCATTGTAACAAAAAATCAGAAGAGAAGCCAAAAAAGTCTTGTGGGAAAGAGATAATATTTTAACTATCTCTATTTTGGAACCCTTCATCAATTGTGAAATGCCATAGGAGTTAAGAAAACATTTTATCAGCTAAAACTGATTGAGTGTTGTTTCTCTATAGAGAGGAAATTCTTGCCTGCTGCTATTTTTTGTTTCTTCAGAACAATTTTCTCTCCAGAGACTCTACCAGGCTTCAAGCCCTCTTGAACCATTGCTGCTAGCCATAAGCTTAACTATTTTGTTGTGTTTGTTGAGGAATCAACTTGTTATTTTGTCCCAGTTAGTTAAATTAACTTTATTTTCTACACTGATCCCCCAAGACCAAGCAGAAAATAAAATATCAGCAGGCAGAAAAAAAGCAGCACAACTGGAAGCTGGATTTTGCTGGCTTCTTAGCAAGAGATTTTTCTGGTTTCTTAGGAAAAGATTTTTCTGGCTTCTTAGCAAGAGATTTTTCTTGCTTTTACAAAAAGAGAAGGAAGCCAACTGACTTCCCTGCACATTTCCCTTCATCAGGGGTCCAGGATGAATAAACTAACCTTCCAGAGTTTAGTTCCTTTTTCCTGTAAGCATCTATGACCTCTCAGCAGTTTGGAGGTTTTTTTATGTGGGTTTGGAAGATGTAGGTGATTTGCTTTCATTGTTTGGGTGCACACCAAATCCAAAGGAAAGAGGAGCAATAGGGGTGGTGGCAACTTTGTCCCCCTCTGCTTTTCAAGCCCCTGCTTTTCTTCTCCTTCACCATAGCCAAAGAGGGTGTCTGATGCCATTGAGAGAAGGCTCAGAGCTTTGACAGTTCCCCAGAAGAGGTCCCAATTGCTCACTGCTGTGATGGGGCAGCAGCTCTCCAGAGTTTTCCATCACACATCTCCATCCTGTTGTGTTGTGCTCTTCCTCTTCTTCTCCCATAGTAGCAACAGCTCCACTCCAGCCCCTGATCACTTCTGCCTCTTGCCAAGAAGCCTAGAGTAGCCTTTAAGGCATAAATGGCATAGAAATTACTCTCAGACACTGTCAAAACTAATCAACAAGTGCCCACTCCTACCCTTTATGGAAGACTAAGGAGGGGATGTAATTAACAGTTTACCCTATGTTTGCAAACAATGGAAAGGAAGGGTTCTGGCTGTCAAAGCATCTCCTAGGGCTTAGGAAGTCAAGGAAGAGGATCTAGAAGGTCTTCCCTGAGCTGGAGGAAGATCTACAGCCTCCAGCAGCAGAAGGGAATGTGCCCAAGGCAGGATGGATTTGTGCATCCCTCTGCCTTGACACATGCAAACCCCATTTCCAGCAGCTAGTCTCTGCACACTCACCTCCTTCTGTCTCCTGCATGTCTCAGGGCTCTGCTTGCCTTGGCCTTTAAACCTGAGATTGATTCAACCTGAAGAGAGTGGTAGAAGAGTTGAGAATTGGCCATTTCACCTTGCACTTCTTGCTGTTGGGGCAGGAGGGAGGTTGAGGGGTGATGTTGTTATTTTAGTCATAGAAACCATGTTCCAAATAAGAATTTGGAAAAGAATTATGAAGTAATTGGTGCTTACCTCTTCCTCCTTGCAGAGAGGCTGGAACATTATTTATTCCTACCTTGGAGCAAAAGCTGCACACAGATGACTTTTTGCATCTAAATGCCACTAAAGACAACCACTGAGTTCCTCCTGCTCTCCATCCCTAAACATTTTACCTGTTCATCTCATGGTTTTTTGGAGCACCAGGGTTCATTTATCCTTGTCACAGAGTAAATCTTTTAACAAAGATTTATCCTACCTTTCACTTTTCAGGAGGCTGAGTTCTACTTTGCTGAACTTGTGTTCCCTAAAGCCTAGATTTGCTGGAACACAGGACAGATTGCCACCAAGGAAAAAACAGCAATGCCCTCGAGGACCTCTTGTGCTTAGCTGATTTTTCTAGGAAAAAGAAATCACATTTCCTAGAGCAAAGCAACTGCCAAGAAGCTGCATGGTAGTGTGTGAAATTCCCTTCTTTCCAAAAGGCTTGATTTTCTGTGAGCTCCAATACCATGTGCAAAGATAGAAAGGAGTTAGGAGACACAAAGGCACTCATGGACACAAGTCTTGCTCCAGAAAATCAATGTGTAAATTGAACTTCTCCAAGCATGCAGGACTACAGCATGAGTTGAACAAGTGGGAATATCAACATGGTTTGGGTTTGGGTTTGTTTTCTGAGGTTTTATTTGTTTTTTTCTCTAGTATTTCATGCTGCACACAAAACTCATGCAGAGCCTCTGACTATGCCACAGGCTGGGCTGGCAAGAATTTCACTGATGGGACTGTTCTTGACAGATATTTTGAACAATCCAGGCTGGTTTGGCCTCATGTTGGCACAGGAGTTATTCCTGCTAATTCTGTGCTAGGATTAAAATGCTAACAAATAAAAAGAGAGCTACCACTGCTTGCTCTTTATTTGCTGGAGTCACAATTTTTCCACAGAAGTAAGTAGATTTCTGAGAGTCCATCTTAGGGGGAATAGTACCCCAGAAATCATCTCTTAGACAACATCTAACCATTTCAGTAGGAAGTTCCTATCAAGAGCATATTTCAGTGTATATTCCTCCAGTTGCTTGCAGTGGTAAGGTTGGGGAGTGGAGTTTAATATTATCATTCTTGAAACCCTCTATAAAACATCAAAACCTCACATAGCAGCTGATCACCTTGGCTTAAAAGACCCCAAAGTTTAATTGTCTTTTTGGACCAGTTTTATTTCCAATCATTCCAAATCAAACCATTTTCCCTTTCTCTAAATTCAAAGTCATAAAAATTCCTCTTGCTCTCCCTCTTTTTGCCTCGTTGGGCTAGATAAGGGCTACTTTACAAAACACTCTGTGCCTCTGTATTTACATATAGCTTCCCATAATGAGCCACTAATGTTATTTGAGGCCTCCAAGCAGTGTTGAAATACAGATTCTTATTAATAAGGATAGCACTTACATATTCCTGTTGTGGCAATGGCAATCCTTCCCTCCCTGCCTGCAAATGCTGCAGGAGAGGATGTCAGCTGCATTTCAAATGAGTGTGGCAGGGAAACAGCATTAACCACAGCAGCAACTCCCTGAGATATTAAACATGTTCCTTCTTGGAATGAATTTTGGCAGTGCAGATTCCTAAAGCAATAAACTTCTAGTATTTAAAGGGAGCTTATAAAAAGGAGGGAGAGAGACTTTTTCCATGGGTGGATAGTGGATAGATAAGGGGGAATGGTTCTAAACTAGAAGAGGGGAGAGGAAGATGAGGTGTTAGGAAGAAATATTTTCCTCAGAAGGTGGTGAGGCATTGGAACAGGTTGCCCAGAGAAATTGTGGATGCTCCATTCCTGGAAAGGTTCAAGGCCAGGTTGGATGTGACCCTGGGCAAGCTGGTCTGGTGGGTAGTATCCCTGCCCATGGTAGGGAGCTTACAACTAGATGATCTTTAAGGTCCCTTCCAACCCAAACCATTCTATCCTTCTATTCAGAAAAAAAGAAGATATTATGTTGGAAACTTTGGGCCAGGTTTGTAGCTGAAGTGAACTGACAGCAGCCAGGCCAAAGGAGACTCCATCAAGCCTAATAAATCTGATCTTACCTTTGGTGTCTCATCATCTTTGCTACCAAGTGATGAAAAATCTGTTGACAATGATCCTCTATCACCAGAGTCAGGACACCCATAGTGGGTAGCTGAGCTGGGAAAGCTGCCTTAACTCTCTTCCCACAGTTGGCCAGCTCTGTTGGCCACAGAGTTGCCACTCTTCACATCTGCCATCTTTAAAGCAGGTTGGGAATATTTGTCAGGCAATGGTTTTCCATCTGTAAATAACATTTGGTGGGAATGGAGACATTGTGCTGAACATGTTGATTTGGGGGAAGTGTCTGATAGGAAAATTGGAGGAACAGGGATTGTTTTGACGTCCTCATCTCTCTCTGATGTTGAAATGTTTTGTTTCAGTCAAGAAGACAGGTTTCATTTTGACTTTCTCCCTCTGTTTTCTTTCATCCTCATTTTACATTACGATCCTCTTGCTGCTGTGTGTATATATTTGCCTATTACAGTAACAGTTCCTTGGGACAGCTGAAAATATGCTGAGATGAAAGGAAATGAGTATATTTCATAGTTTTCTCTGAATAGTATTGATTACTCCACAACATAATGTTTGTACAATCACTGATGGCTTTGATGGCTTTTTTGGTTGTTTTTTTTTTTCTCCTTGTCACTAAAGTTTCATTTTGCTGCAAAAGCAATTTTCAGAATAGCAGCTTTTCCCCACAGAAGGGAACATTTATTTACCATTAAAACTAATGTGCTACACTAACAGTGTCTAATCACATTCAGCTGCCAGGACAATTAATTTGCCCACTGCCTGTCCGTGGCTGCTGATCAACAAGTCCTCATTGTACAACCTTACCCTTGCATTGAAATAAGTTAATTCAACCTCCTTGCTGGGAAAATCAGGTATTATTTCTCTACAGTGCCCACAGAAGGTAGTTTTGGACTCTCATTTCAATGTGATGGAAAAGCATGACAGCAATCAGGTTAATTTTCATGTTAATCCTTGTGAGGGTGTGCAGGCAATCTAGAAATATCTCTGCTTCTGAACATCCTCCTCCTGGGATTAGTGGATGGTGGCAGTGTATCTCCACAAGATTTACCCCCAGAGTGATATCTCTTGTTAGTTTTAGGTCCAAACAAAGCCTAGTAACTAAAGCTAGATCTGTATAGCCAGTGGAGTGGGAATGGGATCTTTGCTGAAGGTTTGCCTTTGGGATGTGACTCCTAGAAGTCAGGAGAGGCAGATTAACTCTCCACTTGGAAGTCTGAAGACTACTATAGTAAGCTCAAAGCCAAGCCAGTGTATAACACTATGCCCCAGGTTATTCCCATGTGAATATTGCCCTGGGAATCTCCCTGTTAATTTCTACCACTGTCCCAGGACAGTAACTCTCTTCCCATTCTTGCTAGCTCAGTTGGTGCTTCCTAAAGCTCTGAGCTCTCAGGATGCTCTGAGATTCATCTTGATCTTTCCTCTGCCTTCAGGTTTAGAACTATTTCTCCCCATTTAACTCTTAATACTCTTCCTACACACCATGCATGAACACTCTGCTGTTTTATTGAGGAGCAGTTCTCTCTGGCCATACAAACACCAGCAGCACAAAGATGCTGTTGCATAGCTTTGGCTTTAGTGCTCTGACAATGTTCTTATTACTCCAGATTTTGACTCCCATACCCATATTTCTAGATGCTTTCCTTGTTCTCACTTTTGTTTCCACCTCTGTACTGCTGTTATCTATTATTACCAAGTTGCCACAGTAACTGCATTCCTCAACACTCCTTATTTGTTCCACACCAATTGTTATATGGACTGTGTTTGTTCCCACTCTTGCCAAGATCTTGGTCTTTTTTCTTTTTATTCAAACTTTTGCCTTTCTCTTCTCCCTTTTATCCGTAGTTTGGAAGCTTTTAGCTGCATGTCATGGAGCAAGAAAGAATTGAGTTGCCTCCTTCTCCAACACTTTTTGTTCACATTTCTCATGGAAAACACTGCTGTTTGCTGGGGCAGTTGGCTCCTCAATTCTCTGCAGACCATCAAGGTTTCTCCAAGTGTGAGCATCCTCTAAGAAGCCTGGTGCAGATCACCTCTCTCCACAGCACTGCTTTGAGTGTGAGCTACAGCAAAGTGCCCAGTTCAGAGACTTGGATGAGATCTTTAGATCATCAAGACCAACACTGCCAGGTCACCACTAAAGCATGTCCCTCAGCACCACATCTATATGAATTTTGAATCACTCAAGGGATGGAGATGTCACCACTTCCCTGGGCAGCCTGGGCCAGTTCTCTACAACCCTTTCTGTGAAGGAATTTTTTCTAATATCCAACCCAAACCTCCCCTGAACTTTGTCCAATCTGCAGTAATATAGAATCCTAGAACAGTTCCAGCTGGAAGAGACCTTGGAGATGATGAGTGCAGCCTTTGTCCTAGCCCTAGCAACCTGCTCAATGATGCCTCCCAATGCAACATCCACCTGGCTCTTCAACCCCTCCAGAGATGGGGACTCCAGCACCTCCCTGGGCAGCCTGTTCCAATGGCTCACAACCCTTGCAGCAAACAAATTCCTCCTAATATCTAACCTGAACCTCCCCTGGCACAATTTCCATCCATTTCCCCTTATCCTATCACTCTCCACTAGGGAGAAGGGACCATCTCCATGCCCAGCACTGGACAACCCCAAATCCCACTCCATACCAATGCACTATTCCTGAAAGAGTTAAATCACCTCCTACAAGCTCTGCAAGGGAATCTCCTCTCTCTCAATCTCTATGTTGTGCTGCCCTCTCCTGCTCAGCCAGGAAACCTCTCAAACCTTTCAAACTGGGGACTGCAGAGCCCCCCTGGAAATTATAGGTTCACTCCTATGTGTGACAGCTCTTGCCAGAGCAGAGCCTCCCTGATGGGAGCAAAGTGGTGGAGGCAGCAAGGCAGGTTCAGGGTATGAGTGGAGACCAGAGTTAACACTTCCCAAGTAAAAAAACCAACCACCATGGAGTCAATGCTCTGCAGAAGAAGCAGAAATGAAATGCTTCTACAGCTTGACCCTAGCTGCAGCACCTGTGGGGTCATTTTCCAGTGCCTATGTTTGCCCTCAGAGCAGTGAAGATGTTTCTCTTTTCCCCTTTTTGCCCATCTTGTTCTTTCCTCTTAATCTGTGGCAGTTCAAAGTGTGAGAGTGGGGAGGAGGATGGAGATGTGCTGCCAGCATTGCAGGCACTGCTGCAGGGCAGCTTCTGAGCTCACTTTTTGGAGCTCAGGTTGTCCAGAGAGGTTGTGGATGCCACATCCCTGGCAGTGTTCAAGGCCAGGCTGGATGTGGCCCTGGGCAACCTGGGCTAGGGACTGGCATCCCTTGTGGCAGGGGGGTTGGAACTAGATGATCTTTAAGGTTCTTTCCAATCTATGAATAAGCTCCACTCCCTAAGAAACATCAGCAGAAAGGTCAGTGACTGCACCCACCTAAAATGGCAAAGAACCACCCCCTTCATGCTGCCTCTGTGCCCAGCAAGCACCTAGCTGCCAAGGTACCTGTCTCAGAAATGTTCTTGCCTGCCAAAGTGGGGTTCAGTCTCCATTTCAGATGTGACTGGAATGATTTCAATAATGAAGTTCCCTAAGGCCAAATG
>VWZO01021179.1:846686-895780 GCA_013396975.1 Bucco capensis | reverse complement strand
AAAATAACATGAAATGCTCCCAAAAAGGACTCATATCCAGTGTCAATGGAAATGGTCCTGTGAGGTGCAATGCAGTTGGTAAACAAATCCATCCTTTTGGGTCAGGAATTGGTTCTTTCTTTTCTCTGAGTAAAATTCCTACCTGACATTTTAAGCTTGCAAGCCTGCATTAAATAACAGCATCTCACTTCACTCATTTTACATTCATATTGCTTCTTGCATGTGTTTGCTGCAGAGGATGCTAACTGAGCTCCTTGCCAATAAGCTGTCCAGAGATGCAGAACAACATTAATGACCAGAAAAAAAAAAACCAACAACAACCAAACCAACAACAAAAACTAGTCAATAATAACCTCAGTGGTAATTTCATGATGAGAAATTCACTCGTGCCTTTATTTGTGCCTGGGAGCTGTCGTTGTTCTTATAATGAATCCTCAGGCATGAAAAGTGGATGTGATTTCTAATTTAAATAGAGTTTGTATAACCTTCCAAAAATGAATCTTCCTGAAATGATTAAGCAGGGGCTCTAACACTGCATTTTGAAGAGGGCTACATGTTCTGAATAATGTTGTAGGTGCATAATTGAGTGATGGAAATGTCCACCACTGCCCTTCATGGGACAGAAAGTGGTCTCCTTAAGCATGCCTCAGAGACTTCACATGCTAACACAGAGAGGAGCTGTGCTTCTGGAGCAAAAGTTTAGTATCATAGAAATATAGAATGGTTAGAGTTTGAAGGGACATTTAGAGGTCATCTAGTCCAACCCTTCTGCAGTGAGCTGGGATGTCTCTAAGTAGATCAGGTTGCTCAGAGCCCTGTTCAACCTGACCTTCAATGTTTCCAGGGATGGAGCATCTATTATCTCTCTAGGCAACCTGGTCCAGTGCTTCACCATCCTCATTGTGAAAAATTTCCACCTTATATCCAGTCTGAATCTCCCCTTCTTTAGTTTAAAGCCATTATCCTATTATATCCTATTATACAGACCCTGCTAAAAAGTCTGTCCCCATCTTTCTTATAGGTTCCCTTTATGTACTGAAAGGCCACAACAAGGTCTCCTTGGAGCCTTCTCCTCTCCAGGCTGAACATTTCCAAGTCTCTCAGGCTGTCCTCATAACAGAGGTGTTCCAGACCACTGACTATTTTTGTGGCACTCCTCTGGACCCAGTCCAACAAGCTCATGTCCTTCTTATGCTGAGGAGTCCAAAGCTGGATGGAGTACTCCAGGTGAGGTCTCACCAGAGCAGAGTAGAGGAGCAGAATCACATCCTCTACCTGCTGGCCACACTTCTTTGGATGCAGCCCAGGATACAGTTATTCTTTCTGGGATGCAAGTGCACATTGTCAGCTCATGTCCAGCTTTTCACCCACCAGTACTCCCATTTGCATTTGTACCTGACTTAGCACACATATCTGGCCTCAAGCTCCTTGTGTCTACTGCAGTTCCCTAAAAACACATTTGTAAACCTCCTGAATGCTGTAAGAACTATTAAACATGTCAACTCTGCTACAGTCATAGTTCTCTTCTCTCTGTGACACTACCACACACAGCACCCATCAGGAGCAGGGTGATTCAACTGTGTCACACTGCACATCTCATGCACAACGAGACTGGCTTATTAATTGTCCCTTGAGCAGAACACAGTGAGGCACTGCTGCTGTTTGGGCTGGCTTCTGCACATCAGACACTCTGTGGCACCTCTGCATCACTCATTAGATTGGTTTAGATTGGATGTTAGGAACAAAAGTTCCCTTGAAAGAGTTGTTAAGCCTTGGCCCAGGCTGCCCAGGGAGGTGCTGGAGTCACCATCCCTGGAGGGGTTGAAGAAACATCTAGATGTGGTACTTAGGGGCATGGTTTAGTGGTATGGGAGTGATAGGTAGATGGTTGGACTTGATGATCTTGGAGGTCTCTTCCAACCTTAATGATTCTTTGATAACCTTCCCAAAGAGCAGGTGCCTCCCAAACTGGCTATGTAGATATTAATGAGTTATTTCAGAAAGCAAAGAAAGAAATGGTAATAAGTTCATCTGTCAGTCAATTTACCATTTCCTCTTCCAGCTCTGCCTCTGGCATTTAAGCAGAATTACTACCCAAAAGAACCAGTGTATCTTCCTTTAAAAATTCAAACAAATCCTCTCTTCTCTTTTCACCAGCAAAAATACATGCTTCAAACATTCCCCTTCTGATCCTGGGGCAGCATTCAGAGCTCTGACATGGCAGAAATAACTGCAGAGCAAGACAGAGATGGAGAGTCAGGACCCTTGTGGTGGAAGGTTTGCAAACTAGCTGTGAGATTCAGAAGGGTGAGCAGGTGTCCAGCATGGGGCTGGAGTAATTGCTCTCACTTCCTTCACTTCACAGAGCAGCAGCTCAGGATACTGAGCATGGCCTCATAACACAGCAGGGGGAGAAGTCAGAGCATGAAAACTGTGTTCCTCTTATCTTGGAAAAGAAGAACACGATGTGGTTTGCAGAGTCAGCATCAAAAGGGCATCTGTGAGCTAAAAAGCAGGTCATTTCCAGACCCATCTGTGGGTTATGCTGGAGGTTAAGGTGAACTTGAGGCAGTGTTGGCTGATGGGCATGAAAACACTCTGCCTGAAATCTAAACTCCAGCATTGTTGTATTTCTCTGTCCCAGGACAAAACAGCTGATGGCAACAAGAAATCTCTCTAGCATGCTAGCAAGTAAATTAACTCCTTCCTCTGGAAATATTTTTGCTTCTAAGTGAAAGATTATCAATTCCATGGCTGGGATGGTGCCAAAATCTACTTCAAGAACAGGTGCAAAATGATCAGAAAGGAATTATTATCTCCATCATACACAGAGGGAAATTGTGGCAAGGAAAGGGACTGCTGGAGCAGACGCTGGAGCTCCAGGGGTTTTTGGCTGGCATATTCTCAATACATCTTTTGTGGCCAAGAAGATTATGGTATATACTAAATTTCCAAGCAAAAAGAACAAAAGCAGTTAAGAATCTTTCCCCAGTATGGCTCAGAGAGGGCACAGAGCCCAGAGATCTGAGCTTTCCAATTCACAACAAAAAGGTATCACTTCATCAAGTCTAAATTCTCCTTTCTTCTCTCTCTCCTCTCTGGTCTCCACCTTCTCCAGTGAATAACCTCCCAAGACCCCATCAAGCCAAGTGAAAATGCCACTTTTAAGGAGATTAATGTGGGCCAATGCCAGAGGTGTGGAGGTCACCTCTGAAGAGGGAGCTTTCATAGATGGCAATTCATTGCTTCCATGCTGAGCAGCTTTTGCCAGAATGCAAAGGCCTGTGAGCAGAGTCTGTTATTTACATCCCACCTGCAACAAGACATGCAATAGATCTCCTTGCATCTAAAGAGCTTTGGGTGCACACTGAGGTGTAAGGAGAAGCTACAACCACATTGCTACCCCATCCTTCCTCCCCATCTAAATCATCCTCTCCACACTGAGGTTCTAGGAGGTCCAGCAAATTATGGAGGGAGAAGTTGCAGTTAAATTGCAATTAAAGAGATCATGAAGTTACTCATGAGTCGGAGTTAGTAAGAGTTAACAGAGCAGCAGCAAAGCTTCTGGGTGCAGGTTTTGAGTAACTATTTGATAAGGCTCCTGCAGTTGGAGCATATCAGCAGGTCTCATCCAGCACCTGGGCTTGACAACACTTCCCAAGCAAAACAACCTGGGGAGATATGGAGATGTCTGCATTATAGAGTCAGACCAACCTCACATTTTGTGGGCTTGATCTGGAAGTCTCCCCTTCTTCATCTCCAAAAAAGCAGGCTGAACATCTTCCCTTACACTGCAAAAATAACACTACTGGATGTCTTCTTCACACTCTCTCTGTTATGCATTGCCTGAGCAGACATCACTAGGCCATTAGGGAGATGCATAGGGGAGAAACTTCTCCATCAGTTATTTAAAGAAAAGTCATGTTGATTAAAGGTTTGTATATTTTTTATCAGATCATAGATAAATTCCTGGAAGTGGAAATCTATATCAAATGCAATTTATGTGTTTATTGCAAAGGTTTATGTGCCCAATAAAGCTAATTTGGGTAATTAAAGGAGGGCAAGGAAAGCATATTCCCTTAGCAACACATCTCCATGGCTTTTCAGTACCTCCAGGGATGGAGGTGTAATATATAAAGGTATAAACAGCTTTATATATGTATAAATAACTTTTATTTATATATATAAATACATATGAAATATATACTATATATTATTATATATAGTATATATTAAAATATATACTAAATACACTATATATAATAAATATTATNTTATATTATTATAAGTTATTATAATAATATATATTATTTATTATATTATATTGTATTTATATTATATTATAATATATAATTATAACAATATTATTAGTATACATATACTAACTAATAATAATATATAATATATATACTAAATATATATATAAAATATATACTATATATTAATATCTTTTCTTTATATATGTGCATATATAAAGGTATAAGGTATAAATATATACTAAAATACATATCAAATATATACTATATATTAATATCTTTTCTTTATATATGTGCATATATAAAGGTATAAGGTATAAATATATACTAAAATACATATCAAATATATACTATATATTAATATCTTTTCTTTATATATGTGCATATATAAAGGTATAAGGTATAAATCCCTCCAAGGATGAAGGTATAAGATGACACTTAGTTTTTCATTTTGCAGCTGCTGTTGAAAACATTCACCTATTCCAAACTCCACAATGGTAACTGGAAAACTATTCCCTTTCCTCTTGTGTTTACATCTTAGCTACAAACTCTACTTAGGGATTCTACACCGAGCTGCTGGCCTTGAAGAAGAGGTCAAGCTGTTCTCTGTGGAGGTAAGTGATCAGAGACACAGTCAGCAGGTCTTCCTGCAGAAGCAGGCTGCCAGCAGAGGATGTAAATCATGGGCACTGCACAGGGGCAAACTCTGCCCTTGGCTCCAGGTCTTTGGATTCAGCCACAAACGACAGCGAGGGCAAGGGTGGGCAGATCCCAGATGCAGTTTCACACGACCTTCCTCCCTGAACCAAAACTGCTGACGTCCACCCAGCCCCATTTCTGGGCACAGATCCAGAGCCTGCCTGTGAAAGTTTGTCCCCCTTCCAAAACATCTCAGCTGGAAATGCTGAATCCCTGAACCTGCTCTGAGAATAAGCCCAGACTGTGGTTCACTGACATGCAGCCTCAGTTTGCCTGCTGCACAGGTCTCCAGTATCAACCTGAAAACAGCCATCACTACACCTCTGAAACAGGGATACAGACACTCACTAGGACAATCCATAAGTGAAGTTAATCACTGGCATCTTCAGTTTGTAGCCAAAACCCTGTCTGTCCTACAGAACCACAGAATCTCTAAGCTCATCAAGTCCAACCATACCTATCACTCCCATACCACTAATCCATGGCCCTAAGCAGAGCATCTAAATGTTCCTTAAACCCTCCAGGGATGGTGAGTCCAGCACCTCCCTGGGCAGCCTGGGCCAAGGTTTAACAACCCTTTCAGGAAAGAAATTCCTCATTATATCCAATCTAAACCTTCCCTGCTGCAACTTGAGGCCATTTCCTCTTGTCCTCTCAGTGGTAACCCTGGAGAAGAGACCAACTCTCACCTTGCTCCAACCTCCTTTCAAGTTGTTGTAGACACACAGTACCTGGCCTGCTACCCAGTGCACATCACCAATTTGGTATGATAGAATGGCTTGGGTTGGAAGGGACCTTAAATCTCTCTCCTTCTGTCTCCTCCTTCACAAGCACAGAAAAGGTTAGATCTCAGCTGTGCAGGTTACAATAGACAAGAGAAAGAAGCTGTTGGGGATTTTTTTGTGTTTGTTGGGGATTTTTTCCCTTGTGTTTCTCATTTTCCACCTAAAATAAATACAGAAATGGTTCCTTTGAGAGGCATCTTTATCTTCAACAAGATACCTGCATTTCCATGTCAAGGAGCTGGCTCTGATTTCTTGGAGATAGTAAAAGAAAATGCCCCAGGGAATTCTGATTTACATTTAGCAGCTAGTGAGAAACCTACTGATACAATTTAGGAAATATTGAAGAATTAGACAGGTTCTGTCTGAGGATTATCTCTACACAGAAACAGGTGTGGAAAAGGATGAATAAAAGTAATAAAAGCTATTCCTTCTAAGCAGAGATCCAGACAGAGTCCTTTTGCAGTGAGAAAAGAGGTTACTTTAGTGCTTATTCTCTAAAAAAGAACAAAGAAGAACTCAAACTGATAAACCAGCAAGTCAACATCATTAAAATAATGTATAAACATCAAGCAGTCATAATAGGAATGTGATTAGGGTGGTGAAGGAGGAAAACAAAACACAACCAAAAAGAAGCTAAAGGGCAGGACTCCAGCTAGAACCTTTAATGGGGAGAGAGGGGAAAGGAACAGAGGAGACAGAGTATTTTCAAGGGATCTTTTGAGAAGCCAGGGATGTGCCTGCTCTCCATCAGGAGGACTCTGCATCTTCCTTGTCTTCCCTTAGGGTCTAGTGCTACCAGGAGCCTCACAACCCCAACTAGTGAAGTCAAAGCAGAGGATTCAGGCCCGAGATCACCATTTAGGGGTGTAAAGTGAAGACATTCAGCTCTGAGGGATTTTTGCAGCACACTGAACAGAGATGAGGCATCAGCAAAGAAAACAAAACCTTTGGCTCCCTGCTTGGCCTTGGTTTTTCTCAAGGAGGCAGGTGTTGGAGAGAAAGACTTTGGCAGATACTTATGCACCAGAGGTATGAAGACCACAGAAAGGAGCTAGGCAGAGATCTACACTGAATCCTAAGTAGATTTGCCTGAGGGTGGTCTTGCATGTAGAATAATTTCAGCAGAATGCCCCTGCCTCTTAATTAACTGAAATAAACTAATTTTACAGAAATCATAGAATCCTAGAATGGCCAGGTTGGAAGGGACCCTAAAGATCATCTAGTTCCAACCTCCCTGCACTGAACAGGGGTGCCAAATAAGTACCAAACCCTATGTAAGGCTGTTTGTTTGGTGAGCAAACCCAGGCTAGTGGAAATTCTGATTTATATGTCTTATTAATGATCAGAACTGTTAGATTTATCAGCCTGTAAGACCAAGTGAGAAATGAACTGATGGAATCTAGAACCTGCTCTAGGCTGTGCTGACTTTTCCCACCATGGTGAGCACTGAGAGGTTCTCCAGTCAGCTCCAGACACTGACAAATCCTGAGTCAGGCCTTAAACCTCACAGGAGATTTTGACTTTGATGAATAATAATAATAACAACAACCTTTAGGTCTTACTCTTGGCTTTCTGCTCTACTTCCAGCTTGTATTTCTCAGCTAGAATCTCCTTTTGGAGGATGAAGCCTGAGAATATCATGTGTTAGAGGGTCCTAGGAGCTGGATGGATCAGGAGAAAGCTCATATAGTGCAAAACTAGCAGTAAAATCACACAAGGTTGTGCCTTCCATCTTTACAAAGCAGGCATATATAGCTATTTCTTCCACATGCCTAGAAAATCTACCCAATTTCTATCCTCTCCAGGAATTAAAGGACTTGTTGGGGCAGTAAAACAAATAAACCTAGATAAGGAGCAATAAATTATTGACTTGAAAACATCAAACAAAAAAATCCAAACAAACAGAACCAAAACAAACCCAAACAAACTAACACCCCCCAAAAAAAAAGAAAACAAAAACAAAAAAACCCCAAAATATTGCAAAATATTGGAGTTGCTTAAAAACCCTCAGGGAAGAGTTAAGGAACTTTATGGCTGATTTCAGGTTTTGAGGCAAAATAGGTTTGCATCCCAACGAAGCATTTTTAGCTCCCTTTTTAATGTGTTTGTGTGTATTTGGACATTCTTAGTTGTATCCTTTTCTCACTTTCTTCACGTTTTGCCTTGAGCAGCAGAATAAGAAAGCAGCAAGGGGAAAGCCAAAAATATCCTGGATTTTCAGTTACCAAAAATGGCCTGTTTGGAGGCAAAAAAAAATCAATGTTTTGTTTGGTGGGTTAAGGCAAATGCCCCATTTAAAAGATAAAAAAAAAGCTGTTTCCAATCCAAACAAGCCTGCCAGCAGTAGGAAATATGGGATTTGATCATGCAAGCTGAATATGTTTCAGTGGACTTAGGGCAAAGGGAGAAGCAGTTGACATGTTCAGGGCTGCAACTTCCATCCCTTCTGCCTCAGTTTCCCTGTGTGTGGAAAACACACTAAAAATAGCAACTCCTGTCCCAGAGGAAGCTGTGAGGGCTAATTAAATAATGCTTGCAAAGTACCAGCAAGCACTAATTACTATCATTATGCAGGAGAAGGAACAGTAGGGGTTTGCTTTGGTCCTAAATGGTGCTTGTTTTCCTGGGCTCAATGAGCCACTGCATCAATGAGCTACTGATGGGGCTGGAAGTGGCTCCCCAAGGTGCTGCAGCATAGAAACACAAATTAATTTAGCTCTCCAGCAGCCTCTGGGAAGGTGAAGGTTCCAGCCTCCACTCAGCATGGCACACTGAGGGAAAAGAGGGGGAAAAAAGAGGGGAAAAATTGTTATTCTGAGCTGATCAAGTGCTTGGGTTGTGTTGTACATTTTCATGCAGCCTTTGCTTTGCCCTGGAAATCTAATGTGGTTAAATCAGCAGGAGCAAGGTCATCATAGTGGCTTTGGTACAGCAGCTGGAGCCATGCCCTGGGAACAAGAAAATCACACAATCATGAAGGTTGGAAGAGATCTCTAAGTTCATCAAGTCCAACCATACCTAGCACTCCCATACCACTAACCCATGGCCCTAAGGAGAGCATCTCAAAGTTTCTTAACCCCCTCCAGTGATGGTGACTCCAGCACCTCCCTGGGCAGCCTGGGCCAAGACTTAACAACCCTTTCAGGAAAGAAATTTCTCCCTCTATCTAATCTAAACCTCCCCTGGTGCAACTTGAAGTCAAGTTGCCAGACATGGGGAAGTTGCCAAATGGAGATGGATTCATCACTGGTCCAGGCAGGATAGGGAATCCATCTGGTTTTGGAGGGAAGGAAGGGGAAGGAAGCAATTAGTCTAAGAAATAAGAGCTGAGAAGTGCTATGAGCATTCTGGGCAAAAACAAGGCTCCAGCTAAAAAAAAACAGGAATGGTTTTGGGAAGAATCAGAGATATGTACATTATCAAATTCATCTATGGAGAAGAGACTTCTGGTGGCAGACAGACCTTTCACAGGCAGAGAACTGTTGCAAAAGAGAGAATCCAAGCTCCAATGTGCCCACATAAATATTTATCTAGCTGGCAGAATAACAGTTCCTCTAAACTCTTCAGTTTTGACATGAGGACAAGCTGTCAGGTCAATAAATCTGTGTGAGTTCAACCAGAAATTGGAGTGGGCTCCAGGAACATGCTGCTGTTTGCCTAACCTACAGGGGTACATCATCTGCAGGACCTTTCCTGGATGATGCACCAGAAGCAGGCAGAGCCACAATCCCTCAGCAGCATGATCCCACCAGAGCCTGCAGACCAACAAAAGACTTTCTTCAGGTTTGAAAGAGAAACAGGCAAGTTCAGGCTAAGTGCACAATGGCAACCACAGCTCAAATTGAATTGCATTCCACAATTAGACACCTGGAGAGAAAGAGTCTTGCTGATCAGTGTCTATTTGTGAAGAGCTAACGAGGCAAGGAGATGGGAATAGTTCCTTGGCCTGGATATCTTCCAGGGTGGTAGCAGTAAAGATGAGGAGATGTTCCCATAGCCCTGGGAGGAGATATCCTGAAGGAGTTTTCTTGCTTACAAGAGTTTTTTGAATTAAATACTTATATCTGCATCCATACACATGTCCTCTCATAAAGCAAGGCAGAGTCAAATAGCCTTCAAAGTCCCATCTCACCTCCCCAAAATGTTCTGGAGGTGGGATAGCTGTTCAAACACCCTCCCTAACAAAGGTGTAAGGTCTCTTGTCTTCTACTGGTGAAAAATTAGCCCTGGTGAGCTGATTATTGCTACAGATAGACACAGAGATGTTAAAGAGGAGGCAGCCTGGGTGTAACTGAGGTGTCACTGAGCAAAGGTGGTGGTCCCCTGGCAGGAGAAGCTGGAGCAAATCCCACCAGAATGGTCCTGGTGCAGAGCAGATTGCTTGTGTGCAGAGGCTGATGAGGTTGCAGCTCTATGCCATGAAGCTGGGAGTGAAATGCTGTGAGCCATCTCTTGCTGCCTGCAAAAAGATGCCCTTTTAGCACCAGATGGACCTGATTCTCACACTCTCTCCAAAGCCCCTACAATTAGTGGGATTCAATTTGGATAAACCAGCCTGTGTTACCCTAATATGACATTAGATGTCACCCATGCACTGCATTTATTGCCTCTCCCCCTCCTGGTCCCCAGATGGGACAGATATTTACAGCCCATTCCCCCCTCACATCCAAGGACTGGTGATTCAAGTTGAGAGGATTTCAGGAGGTCACATCATCCAGGTACCTGGGGATGCCCTCAGTGCCAGGAGAAGTGCCCACAGCCCAGGATCTGATACCTCAACCTGGAAGAGGTGGGATAGCAGAACCCTATCCACACCCTCATGGTCTTCTGGGCCAAGGGGAGGTGTTTGGCTCTAACCCAGCAGAGGTGCTCCAAGATGCAGATATTTAACTCTGCACAGTCCATGACCGGGGCCAGTCAGCACTCTTCATGCCTGGTCACTCTTTTGGAGGGCTGAAGAGTTTGGAGATAGATCCCCACTGGGATATACTCCTTATTCAGCAAGAGGAGTGTACAGTCCTATGGATTGTAGACATCCTGTACCACACATCCATGGGTAGGGAAGGGGTTCTCAGAGGGGCCCACAGACAGAGATAACCTAGAGGTGCCTGGACGACCCTTGTTCTGTAAGAGGACTGGGGTGCTCTGCACCTCCCCACCCATACTGCCTCAGCACAAGGTCTCCTTCACACGACCTCTCCTCCAAGGGCAAAAGGAGGAGAGGCAAAGCCCTTGGACTGTGGCCACCAGGCTGCAAAGCCAGGAGGGAGCCAGTTCAGCAGCTCCATGCTGGGAACCACCTCTGGTGCTATTTGGGTTCTGTCCCAGCCCCACACCAAGTGGGATAGGATCTCTCCCAGGGCTGGCAGGAGGAATCCCAGCATCCCCCACCCTGCAGAAGGGTGAAGGAGGCCAACCTCACTAAAGCCTATGGAAATCCCCTGCCACATTCCTGCCTGTAGTGTTTCCTCTCTTCTGAGGGCATGCGGAGGTGGCAGGGGGAGGGAGGCACTTTGGGGGACATGTTTACAGAGCTCCTGCCAAACCACAGGAAGTCCCAGCTCCTGGGGATGAAGAATGGGAGAAGGAGGAGGCATATGAGGCCAAGGCTCTGTCAGCTCCTCTCTGCTGCCACCAGCAAATGAAATCCAGAGCATAGCACTGCTGTTGTGCTGAGCCATGTGAGATGCAGGAGGGGTTGGAGCTTTCTGCTCTGCTTGTTTTATGTCAGAGCAGCTCAATGGGTGAAGTCCACCAGCAAAGGGAAAGGAAAGCACCTGGGAAATATGTTGCTCTTCTGCATACATCCAGTGTTAAGCACCTAGTGGTGCACAGCAGAGCTTCTGGCTCTGGCAGATGAGATCAGACCCTTACAAGTATGACCCAACAGCTCCCAGTGCAGAAAGCTGCTACTCAGTTGTCTTAAAATTGATTTGCATTGATTTCTAAACACCATTCACTTGTTGCATTCCTCTTTATACACCTGAGGGCTGTTATCTTGTGCAGTTCTCCTGGATGTTTTAAGGACTGGCAGCAGAGCAGTCCAAGTATCTCAGGAATCTGCTGCCATTGCCACCACTCCCAGCATGGAGATACCACTTGCCCAATGAGGCTAATCAAAGGTTTGGGCAACAGCTTGAAGATTCTCCTCCTTGATCAGAAGGTGTTGGACAACTCTATGCTATATCCTAGAATGGCAAATAGCTCTTGAGAATGGGAACCATGGGGCTGTCTTCTGTTGGCACCACCTGAGCAGGATTTGGCTAGCAGGTCAAGGGCACAGTGTTTCATATTCCTCTTCATTGCATTAGGGTAACAGCCTTACAACAGCCAGGTGTTATCTCAAACTCTAAAGCCTCACACTTGCAGCCATAAGTGGCCTTAGCTGCATCCTTGGTGAAGACCATGCACTAATAAACACTACTCAACACTCACCAAAGTATTACTCAGTATGGCTGCTCCCTGTTCTCACCATTTCCCTTGATCAACTTGGACAGACTCTCCACAACCTGATTTATCTGTTCATACCTGTTAGGGTCACAGACAGGCAGTAAAACAACTCCCCTAGCAAAGCATTGCCTAATCTAGGTGATCGTGCTCTTGCAGGAGGGTTGAACTAGATGATCTTTCTAGGTCCCTTCCAACCCCTAACATTCTGTGATTCTATGATTCTATATGATTTAAGCCATTCAGAACTGCTAATTAATTCATAACAGACTGAATTTGGGATCTAAAGAAAAAAATATAAGTTCAATTACTGGACATGCTGGTTCAGAATGAATAATACAGCTCTGGTTTAATAGTCATGGAAGAGAGAGATCCAATAAAAGAGCAAAGTTCCCCAAAGGTTTCAGCTGGCTGTGAATATTATATTGAACACAGGCAGGAATAGGAGTCATTGTGAGTGTATATAATTAGCACTTCTCTCCTCTTTGGTAAGCACTTTATCAAATCACAGATATCCATCCTGAGTCAAGTGTTGCTGGAACACCTTGCAGTCCAAATCTTTGTGCAGGCTCTTATATCCTGCAGTGTTCATTATCATTAATTAAGTGTACACGATTCCAGTTCCCAGAAGGATGTCCTCTTCTATTAACTGAGCTATATTTAAACTCAGGAGATTTCAACACACAGTTTTAATAGAAATCAGCAGACAGTGTTGACATTTCTTTTTGGTTTACAGCAGCCTTTTACATCACCAAAAACAAAAAACACAACCAACAACCCAGGGAGATTGTGCTTCTCCTCTTCAATCTAAAAACCACAGTTCTTGAAACCTTTTCTCCTAGGACAGACATCACAAGTCTTTCTATCACACTGTTCTAGACTTCAATCCTGAAACACATTGATCCACTTCCCAGTACTAAACTTTGAGTTTCAGGCTAGGCTTGCTTATGCCTTCCAGCATGCTCTTGGTTCTCTCCAGAAAAAAAGGGGTGACTTTCCTGATTCCCATTCCCTGGTAACCCATTGCCCAAAGCAGTTGTTCCCCTGTTGTGTCTGTGTACAGCTGGATGTTCCTCATTCCCCATCACACGTCTCCTGGCTGAAGCTCACTCTTAGGACTGTTGGTCAGCCCACAGTGACTCTGGGTGCCACTGCCCAGGTGGGTTTGGGGCTCTCAGCTGTGATAAGTCATGAGTGTTGAGAGTAAAGCATCTTCCTGGTTTGTTCCTTGCTGAGATTCTCTTGGAAACACCTCCTCCCTAACAATTCAAAAATTAAAGCAGCAATTTAGAACAAGGCTGAACCTAAGTGGATGACAATGGACACTGCCTGCTGTCCCAGGATTACCCAACCCCAGTGGTTAGCACTTGACCAAGCCAGAAGTGTGATGTACAAAAAGCAGTTCTCATGGTGGTTTATGAAAGTTGGATGAGGACTGCCAGAAGTTTCCTTTCTAACCCAAAGAAACTTCCTTTGTTCCTTGCAAAGTCAGCTCCCAAGTGAGATAAAGCAGTGGGGATAGCTTATGGTGCTCTAACCATGTTTGAAACAAATTGTGTTCATCTTGTTGGAGAAATGGGAACCCAAGATTTCTTCAGCCCTTCCCAGCCAAGTCCATACTATTGTGCTCCTGGGAGAGAAACCATTCCTATGAGGACTGGGCTGAGGAGCAGGGAGAAAATACAACTACAATGAAGAACAAGCTGAGGATGTCACTATATTCCTTCAGCAGCAACCCCACAGGATTCATCTGTGCAAGATGCTTTGTACCTGGTGATGCAAATAAGACCTGGGGCAGGGGAATTTCACCCTGACTGAAGGACCTACATTAAAAGGCAGCTCCCTAGGGTCCTTACACAACCAAAGAAAAGGCAGAACATCACTTCTGGATCTATAAGATAGCAAGATTGAATAACAGCCACTCTGTTGTTTTTGGGGGGGATTTTTTGGTTGGTTGTTCTTCTGTCTGCTGCTTTTTGGGGCAAGTTGCTTACAGTAACAAGGAGGAATCAGAGCTTCCAGTTCTCCCTCTGCTCAACTGAGACCTGATTCACACTGCTCAGCTTTCCTAAAGGGAGATAAAATTCATCCCAAAGCCTATCCCTCAGTGCCAGAAAAGGGAAGTGGTCCAACACAAACAACAGGATCACTAAGCCAGCCAAGGCCAGCCCTCTGTCAGTCAGCAAAGCAACTCCCAGAGGGCTCTCCCACTCCCAGCATGGCTTTGCAACTACAACTGATCCCAAGAACTCTTTCTGTCCCCAGCACTGCTCTATCTACCTCTGCTGTTTGCTAGTGGATCATCTGCTGCTGCATTGGCTGCACTGTGGAATAAAAGCTGGGGACACAGCAAACTCCTCACTAGCACCATCAATCAGTGGCACCAAGGGGTGAGGAATTTAAAGCCACACAGGAGGAGGTTCATCCTCACCAGAAGCATCTCTGGCTTACACAAGTCACACACACTTTTTGTTTTAGCTTAGTCTGCAATCAAGCAGCACAGATTGCTGCTGGGATGGGAATCAAGGCAAACAGGACCAGGCATCCAGAGAGCCTGAGCAAGGTGGAGATTGGGATTGCAATAAGGGAGTTAGCAATACCCAGAGCTGATCATCCTGGCATCATCAGGCACCATCCAAGGACCAGCAGGTGCTTCTTGCTCTTATCACATTCTAGCATGGTATCTGACAGTGCCTGGGTGCAGCATCCTTCTTATCCCCTGACACTCTCCAATCCCATGCAGTCAGGTCTCTTCTGTGAAGCACAGCTGATGGAGCATCAGCAAGACAGGAGAGGCTGCATTGGTGCCAACTTCTAGGACTTTGCATTCAAAAGAGCTGTTCCAGAACTGTCCTCCCCATCCAACCTCTTTCCCTGGTGGACTATACATCTCTCACAGGGAAATATGGAGATATCTGAGAGGATAAATTGCAGTCTAGTGCCATTGCCTGTTCCAGCAGAAAGCACTGGACTTCGAGCTTGCTTTCTACCTCAAAGTCTCTGGTTATCTCCTGAATATCCTGCCAGAGGATGAAGAGAGGAGGAGCTTCATCTTCACCAGGAACATCTCCAGCTTGCAGAAGTCACCCACAGTGTCACCATCCTCATCCATAGGAGGAGCAAGCAGCAAATCCACTGCTCCTGACTGAATCTGGGCTGGAGCAGAGCAAAGCTGAGATCTGTGGGACTGCAGTAAGGTCCTGGACACCAGTACTGCTGTCACTCTGGTGCTGTGGGACTTCTAGGCACATGGAAATGCATTGAGAGCTCCAGACCTAAAGGCTTAGATGAAACACCAGAAGCTCCGTGGCCCTGAGTGGGACTGGGCTGGAAACCAGTCAAGCTTTCTCATGAGATTTCCTCTCTCTGTCCTGGTTCTGTTTGGGCTGGAAACACCATGAGAATAACTTTCCTCCTTGCATTTCAGCAGTTTTGTTTCCGGGCCTGGGCTAAAGAAGGAAGTGCAGAGGCGTGGGAACTGAGGGGAGACACAAACACAGCAGAGCAGAGGCTGAGCTGCTCCAAACATCTCCGTGCGACTCGCTGCCTCCAGCGAGGCCATTGTCCTGCCAGCCTAGCTCCTCTGCCTGGCCTGACACCTTCAGGTGCAGACTGGAGAGCTCAGCCTTCCCTGTGGGCCAGATTCTGCTTTCCTGTAGGCAGCTAAGCAATCCCAGTAATAGCCACACAGATTTACTGGTGTAAGGCAAGAAAATTGGCAACAGGTTCTTCTCCCCCTCTACTCTGCCCTGGGGAGGCCCCACCTGGAATCCTGTGTCCAGTTGTGGGCCCCTCAGCTCCACAAGGATAGGGAGCTGCTGGAGAGTCCAACCCAGGGCCAGCAAGAGCATGAAAGGAGTGGAGCATCTGAGGGCAGGCTGAGAGAGCTGGGTCTCTGCAGCCTGGACAAGAGGAGACTGAGAGGAGACCTCAGCAATGCTTAGAAATATGGGAAGGGTGAGTGTCAGGAGGAGAGAGCCAGGCTCTGCTCAGTGGCATTCAATATTAGGACAAGATGGAATGGGAGCAAGTTGGAGCACAGGAGGTTTATTTAGTATTAAGCTGAGGAGAAACTTTTGAGGTTTACAGAGCACTGGCCCAGGCTGCCCAGGAGGCTGTGGAGTCTCCTTGTCTGGAGCCATTGCAGAGCTGCCTGGACACATTGCTGTGTGAGCTGCTCTAGGTGCTCCTGCTCTGGCAGGGGGGTTGCACTAGATGATCTTTCTAGGTTCTTCCAACCCCTGACATTCTATGATTCTACGCCTTTTAGACATGTCACTTAGCCCACACCTTGGACACAGAGTCCAAACCTGCAGAGAACCTTGGTCCTTCTGCTGCCTACCATAAGATGTGACTTCTCCATGGTCTCAGCATCTCAGGGTGATGCTGAATGCATTTCAAGTGACTGAAGTTAAACTGGTAACGTGGAGTGCCACAAACCATCAGCACTTCAGGTGAGGTTTACCCATTCCTCCAGGATGCAACTTTCTTCACTACTACGTGCCTTCAGTAACCCACTGGCAAAACAAGGTGTGCCCACATGAGCAGGTATGGCATGCAGGGATGGATGAATAATGCTCCTCTCATCCCATATGCATGTCAGAATAAAGTTCAGGCATCACCACAGGCTAATGTTCCACCTAATATATGTTTAGACCAAACAGTCAGTATCTCAAAGCTCCAAAGAATGAGGAAATGGGGTTTTTCCCATCCCAACCAGCTTGCAAATTAAGGCCCTGCTCTTTCCCATAAGTCTCCACCAGATTGGCATGGAAATCTCTTTGGGATTATTAGGATCTATTCAGTAGTTCAAAGGTTAATTGGAGCAACACCAGGGTTATGAGCAGAAAGGAGGAGACAATTTCCAGTAGTAAGGTAGTGGAGCTGCTGAGCACATCCCTCTGGAGCATTCATCATTATTTAATTATTGCTGTCCTAATAGCTAGTGTGATTTAAAGTAGTCAGGGTCTCTTAGGCTTTGTGAAGGAAGCAAGCCTTTTGTGGTTTTATAAGGACCTCAGAAGAGGAGATGGGTGTAGCAGCTTCCTAGCCCAGCAGGCTCTGTCTCTCAGCATTGAGCACTTAAGGCAAATGACTGCACTTACTGGGCTATGTGACTTCTAGGCAGGAGCTAGCCCAGACAATGGGCAAAGGAGTTCTAGAGCACATCAAGCACCTGTAGACAGTGCTGGCACTAGCCAGGAAAGGACTCTTCTAATTGCACCTGAAAACCTGGCTACACCTACATACTGCTCAGCACCAAGGGATCTCCATCCTACCAGATGCTTCTCACTGAGCAGGTTACACCTCAATTTAAGCTCCTCAGTCAGGGTTAGTACGAGTTGCAAAGCCAGCTTCCCTTCCTGGACAGCACTACCTACCACTACCATCACCTAGCCAGCTTCTGTTGTCCTGTCCTCTACAGCAAGCACCATCATGTGCCTGCTCTGTACACTGATGTCAACTGTACAGCTGGAACTCTATCCCCAGAGGCATGGGCACAGCTTCTCCATGTCCTTGGCTCAGAGAAAGAAGCCCAGCCCTGATCTGTTTCTTATGTTATCTCATGCTAGGTGCTTTTCATCTTTGAAATTTCTCATGTTCACATGTTCAGCCCAACCACATTCCCCTCCTTACCCTTATGCCAGGCCCTCTTGCCCAGCTTCCCCAGCCAGCACAAGCCCTCAGCCTGCTTCTGACCTCTCAGCATTGCAGCCTTCATCTCTTCAGACTTTACCTGTGACTTTAGCCATTAGCAGTTTTATTAATTCAAAGATGTCTTGTCTTGGAGGAGAGAAAATAGAGCAACCTGGAAGCACAAGGTAAGACCACATGATTCTTCCCTCAGAGGGCATAAGGTAGAGGAGGAGAGATTTAGGTTGAATGTTAGGAGGAACTTCTTCCTTATGAGGCCCAGGTTGCCCAGAGAGGTGGTGGCAGCCCCATCCATCCCTGGAAGTTTTGCAGGCCAGGCTGGCTGGGGCTCTGAGCAACCTAATCTAGTGGCAGGTGTCCCTGCCCATGGCAGGGGGGGTGGAAATAGATAATCTTTAAAGTCCCTTCCAACCCTGAGAATTCTATGATTCTATAAGACAAGCACATGCTCAGTGGCCATATAGATATTACCTTCCATAGTCCTGCCAGAGATGGGTAAGAAATGAATCAACATGATGGTTCTGCACCTCTGCACAGGCAGGGAAACAGTCAGGAGTGAAGGTCAATCATGAAACCAGAGCCACATTACTCAGTGTGGTCAGCTTGTCATTGCACTGTGCCATCAACCACCTGAGTCACAGGAGTGGAATTCATCTCACTTAAATTCAGGCATCTAAAACACAGAATTTTATGTCTGGCCATGCAGCTTTAGCTTCTTCTTTGTAGTCTGTGATTCATTTGACCTCTCTCAGATACTGCTGCAGATTGAATCACACTCTGGTTCTTCCTATGTCTCTGCATGGACGATAAAAGGAGCTGACAGTGACTAGTTCAGCTAAAGTCAGACATCTCAATTTTGCATGCCAAAACCAGAGCAAAGGAATCCCACTCTGGGTATTGTCATTTCTCCCTAATTGAAGGGCTTAAAACTTTCAAAGCAGAAGGACAATGACAGCTGAATTTGTGGTGGGGCTTTTCATGCCAACATTCAGAGACTGTTTCTCCCCTGCCAGCTTGCTCAGCTTTATTCATGGGAATGTCTAGAAACAAGAACCCCTGGAGCACAGCAAAAATGAGCCAGGCTCTAGCATTTGTGTGAGCAACCAGTTCTTAATTATTTGACTAATACCAGCACTGTGCAGCAAACATCTGCACCAAAGGGTCTGCAGAGGCTTCTTTGCTACTAAGACTCATGAACAAACCTCCAAATGGAAAGTGGGTTTAGTGTTTCTGCAGTGTTTCAGGTGCCAATGCCAAATTTCAGTGCCAAACTGCAACTCTTTTCAGGGTGTTTGAGTTTATAATGTATACTGAATCTACCCTTAAACATGAGATGGGTCAGGAAGGATCAGAGAGCCCAGAAAGGTAGGGTAATGCTGGTCAACTAGGATCTGTATCATGGGCATGGTGCAAACTGTCCCAGGAAAGCATGCTGACAACAGGAATGATTGGGAGAAGCACAGAAGTGGAACACAGTTACCCTATGAGGAGGCTACAGGGCTAAGCTACAAAGAAGCTCTGTGAGCCATGAGGATGGAGGCAAAATTACTCACAAGCCACTGGAGGTTGGATACCTGGGGGTATGAAGATTCTTCCTTCTTTAGGAGATAGGTCAAATATGACTAGAAATCAGGACTTTAGCATTTCAACTCCCTAACCCCACAAATATTGCTAGCAGAGGGCTCTGAGGCAGAGCAAAGCCAGGAGGGAAGGAAATGTCTTGGGCTGTGCCCACAGGCTGCACTCAGACCCATGAGGCTATGGCTGGGCCAGGAGGAGAGAACTGGGGAAGGAAGTCTTCTGGCAAGGTCGGACAGCAGCTGTCTCCAGGAATGAATCCAGGAGCAGCATCCTCCTGGGATGGGCCAGGAGGATCTTGTGTTAACTGACTTCCCTTCCTGAGTTTGGGAGGAAATAAATCTCCCACCGTGGGCTTCAGTTTATTTTTACATTGCAAGTTAGCCTGAAGGGGAAAAAAAAAATTCATAAAAACCCTCTATTCCCTAAAAGGAATCACAAATTTCACAGTGACCTAAGGAGATTAGTCAAATCCCTGTGACCGTCAGCAGTTTCACTTAGGTCAAAGCCTGGCATAACTCAATCTCTGTGAGAAGAGAGCAGAGAAGCACCACAACTGCCCAGCTCTCCAGCCAGGCCAGCCTCTCCAAGAGAGACCTTCTGCAATATCTGGAGGGAAATATGCCTTTTGGAGTCCTGTAGCAGAGAGGCAAACAGTCCAGACTGGCCTGGAGTACAGGCAGGGAAAGGGAACGTTATCTCTTGCAGATACCACAGTGAGACCTTCCAAGCTGGGAAGCAGAAGCAGGACCAATTTCCCAGGCTAGGAGACATCAAAGGCTGTGTGAAACCTTCTGAAAATACTCACCCTGAATTTCTCATGCATGGCTGGGCATATGGGATAACTCTCCATAGGGTCAGGGAAATGTAGGAACTGGAGCAGTTGGGTTCTGCTTAGCCTCTTGCTCTGGGGGAGAAAATGAAGAGAATTTATTACAAAGTCTAAAAATAAACATGCCACCCATAGGTTTGGTTTTGCACAAAAATTGGCCTGAGTCAGGTAACCTAAGGCACTTTGTGGATGAAATCATTTCCATCCCCCAGCAAACCTGTCTGTGTTAATGGGCTCAGAGAAGCATCAGCCTTTCAAGCTGTGCATCCCATTTCATCCAGGGGATCAGTGGTTCTCCTGCTGCAATGGACTCATTAAGCAGAGAGCTGTTGGAGAAGGAAATCAGGGACAATCTTTTGGATTACTCTAAGAAGAAGTAGGGCTTTCAGCTCAAAGTCCAGAGTTTTAAGAATATCTGCCTCCCTCTCAGTGAGAGGAAGGAGCCTCTGGATAGAAACCCAACAGAAAATCTCCTGCTCTGCTGTGTGAATACACAATATTGCTCTATCAGGAAGCAAAAGCAGATGGGAAAGTCCACAGTGTCTGACCTCCACTGCAGAGCGGCAGAGGACTTCTGCAAAGCTTTCCCTTTCCCTGATAAAGTTGCTGGTGAAGTTTTTTAGAAGAAACTGACAGGTTTTTGCACTTCTTCGCTCTCTTCACGGGGAAGTTTGTCCTCTCTTTGTGGCTTCTCTGTTGCTTGAACTCTGTGCTACCTGCCCTGAGGTTTTCAAAATGATGAGTCAGGAGCTGGGAAATCCTTACACTGATTTAGAAACTAAATGATGAAAAACAAAACAGTAAAAGACACCCCAACTACACGGACTTTCAAGATACTTCTGGTCTTTGAGCTTTTAAGGTTGAGAATGGAAAAGTCCTGTTGTGGTGTTTCCAGATAGCATCACACCTGCTTTTCTATCTGCTGTTCTCTTTTCTTGTGTTAAGAGCTCTTTGAGACAGAAAGCATCTTTCTGTCCTGTCAATGTGCAGCATTTATCACAAGGTGGACTTCTGGTAGGATGCAGCCTCCTGGGCACAAGGAGAATGAAGACAAATGATTATGATCAGCTGTTTTACCTACAAAATACATAATCTGAGCAAAAAACATTTGAGCAGAAAGCAAGACAGGAGATGGGCTAAGGGGTGGCAGACAGCACCATTGTCCACCAGAGCTATCAGCATTTTCAATCTTTGGTATTTGCTCCTGACCCAGTGAGAGATTTCATGCAGGGGGAAAGGAACAATAAAGGTGACTCTTATGTTGTTAGTGCACATAGAAAAGGACATTCAGGCCCAGTATTTAATACCTGACATTGTGGGTGCTCCCTAAAGCCCTCTGCTATTCCTCTAACACCAAGACAATGAAGAGCATGAGTTGGTCTTTGCATTAAGTGGGTTCAGGTTGAGCAGAGGTAGCATAGCCCTTTGTTACTGATGATTTCACCACATTGACATTTGTTCTCCTGCATTTCTGCACCTTCCACTGCCCCCAAAACACAGATTCCCTAACTGGAAATGCACATTTCACAGTAACATTTTTCCAGACTACTTTGCAAGAGGTAAAGTGAGATGGATTTTTTTACAGCAGAAGCCTACTGCTCTTACCTGGCTTCTCTGCCTCTGTATCCTAACAGATTCCTTCCATAATCTTCAGCTCATGAGGTTGCCTTTCTGTGGTGTTTGTTTCTTTGCCCTTCTTAAATAAACCATTGGCAGTTCCTATGGTAACACTCCTCATTCTTTCTCTCTCCTCCCTAAAAGTCTATTTCTCTTTAACAGGCTTTTAAAACGACTCTATTTATACTTTCTTTTGTTGTCCTGCCCCTGCTCCCTTGCAGTCAGACAAGGGCAGGCACAGAGCAGTGCATGCACTAGCCTATGTTACTAATAATGGCCATCCATAAACACAGGAGCAAGCCATGGGGATCAAAGCTGTGACCTTCATCAGGAGATGCTCTGCTGCTTAGAGGAACAAAAAGGAAAGCTGAGACCCAGCAGGCCCTGTGCTCTGGCAGGAAATACTGCTAGCAAGGGCCATCCCCACCTTCCCACTCTCCAGCAGTGTGCTGAGGGACTGCAAGTCCCCAGGAACAGCCATCATGTGAAAAACAGCCTTGCTGTCACCACAGGCAGCTTCCACCTTCTCTCAGTGTCAGACATTTGTCTACATTACTGGTAATTGGATCAAGAGAAAAATAGGAGCTGTGCTCCTTTTTGCTTCCTATTCTGTGGAAAGAAAGCTCCTTTCCTCTCTATGCTTTTCTGGTTTAGATGTCAGCGCTATTAGCAAGCAGCAAGGTTTATTTTCTTCAGGTTTATTATATCATTTAGACATGCAGATTCCAATTTATCATAACTCTTAGCTGAAGCAGTAGGTGTCTGAATTTTTTACCATGGCAGCTTTTCTCCTATTGTTTTTCAGGCATTTCTGCTAATAAGAAACAATGGGTCTGACACAATCCAAGTACAATTTGGTTCCTTTCTCCATTGAGAGGTTTCACTTGCATGGTCAAGCCAGTGCCAGAAACCACATGCTTTTTGGTCATCTTTAGGGAGTTCCAGGAAACATATTGTCAACAGATCTCAATTTTTCAGTAGGAAAAGCAAGTAACAAAAAGACTTTCCAGCCATCCTCCTCTTTCCTCCACATAAAAACTGCTCTGGGGACTTCTTTATTGATGTGGAATGACCCCAGTTGTTGTAAATCCATTTTCTTCTCACTTGTGATCTCCAAAGCCTGACCAGCACAAGAAGCTGTGGTGCCCTCAATGTGACACTCCAGAAAGGGTTAAGGTATCTAAAACTAAAGCCTCAATAAGCAGCTCACAAAAGTGTCCTGTCCCCAGGGTAGGATCAGTGTATGAGAATTTGCTCAGATCATGTAATGTTTGTAACTTGATTTCCTGCCGGAAAGCTTCAGTGGGTGGAGTTTCTGTTCAACCAGACAGAGCTAGAACTATTTCCTTCTCCAGATTGCTTGTGCATGTCCAGTCAAGCTCAACTGAATTAACAGCAACAACCTTGCTTCCCCCACACACCCCTTCCCATTCACCCCTTGCCGTGGAGATACAGGAAGTATGGGATAATCTTCCTGCCAGGGCAAGTGCCTCAGGAGGTGAGATGACCACACAACCTCAGGCAAGTCCCATTCTTTCTCTGCACCTTTGGCCCATGTCTTGTTTTATTCTGGAGAAAGGATGTCCTAATGACCAGCCTCCTGTCCTACCAATGTCATGCATGACCTTGGGAAAGTCACTTAACCTTTGCCTGCCTCCGCGTTCTGTGGAATGGAGAGGAAAACAGCAGAAGGCTTGCTCACCCTCCTGCCACCACCAGTATTAAACCAAGGTCCATGAGGAAGAAAAGCATGAACCTCTCCAGTTCAAGCTTAAAGATCAGTCAGTATTATCTCCTGGAACAGTGCAGCTCTGTGGTAGATCACCAGAAGCACTTCTACAAAGGAAAAACAGCACTATTACCTCCCACACTCCAAATGCAAACTGATTCATTCATCCCCTGCTTCCACCATCCCAGAAACCATGAGTTTCCTTCACATTTATTACTGAATGCAACCAAATCTCGTTGGAAAGGCCAGATCTTACTCCAGGTACTTGTTTGTTGGGTTTTTTTTTTTACTACAGTTCTAGGTTTCACCAAAGTGCTCTAAGCTAAACCTTACCAAGATGCTTCCATCTGTACAAAGAGCATCCACAGAGTGATGAATGCAAGCATAGCCAAGTAGGATAACAGGTCAGAGCTAGAGCCAGAGATCCACATACAGCTTCAGGACTCTACTGGCTTCAGCTTGTAATCCAGACACATCATTATCAATTTAAGTTGAAAGCAGGCAAGTTCCCTTCCCTCAGCTGATTTTCAGCAGCACCTTTCGAAAATCCTTCCCACAGCAAACAGCAAAGTCACCCCAACCAAAAGAAATGAAGCACTAGTTTCTTAGTTTTCACAGGACCAAGGAGTAAAATCCTTTGAGGCACAGAGACATTTCTGAGTTCCACGTTTCTCATCCTTTCCCAAGTGCTGTCTCCACACCAGCCTGTCAGGCACAGTGCTTGTCTTTGCTGGACACCTGGGGCACACCCTCCCCCCCACACCCCGATAGTATCATGTCCTTAGGATGTGTCTACACTCCCAGGTAGAGCTGGTTATGCAGAATAGTCCTTTCCTTAGGCCTGGCTAAGTCTGGAAGCTTGGGTGTGAGATAGAAAGTAGGCACTGCTTCTTATCATACAAGGAAGATTATGCAAGTATGTCGTTTCATGAGGAAAATGAAGGTATGTGAAGTTGGCTGCAGGTAACTCCTGGCAGTGAGCAGGGTTCTAGCAGCACATACCAGCCCAGGTCTCCAGTGCCAGATGAAGTGGGGCAACCAACCACCACCCACCAACCTCCTCAACTGAATGCACAATTCCTCTGCTTTCTTAAAAAAGGACCACAGCATCACTGAAAAACTGTCACTAGGGCCTAAAACTCAAAGCATTTATCTGTTGCTGTCACTTCAGCTCCTTTCTGATTGCTGGCATACAAGCGTGTGAATGCAATGTGTATGAGTTTGGGTTTTTACCTGCAGTCATTTTGCAGACCACCTTCAGGCATGCTAAGGAGCACCAGTAGTGCAAGGACTGCATGGGAAGAAGCTCTGCCCTTGGAGACCCATCCTGCCTTCCTTGATGTGGTTAAAATGTTGTGGTGTCTGCATGGATTGAACCATGCTCTCAGCCCAGATGAAAAGCCTTGTGCTATGCCAAGGGCCTGAGAAAACAGGACTGAGCTTCAACTGTGGCAGAGGGCAGCTGCAAGAAGCCAAGCTACGTACTGCACTCAGCAATGATGCCCTCATCCATCCTTTTTACACACAAATGCAACCTCTTCATCTCTGGGCCCAGCTCTTTCTGTTCTGAAGTCTTTGTTGGTTATTAATACCTGGGGAATTTGTGAAGTAGGCAAACAAGGTTTTGATGAGTGTGGGAAAAGCAAGGCGTTACCACGTATGAGTGAACTTCAGTTTCACTCGTGCTGAATTAGTCAGTGCCTTCAAGTGAATTACAAGTGCTGGTCCAGCTATTAAATGACTCTTCTTGAAGAGGTTAAATGCTCCATTCTGAGGCTCTCCTGAAGGAAAAGTTAATTTAAAAAAATAAAGTAACATCTGAAGCAGAACTACTGCATAGGAGGTTTTTTGTTGGGATAATTTGGTTTGCTTTAATTTTCTTAACTCTCCCAGAAAGAAAAAGTATTCACTAGTCTATGCACAGCAGCTTCTGGGACCTCTGCAAGCTGGAGAAACCCAGGTTGCTCATAGTGCAGGTGAACATGATGTCTCTGTCAGGAATGGTGACTGGAAACCTCATCCAGATGAAGTCCCCGAGGAACTTGACGTGGTAATTGCTTCAGCAAAGGAAGAAACATAGACAGTTCAAGACATTGTCTGAGAAACTTGGTGGAGGATTTATTGAGTTAAGACACTGAGTGGATGAGGCATCCATGCCGAAACATTAACACTGACATATCAAGAATCTATGTTTCACTTCCTACTGTGGAGGAGTAGTTCCTTCTGCAACCTTCCCAATGCAGAGTTATCACCTTTCTGCTGCTTCTCTCTGTATCACAGCATCTGTGAGAAGTGTTGTCTGCAGGTGGCAAAAAAAAGAGTCATTTTTTTCCATCAGTTCAGTGTTAATGGTGTCCTGACTTGGAGAAAGCTGCATTTGGCTGAAATGGAAATGACAGAAGGGGTAAGGAAAGGACCATGGGGGAAAACAACAAAAAGATTACAGAAACTGAGGTAAAGCAGGTGTAGGAATTGCATTTCCATCCTTTCTGCAAACATGGAGGCTATGTGGGCTGGATCCAGAGAAATGTCCTAGCTGTAATATAAGCAATTTGACAAGCACACATTAAAACATGGCCAGGCTTTCCACTACCACTAAGGCAAATACAGCCCTCTGGGATTAGTGTCTGCACAGAGGTTACAATCCTTCCACTTTGCTTTTCAGTGCATTACTCTGAAAAAGAAGCTGGAGGATGCTAACACACGCCAGAGATTGTCGATATTTGCGCTGAAAATCCATTCAGATTCAGGAAATTACAGCTAACATGAAGCCTATTTGATCCTCTTAAGGCAGTGACCTGATTGTGGAACCATTTCTCCCTGCGTGTTCCTTAAGAAACACAGAGAAGTGAGGCAGGGCTTGACTGAAGATGGATTAGACTTGCCAAGAGACCTGAAGGTGTTGCTCAGTTGCGTTGCATATCAATTTTTAATGCCTCTATTTTCCCCTCTGGCTTACAATGGACAAAAGTTCCCCTACCAAAGAGCAGCAAAACTGGTATGAATTTACACCCTCAGCTGAGAAACTACTCTCTCAGGCACAACAAGCCTTCAGCCTCACCCATACAAGAAGGATCAAGCTGGGTTTGACAGCACTTCTGAGGCAATGTGGTGGAGGCTCACGCTGTTGCCCCTTTTTCTGTTGCCAGAGCTGTCAAAACGAGATTGTGCTCAAGAGCTAGAATTCACCATGTGACATTTCAAATGGCAAGCAAAGAACAGCTTGCCAACCACCACTCTCAGGTTCTCAACTAAATAAAAACAGATTACTGGCATTTACCGCATCTGAAAGAAAGGAGGATCTCTGGTGTTCACAACCAGTAAAGGACACAGAACAACAAATGTATTCCCTCAGAGCCAAATGCAGTTCCCCATCATGCCTGGGAATCCCCATGGAAGGAAAAAGGGGTCATGTTGTTTTAACAAGAAAAGACTTGACCAAAAATACCCAACCAAGTAGAGCAGCTGCAAAGTTGTTTTTGCTTTGTGCTGGGTTTTTTATTTGTTTGTTTCAGTTTTCAATTCTTTGCTTTTAAAGAAAGCATTCACAGGGGTGTTTCTCACTCAGTCCTACCAGCACCAGCAATAGCAGGAGGGCTTCAGCCCTCCAGAGCTTTTGCTCAACTTTGCCAGACTGATTCTAGCACCACCGAAAGTCACACTCTGAGTATTTCATTAAGAAGGTTGATGTGAAGAACAGATCATTTTCTCACTCAGAAAAAGTAGCAAGGAGGCATACAGCAAAACCTAAATGTCAACAGCAAAGGAAGTAGCAGTTTTGGTATTTGTTTGCAGCAGATGTCTATTGCAAGGTGTGAATTTGCTGATGTCTAACGAAGGCTAAAACCTGTGCTATGCCTCTGCCTTGAGAGAGGAAGGGGAAGGAGAAAGCTGGGAGAGCTGATGGATAAGCCTTTTATCCAACTACCTGTTTGCAAACTTGCAGAAACTGAATGTCTTTAATATCCTTTGAAACTGCTCAATAGATTCCAAAGTTGCAGCAAGGATCCATGTCATATATCATAGAATCATAGAATGTCCTGAGTTGGAAGAGACCCACAGGGATCATTGAGTCCAACTCTTGTCTATGCACAGGATAACCCCAAAACCTACATCATGTGTCTAAGAGCATTGTCCACATGCTTCTTCAATTCTGTCAGGCTTGATACCATGGCTACTTCCCTAGGGAGCCTGTTCCAGTGCTCCACTGCACTCTGGGTGAAGAATCTTTCCCTGATATCCAACCTAACCCTTCCCTGGCACAGCTTCATGCCATTCTCTTGGGTCCTATCACTGGTCACCAGGGAGAATACACACTGTAGTTGCATAAGATTCAACACATTAATAAACCTCCATAAAATTGACTTGTTTCCTTTACTCATTTTTTCTGTATGATGTGTTAAGAAATTCTGAATCTTTTCTATCCTATTTTTCCCTTTTTTTTTCTGTTAGAAACACTCACTATGTCAAATCAGCCTTTTTCACCTTCCTCTGGAGGACTTGCTGTAGGTCATGGCAGGTCAACCAAAGAAGAAGTTTCCTCACTGTTTCAACAATGTTCTCAGAAGCATAAAGCACAGTCAGACAGTTCTGGTTTAGAGGACATCATTTTAGTGCCTTTCAGGGAAGAGGAAAAAACATCCTTGAAACACAAGCACATCTGAGGATCTCCTGCTATTCAGCTACTGTCTCTTCCTCTCCATGTATTCGTGAATGAGTCCTGAGGAACCACCTCATCTCTCGGTCTTTTTCTCACCCCAAAAAGCCCTATTCTACTATTCTTTTCATGTCTGTGCAGTCCTTGGCTGCCTCTCTGGTGACTTCTGCTAAAAGAGTCCTCAATAAATCAGAAATAAATGAAAAGAGAAGACTTGCTCTGACGTCAAGTGCCCTGTTCCTACTCCTTTGAATTTATGGCAGCTCTTTAGGCCACAGATTTGGACAGGGATTTATAGCCACAAAGGTCAACATCCTGAGGTGAGGCCCTTGGTGGGAAAGGCTGAGCGATGGCAGCTCCTGAATCAGGCCAGTCCCTGGGGTGATGACGTGCTGGGTGACACCACTGTGCCTTGCACCTGATGCTTTGCACCTTGCACTGCTAAAAGTGAGATGTTAAATACATCTGTGATAGCACTTCAGGAATGAGTGGCCTTCTCTCCTCACAGCTCTCCTCACAGCTCTCTTAATCAGCCTGTGCTGCCTGGGGAAAGGAGGAGCACCACTGTACCAAGCCCCTGCCTCTAGGACTCCCTCCTTACCTTCCTCCTTATCACTGTCATTGTTGTTGTCATCTTCTCCTTATCACAGAATGGTTTAGGTTGGAAAGGACCTTTAAAGGTCATCTAGTCCAACCTCTTTGCAGTAAGCAGGGTTATCTTCAACTACATTAGGTTGCTTAGAGCCCCATTCAACGTTGACTTGAATGTTTCTAGGGATGGAGCTTCTACCATCTCTCTGGGCAAGCTCTGTCAGTGTTTCACCATCCTCATTGTAAAAAATGTCTTCCTTCTGTCTAGTCTAAAACTCCCTCGTTTAGTATAAAACCATCACCCCTTGTTCTGTCACAACAGGCCCTGCTAAAAAGTCTGTCCTTATCTTTCTAACAGGCCCCTTTAAGTAATGAAAGGCTGCAAGAAGCTCTCTCCAGAGTCTTCTCCAGGCTGAACAATCCCAAGTGTCTCAGCCTTTCCATCCCTCTTATCATTTTTGTAGTCTCCTCTGGACCTGATCCATGTCTTTCTTGTGCTGAGGGCTGTACAGCTGGACACACTACTCCAGGTGCAGTCTCACAAGAGTGAAGCAGAGGGGAAGAATCACCTCCCACCTCCTCCTCCTTCTTCTTCCATATCTTCTTCTTTTTCCTCTACTTCTTTTTCTTCTTTGTTTTCTTCTTCTTTCTCCTCCTTGTCTTCTTTCTCCTGCTCTTCTTCTGCTTATTCTTCCTCCTCCTCTCCCTGTTCACTTTCTTCTTCTTTCTCCTTTTCTTCCTCTTGTTCTTCTGCTGCTTCTTCCTCCTCCTCCTTTTCTTCCTCTTTTTCTTTTTCTCTACTTTTTATTTTTATTTTTCTCTTCTTCCTCCTTCTCTTCTTCCTCTTCCTCTTTTTTCTTCTTTCTCCTTTCTCTTTTCTTCTTGTTCTTCTTCTCTTTTTTCTTCTTCTTCGTCCTCCTACTTTTCTTCCTCTTCTNGAGCGCGGGGGCCGGCAACGGCGGCGGCGGAGGCTGCATGTGCGGGCGGCGGGGCGGTGAGCGGGGCTGGGCTGGAGCGGAGCGGGGCGGCACGGCCGGAATCGGCGAGCAGGTCAGTGTGCGGGGACAGGCGCGGCGGTGGCGCTGAGGGGGAGGCGGTGGCACGTGGGGCCGCCCGTGTAACAATGCGGGCGCAGAGGGACGCGGGGGGGAGCTCCGATTGCGGAGCGGAGCAGAGCACGAGGCGATCCCCAGCCCGGGGCGGTTTGGACTGGGGCGATCGGCGGCAGGGGGGAAGGCCGTGCGCGGGACGATCGGCGGCGTGCGGGTGAGGCCGCGCGGGGAGCTTGCACGCTGCTGGCCCAGCGAGGGTGGGCGGTGTGCGCGGAGCTGAGCCACGCGATGGCCCCGGAAGCGGCGGGGGGCCAAGCGAGGGGCACCCGGTGTGATAACGCCGGTAACTGCGGGAGGAATCGGGGCCCCGTGTAATAACCCCGGTGGCTGCAAGGGTGGATTTGATGCCCAGTGTAATAACCCCAGTAGCTGCGGGGCGGAACCGGTGCTCGATGTAATAACCCCAGGAACTGCGGGGCGGAACTGGTGCCCGGTGCAGTAACCGCCGTAGCTGCGGGGGAATGGGGGATCCGGTGACCGGTGCAATAACCCCAGTAGCTGCGGGGAGGGATCAGGTACCGGCTGCAGTAACCCCTGTAGCTGCTGTGAGGAACCAGTGTGTGGGGGGTGGCCGGTGTAATAACCGCGGTAGCTACGAGGGGAGACCCGTGCCTGGTGTAATAACTCCAGTGGTTGCGGGAGGGAACCTTCCCAGTGCAATAACCCCAGTACTATCCTCCGTACTCTTCGATCTTGCCATCCCAATGCATATTTTCCACCTCTCTGCAAGAAACCAGCACCAAACATATGGGCCTGTGCTCACTGCATCAGCGGTTGCAGCAGTGATGACCTCTCCTGGGCCATATTTGAGTGTGTTTCCGTTAGGCTAAGGAGCCTTTTGCTGGCCTGGCCATGGCTTGAGGGCTCTGGGAGGCTGGTGGGCACCGTTGCACAAGCACAGGTTGTGTGGCAGGAGGACGCCTCATGTATTGCCTTTCTCTGCCATAGATGAGGTGGATTTTGCATGCAACTGGAATTATTAATCCAAGCAATTAGCTGAAATCGGGCAAGTTTGCACCACTGCCAATTTCCAGTTAAGTTGGGTAGTGCTTCATCTTTTTGCTCAGAGGAGCTGAAATGTAGACAGGCAACCAAGCTGCTGGGTTGGTTTATGTGCATCCTTCTCACCAAACTGAGCCTTAATGAAATCTTGTATTTATTGATACTAGTGGAAAAAGAGTAGCATGGATAAATGAGGCTGATGACTTGTTTGTGGACTAAATATCATCAATCTGCCGACCCTGCTGTGAGCTGGATTGAAATTCCACTTCTCCACTGTCTCAATGGTTGCTAATTGCATGAAGGAGCTGATATTGTATTGGCTGACAGCGACTGGTTATCCTATCATTGCTAATAGTGTATGTTGAAAATGCTGCAGGTGGCTTTAAAGTTAGGGGCTTTGTCCACCCACCAGTATTCTGCACCAATATTTATATACATCTAGGAACTTCACAGTGCGTTGTCATTAGGCTTCAGAGTTAACCACCCAAGTGAGGGCTAGCGGGGGGCTATTGCAGCACAGTCCCCAACGTAGCTACCTCTTGGGAACATCAGATGCTAGTAGTAGCTGCCAAATTTGGCACATGGGCAAGTGAAGGAAGAGACTTTTAACCTTTGGTAAGTGCTCTAACCTGAAATGTGTTCCTTCGGGAAAGCGATACTCGTGTTAACTTTCAGGAGGCTGAAAATAGTCACGTTACCAGAGCCCTGTGAGTCTTCACGCTGTTGGCTCTGCTTATGGAGAGGACTGTTTGCAGAAGCAAAATGCTTTCATTATGGCTGTTTTTTTAGTTTTATTTTTATGTGTGTCTTGATAAGTCAAAAATCACTCACTAGCTTCCAGTCAAGGCAGTCCCCAATAAGAAGCATCCGCTGGGATCGGCCTCTTAAGTGCATTTCTTTCATTTGGTGGCAGAAGTGCTGTAAAAACGTCAAAAAAACCCAACATTTAGGCATACTTCCAGCTTAATCATCCCCTGCAAGCGATGGAAATCAGTGGCTTGAAATCCAACAGCACTTGATATGAAAATAGCAAACAGTAAACATTGGCTCCTATCAATAACTTTAATTATGGTTTGGGTTTTGTCTTAAATAGGCACATGTTGCCATAGGGAAATACAAAGTCGAGCATCGAGACGGGCTCAGCAGGGTGGTAGCATCTTTGGACGTGGCATAACATGCTTTTATAGCATAAAATGAAAATAAACCATGCTGTTGTGTAAGGAAATTGCAAATTTTTGGGTTGAAACCGTGTGGTTTCTGGGCATCATGTGCTACGACGTATTGGCGGACGATGTTCCCGGGCAGCTTTGGGCTGGGGAGAGCGAGTTTTACCACTTCAGAGCTGGGTTTTTTCAACCATAACACTAAGTGTGGAGGAGGCTTTGTGTGTGCCACTGATAGCCAAACTGAAAGCAAAAAGAAACACCCACAAAAGGTAATTTTTTTTTTTTTGTCATTGACAGAAAAGGAAAGTACTGGTCCAGGGGCGGGTGTGAACGAACTCCTGTGTTCTCTACACTATAAATCCGGAAAATACAGATCATGGCAGGGGCAGGCATGGCTTCCCCAGGCATTTCTGCATCATTTTTCCTCTCAGATTTTATCCAATATGGAAGGAAGGAAGCAGCACCCATCATCAGTCCCTTAAATGTTCATTTTTGCCAAGTTCCACCACTTTGTGAACATGAGACGGGACCAGATTCCTGTGGCAAGGAGCCCTTAAAATTTCAACAGCTCTACCTATAAATATAGTCGCCGTGAAAGGCAATCTGGCTTTAAAAAAACACCAACCCCACACTCTTTTTTTAGTCCCACTGTATCTGCCTGACTATAGTGCAATGCAGTTCATCTCCAGCCAGGCAGTGAAGGCGAGGCAGTGTGGAGCACGAAGTCTCTTAATTCCTCTTGCTAATTTATGTGAAGAATGGGTGCAAATAGAGAAAAAAAAGGCATTTTTGCTGTCTCAAAGATTTTAGGGTTGAGATGGTGACTTTTGCAGAGGGACCTTTGCTGATTGGTTAGTCCTTATGGGTCCCTGGGAGCTGCCACACCACAAAGCAATGCAGGATGGGGGAGGAAGGAGCCTGAAGCATCCTTTGGGTGTGAAGCAATGTCTCGGTTGAAAATTAAAGCAAAATAAATATATATAATTAAAGAAAGAAAAAAGCTAGCTGCCACCTCGCCCTGGAGGTGTCTGGGCTCAACCGGGCTGCTCTCTGATGCAACCGTGACTGCTCAGGGAGCTTGGGGACTGGTTTTGGACATGCCCAGGGTTGCCCAGGGTCGGGCTGGCCCCTGGAGTAGGTATGGCATGTTCTCCTGGACATTCCTTCACATTGATGGGACCCTCCACCAGCCCTACATGATGCAGTAGGGTGATGGCCAATGGAGACACCATTACCTGCTGGGTGGTTTTGCAGCTTAGCGATGCTTTTCAGCATGCACTTGCACGGCAGGAATCCACCGTTGTGGCGTGAAGCCATCGGTCACCTTGTAGCGCAAAAACCTGCTGCAGGTTTTCGGATGGGGCTGGGAAAGGGGTGAGAGCGGGGATGGGAGACGTGGACAGGGCGAATTGCTGCATGTGCAGTTCAGCGAAGTGCTGAGGCTGGGCTGCACAGGAGCTGCAGACAGGCTCCTCACGTGACCGTCTGAATTTCAGATGATTGCTGGACCACTTTGCCAACAGCCTCTCGCGGCTCATCAGCTGCAATATCACTCCTTTTTTTTTTTCCCCCTTTCCCCCCCTTCCTCCTTTTCTTCCCCCCTGCTGCCTGATTTCCAAGCTGAAACAGGAGGGATGAATACAACACGGAGGGTGGCTGCAGCTGCACTGGGTCTGTATCCAAATGGTTTCCTGGAAGGCAAGTTTTGGGGGGATTTTTTTTGATCTTGAGTGTTTTTACTGCGAGTCTTATATCTGGATGTCAGGGCTCTTTGGATGTCAGGTTTAGCCTCCTGTGATATGAAGTGACTGGGTTGGGGGAAGAGGGGCTGAATGTGTTCTTACATGCAGATCTCTGCAGCACTATCGTAGCTGATCGATGGTAGATGTGTTCCCATCTCATCTCTGCAATAGTACTCAGAGTTCTCCTCTTTTACGTCACTGCAGTTAATAAGATGTTTAACTGGAGAGCTGAGGGTGAGGTGGTGTGTTCTCGTGTGGCAAGGAAGGGGAGGGGGGACACACATGAGTTCCTGCACAGACTTGTGCTAGGGAAGATCATATCGATGCAACCTTTCAGGCTGGGGAGAACAGCTGGGTGTTAGGAGCCTCAAACCATTGCCTTTCACCCGTAATGAACCTGACCTGGCTGCATCTGATTTTTTTGTTATTATTTATTTTGGCAGTGATTATTTTTCTCTCTGATACTGAGAGAAGCAACTCAATCCTCTCTCTACTGCATAGGATAAACTTCTTCTTTTCCTTTTATTTCAATCCCCTCCACTGCACGAGACCACTTGGTAGCTTATTAGTGGGTGTGATGCTGGGATGACAACTGCAGAGCCAGAGCCCTGTCCAAGAGGGTTGTTGATGGTGTGGTTTGAGTCCCATGCGTGTCACTGGTTGATTATAGAGTTAATAAAGTGTTGCTGTTGTATGTGCCTTGACCAGAAATAGTGTCCCTCTCTGCCAGGGTTTGCTTGTCGAGGGCAAGCGAGTTGGTCAATAAACACTCTGAGCAGCACCCTTGGGAGTTCTGCACTGAAATGGAAACGCCTGTGTCCTTCAGCCCTTCCCTCCTTGCCAAGTTGTTTTCTTCCCCCTCTCCTTCTCTAACCTGCCACTCAAACCCTCTCCTTTCTGCTGTGTTTTTCCACAAGTGTCTTTCGAGCATGACAGGGAGAAGAAAGCCAGCATGGGGCCACGGGTGCAGCAACGTGGGGGGCTGATGCTTATCAGCCCAGCTCTTGCCAATGGTTTTGAAGTGCGCTTGGCTCCAGGTGACTTGGCAGCTGCTGGCTGGCTGCATGGCACAGGGGGGTTTGCATCCCACAGCGCTTAGACATGGGGCTGCCTTTGCCCACCACCATTCCACCTACCTGCATCTCTTCCAGCTCTGCCACCTCATCTCTAGTGTTTGAGTGAGATTGCCTGGACGGGGTGACCAGGATGTCTCCATGTAGGTGTGGAGCAGAGAAGGGCTCCATAACTTCAGGGCAACAGAGTGGGCAGGGGAGCACAGAGGTTTTGCAAGAGGAACAACCACAGCTCCAGTGGTGGCATCTTCCAGTCTTCAAGCAGGACTATTCCTGCCAGCGCTCAGCCAAAGAATTCCATCAGTGATTTTGCTCAATAACCCCCTTTTTTTTTCTTAAGAACAAAATGCTTCTTAAAAAGCAAGATGCCACCAGCAAGTTGGGACATTGACTTGGTATTTTTGGAGGGTCACAGCTTCCCAGCTCTGCTTTTGCTCCAGGGAAGAAGCAATATGGTTGGGTGCAGTTTTCAGCCCTCATGGGAACAGGGTCTTAAGTAACTCCACCACATCTGAGCTAAGCAAGATCACACCCTTGTTGCTGGATGTGGGAGTTAATTTTTCTTGCTTCTACCATGCCCAACAGCCCTCTTGGTGCTGGTCCTGCAATCTGGGGCAAGGAGAAGTTCAGCTGTGATGCTTAGGTAGTGCCAGCTTTCAGCATGTGTTCCTGAGCTGGGTGACCACCCGGGGCTCCCTTCATGTGAACAGGATAAGCAGCTGGGAAATTGCAGAGCAAAGTGGCTCCCTGGTAATTCCCAGCTGCTGTTAAAGCTGCTTTAAAATAAATTCCCTCAAAGAGCAATTCCAAGTATTTGAGGGTTTGAACTTTTCCAGAGAAAGGTTTGGGAGCTGCTGGCTACCACGCTGCACCCTGGCACACTGAGGAAAAGCACTGAGAGAATTGCCCTGATTATCCCAACCTCTAGAAAACACTTCTTTAATGTATATCTTATACTTACTTACTAGTTGTGTGTGCAACATGATAGGCAGGAATGAAGGGCTGCTGGAAGCAAAGCTTGCATTAAACTGGGAGGATAGGTTGCTGAGTGGTGTTCTGGGCTTCAGGCAATGCCCAAGCTTGGTCACCCTCACCGTGCTGTCATACCTGGCCTGGGGTGTAACCCAACTGGGTGCCCCTCACCACACATTCCTCAGCCAGCTCTGCTTGGTAACGTGGGCACAAACAGAAAACAAACTTTGCAGTGAGCTTTGCTCTCCCAGAGCCCCTGAAGGTTGCTTTAAAAAAAAAGTACTTTGGAGCAATGTGGTCTCTTTTTTTTTTCTCATGCTTATGAAAATTCTCATACCAAACCAGTAACCTCTCCTGCCCCTAGTTCATTATTTTTTAAGGTGGCATTAGGGGGCATTTAAGGGAAGGCTTGTCCCAGCCTCTGTGTCCCCTCCTCTCCTACAGCCTGTCAGTAGCAAAGTACAGCTTTGTGCTTACTTGTGTGGCAGGCAGAAAAATAGGGAGTTTGGTCAACAACCAGGAAAATTTCTCATCTCTGCTTCCCCATCCCAAAAGGCTCTGGATGTCCCTGCACTGGTGCTCCCCAGGGTGCTATGGTGATGCATTCCAGAGGGTGCAGCCTGGTGGTCACGGGGATGTCCCCATGAGGCTGAATACCCTGAGGTGGGGACAGCCAAGCTTTCCCTGCAGGGACAGTGCTGGGCTCCTGCCAAAGTCCCTCTCTGGGGCCCTGCCACCAGTGCAAGCACAGCCAGACTGAAGGCTGGTGATTAAACCCATGATCCAGGTCACCTCCTGCCCCTCTCGGTGCCCCAAACAATAGGGATGCTGACAGCAGGGCCACATACAGGCAGAGAGCTTGCACCTCTGCATGCGTGTGCAAAAGGTTTGGGGATGAACTGAGCCAATTTGGGGTAAAACCACCCTAGAAACCCTATTGCAGCAGAGGTTTCCTTCCCACGCAACCCCCTTCATTGCCATGGGTCAGCCACAATTTTGTTCGTGGGCTGTCCTCTGATCTGATGGCTCTTAATTAACTTTCTATCACGTGTAATATGTGTGAACATGGCAGAACTGTCTCCTGAGGTGGGAAAAAACAAATCTTCTTTCTTAAGGACAGGTAGGGAAACCTGAAAATTGAACATGAAGGTTTGTCATGGATGGGACAGCAGTGGGTGCAGTCCCAGCCCAAAGTCACATCCACTGGACCACACACAGTTCTCTATTTTTCTTTTCATCCTCCAAAACTAATCCCTCCAGCCCCTTAGGCTTTTTTGTTGTTGTTGTTGTTGCTCCTCTCTGAATTCCTTCTAATTTGCAGGCTTGCAGCCAGCATCCAATAGGCTATAAAAAGGGGACTTGTTCTTCAAGCTTCCCTCCGGTACACAGCACTTGCACAAATAGCAACATGCTTGACAAGTAGGTCTGATTCCTCCTGCTATTACTGAAATGCTTGTAGGGTGCTTGGGGAGCAGAGCTGCTGTCTTAAGACAAGCCAAGTTGAATTTCACAGAGGGCCCTGAGTGCAAATCCCAGCTGATGTCAAAGCTCCCATCAGCTGGAAAGATGGAACTATGCCTTTTTTCTCCCCATGCAGCTTTGCTCTTGTCCAAGAGCATGCAGATACTGTTTGCATCCCTCCATACCACACCAGTGCAGCTATGGCTGCCAGGCAGAATGTGAGCTGCAGCAGAAAGAAGACCCACAAGCCCACTAAAGCCAGCCCCAGGGCCACCACTGATTTTTGGCTGGTGTGGAGGTTGTTGTCCCCCCGCTGCCACTGTTACAGGCAGCCACAATGCAAACCCCCTGCCAGCTTCCTTCTGAAAACTAATGAGCCATTTGACCCTGGCAAGTCCTCCAGGAAAGCTGCTGCCAGAGTCTTGCTGCTCACATGGATACAAACTGCTCTCATTTCCAGCTGAAATGTGTTTGTGGATGACTTGTACCCATTTGGCCTTGTTCTTCTTGTACCTGCTCTGGCTTTTAGCTCAGATGGCTCTTTTCCCTGCTCTGCTATTTATCCTCTGGCAGGCTGTACTGAGTGCCATGGGTCTGCCAACCTAAATAAGCCCAGTGCTGGGGAGGGATGAAGGGATGGAACATAAAGGGCATCAAGATTTCCCTGTCCTTTTAGTGGAGATAGCTCCAGCAACTCATCCTCCCTTTCATGAAGAAAAATCCACCGTGCTGCCTCTCAGCATCACAAAATCACACAATGGTAGGAGTTGGAAGTGATCCCTGAGGATCATCTAGTCCAACTCCCCTGCTAAAAGCAGGTTCACCTACAGCAGGTTGCCCAGGGTCATGTCCAGGTGAGTTTTGAAAGTCTCTAGAGAAGGAGATTCCACAACCTCTCTGGGCAGCCTTGTCCGATACTCTGTCACCCTCAAAGGAAAGAAGTTTTTTCTTGTGTTTAGGTGGAACTTCCTCTCTTCTAGTTCGTGCCTGTTAAGCCTTGTCCTATCATCACTGGATACCACTGAACATCCTCACCAAGGATATTCTTAACCTGCAGAAGGACACTGAGTATCCTCTCCGATTCAAAGCCATCATCTAATTTCATTAGCATGCTCCTCTTTTCCTTTGAGGGTGGTGAAGCACTGGAACAGGCTGTCCAGGGAGGTAGTTGAGTCTCCATCTCTGGAGATATTAAAAACCTGACTAGATGCTATCCTGTGCAACCTGCTGTACATTATCCTGCTCTTGCAGGGAGATTGGACTAGGTGATCTCCAGAGGTCCCTTCCAACCCCTACCATTCTGTGATTCTGTAATGCACAAGCCATTTTAGTGAGCATGAGGGGTTTTTTTCCTAATGCAGCCTTCAGTAACACCCTTCCCTCTCCTTTTGCTTGGCAACCTTAGGTAGCAGCATGATCGTTCGCGGTCCCAGCAGTGCTAAGCTCGTGCTAATCTCAGCCCTGGTCTTCTGAAGCAAAAGTTTCCTCTGCATGGCTGTGCTAGGCACTTTGCTGGAAGGCTGAAGTGGATTTACAACATTTAAGTTCATCAGAGCAAACTATGCACATGGCTCCTTACCCTTGGTGTCTTTTCGGGTGCATTGCACTATCTGGCATATGACACATTTTGATTCAAACTCTGCCGAGGGGGTTGAGACCTTGTAAAACTGCTCTCAGGCTGATGGCTAGAAGCCTGCTTGGATGGAGGAATCTTGGGTTCTCATTTCTCCCACCCACCCTTCTTCCTGCCATATCTTTTGCCATGAGTTTTCTTTGCACGTTGATGCCTTTTTTTTTGTGCTTTCTTTGGAAGCTCTGTGCTTATTCCTGGTGATGCTGAGATGATTTGGACCTGTGCCTTCTTGGCAGGCAGTGCTCGGCTGGTACCTTTGATGGAAAGAAAGATGCTCCAGGTGCCATCACTCACCAGCTGCTTACTTCCTCCAAAATTTCCTTTAGTTAAGAACAGATTTTTGTTTATTTTCTTTCTCATCCTAGGAATGACTCATCCTAGGATTCTATGATCCTGCCTAATCTTAAAACTGCATCAGCATGCGTCCATTTCAGGCAGGATTTTCTATTCGCCTGCAGTGTCCTTCTGTCTTGCCACACCCTCCTTCAACAAAGTGTAAATTGGCATTGTTGAGGAGGAGCTGGGCTCTGTGGTTATTAGCAGGATTAGTCTCATCTCCCACAGTTTGCAGCAAAGCTCCTTGGCTGGTGTAACACAATTCCTCCTAACGCTAGATTCCAGTGTCAGCGAGAGCGATGCTAATCCGACACTGAGGATTGGCTGCAGATTCCTGGGAAGGAAACAAGCAGACCCCATCACATCTTTCCATGTTAAGTGATTTTTGACCTCAAGCTCCTCTTCTCCAGGCCATGGTGGTTTACTGCATGATGTCAGGCATTAACTTTCCACCCTGAGTCTTTTCTGAGCAGCCCGAGCTCATTCCACCCTGTGCTCCTCGCTGGGTTTGCTTGTTGCATTCCATTTTCTCACCACCTAAATCAGCATCCTTAACTTCCAGCACTTATGGTGGGTGCAGCTGAGCATTTTCTCCCTGCAGTCAATATTCCTCATTCCTGTCTCCTCGTTTATTTGATTTCTCACTATATTCAAAGCCAGGGTTGGTCAGTGGGTGTTTTGCAAGCTTCTGCTCCTGTTATTCATTTCTTAGAAATGAAGGGGAAGGAACCACAGGCAATGAAGAGCCTGAGGTTTGAAGACTGGCTGTTTATTTGTCAGAGCTAGAAATGTGGTGACAGAAAAGAACAAGGGGAAATCCTCAGTGCAAATGTACCTTAATTAAATTCAGGCTTGCATAAGTCAAAACTAGAGGAGGGCATAGACATAGCAGCTGGAGGGGATGGATTTCCTCCTGCTCAGTTTTAGGTGGAGGTGTTATCATGGGTATTTGCTGCAAATAATATCTTAGTTTTGCCTTTTGCACCTCCTTTTTGCACCCTGCAGGCTGACTTTTCTGCACCACAAAACCATAGAACAGTTTAAATTGGAAGGCACCTTTAAAGGTCATCTAGTCCAACCCCTCTGCAGTTAGCAGGGACATCTTTAACTGGATCAGGTTGCTCAGAGCCCCAGACAACCTGACTTGGAAGGTTTCCAGGGATAAGGCTTCAACCACCTCTCTGGGCAACCTGGGCCAGTGTCTCACCACCTTCATATAAAAAAATTTCTTCCTTAGATCTGGTCTAAATCTCCCTCCTTTAGTTTAAAACCATCACCCCTTGTCCTGTTGCAACAGGCACTACTAAAAAGGCTGTCCCCATCTTTCTTAGAAGCCCTCTTTAAGTACTGAAAGGCCATAACAAGGCCTTCCTGGAACCTTCTCTTCTCCAGGCCTTCATAGGAGAGGTGTTGCATTACTCTGACCATTTTTGTGTCCCTCCTCTGGACCCACTCCAACATGTTCCTGGCTTTCCTTCTTGTGCTGAGGACTCCAGAGCTGGACACAATACTCCAGATGACTTGTCACCAGGGTGGAGTAGAGTGGCAGAATCACCTCCCTCCATGCCTGGCTGGCACTGGGGCTGGCATCGTGGCAGCCCTTGCAGTGGGATTGCACACAGCTAGTGGCAAGTCAGTGGCTGTAAACCAGCCCCAGGGGTGAAAATGCTGGTGAGGAGGCTGGGGAGAGGGTATGAGAAGCAGCAGAGTGGCTAAGATGCCAGAGCCAAAGAAGCTCTGAAGCCCAACGGTACAAAAATAGGTGTTTGGGTCAGTCAAGAGGGTTTGAGGACAGCTTAAGATCTTCTCCCTCTGAAGCAGTAGTTAGCAGATGAAAGGGAATGTCTTTGAGTAGGCATTTTGGAGCATCTGTTCTGAGTTTTGTGCGTTCATTGGGGAAGTGGGGAAGGCTGCTCACTGGCTTGATAGCTGGGGAAGGCTGCTTACTGGCTTGATAGCTGGGCAAGGCTGAGGGTGTCCTTCAGGGAATATGGCTGGTTGCTTACGAAATACCTTTTGACACCAGGCGAGATTTCCACATATCTCCTGCTTTTGGGGCTGTGTTGTTAATAACTTTCTGAAGTGCTAACACTGGGCATGAGCTGGATTTCTGCTCGTGAGAGGGTGAGGGGCTGTCTCCCCACAAAATAGTGAGACATGCACATGGTTTTCTTTTCCCTTTTTACCCCTCCTCCCTACAGAGGAGACATTGGCATGTAATTACCTCCAGCTTTAGTCCAACCAGACCAAGTGTCTTTTTGGCAAAAGCAAATAAAATAGGAGCCAAAGGTTATTGCACGCCCTAAATAAAACCATTACATCCATGGGGCCTCACCCAAGTCCAGTCCACAAAGCATCCAGGACCAGCTTGAATCAGTTTTCCTAGGCCTGGAAGACTTGATTTGATAGCAATGACCCATAACTTTGTTTTTGTCTTTGATGAACAAGGCAGCTCTTGGAAGAGAGCTGACATCTCCTCTGACATGCCTGCCTAGCCTGCTGGACCAGCTGGACAGAAATGCTTTCACATATTAGTGTTTCCTCCTGCAAAGCCACCTGCATGATTGTGGCCACCATGGCACCTGCCAGGAGCAGCACATCTGGCTGGCATTAGCAAGCCCACTGCAGGATGCACTTGGTTCAGGGTTTCTTGCTAAAATTATTAGTGGCTTTAATTGAAACCAGAGACAGGCAAAGGCCATGTCTCTGTGCACATGTGAACGTGCACAGCTTAGCCCAGTGCATGCCTGTGACTGGCATCCTCAGGAACAATTGCAACCATTAGTGGCATGGATGATGATGAGGATGATGTCAGGCATCGTGCAAGGTCCTGATTGGTGTGGAGGAGTCACTTAGGAGTCAGTGTATCCCACTGGGCTTTTCTTCCAACTACTCTTTTGAACTGGCATTTACTCCAAACCCCAGAGGACTGAACTTTCTCTCTCTGAGCAAGTACAGCCCAAAGTGGTACAAATGCATGACCTCATCCAAATCTCAAGACAAGGTAAATACTTCATCACACTGAGTGTGCTGTATCATTTGCCCCAGTCTGAGAAGCTCTGCCCAAGTCCACGCTCCTGCAGGGACAAGCCAGGCTGGGAATGATGTATGTGGTAGGAAAGGCTTTCTCCTCACCACCCAGTTTAATTATTGGTGTCTCAACATTTGCAGTGTGATGGACACTGATCCTGCCCCCATCCTGCTCTGGCTGCTGACATCCCCACAGAGCTGCCAGTGGGAGGAACTGGGTTTCACAACCCATCTTTCCAGGCTCCCACAAGATTACTAGAGGGAGAGGAATGTGCTGGAGAAAATACCCCAACTGCTGTTAAAAGGCAGAGCTTTCTCTGCCCCTTTCCAGGATGGCCATTCCTCTACTGCATTGAACACTCTACTCTGGCTGGCAGTGCCTGCTGGAGCCAGCCCTGTGTCACCTCCCTATGTCACCCTGGGGTGCCTTTACCCTCCTGGTCTCCCCTTTGTGTGCAAATAATTGCAATCATGATAAACAGGCTCCTTTATAAAGAAAGTCTTTGCTTTTCCTTCACAGTGCTCTCAGGACAGAGCTCAGTCACTTTCTATCTGGACAATAAATCTCCAGGCTCTCCAGGACACTCCCTCCATGCAAAGCAGTAATGCTTCATAAATAATGAGCCTGCCAGATGCTTGTTCTGTCTGGGTGAAGAGCACGCCAGCCAGTTGCAGCATCTGTAAATTATTTGCCAGGAGAGCCCAGGCAGTATGGAAGACTCAGTCAAATCCCTTTTGGCCAACCCTCTGGAATCAGAGTGAAGGTTTCTGGGCTACTCAGAGTGGAAATATCTGTGAGCTGTGACAGCTCACGGTCCTAGGGTGAAAGATGCATCCCACACATCTCTGGAAGAAGGTGGAGAAATCCTCCTGCTTGGTCCTTCTGCTTCTGAAAGGTGTGACATCCTTGCCAGCCAAAGGTTGGTGTCAGCTATTGGTTCAAAATGCTGGGAGCATCAGATGATGGGATGTGGTCCTGGGCAGTGGAAGGCACTGTGAAAGCTTGAACTGGTTTGATGTTGAGTCATCTCCTCCTAGGTGATGGGGCATGGAAAAGGCTAAAAGTGAGGATGGCTTTCTCTATTGGGTCTTCTTTTGGAACTGCACAACCTCAGTCGACACATTTTGTCTCCAGCAAGAACACCTACAAGTTCTCCACAGGTGATCTCCTTGCATCTAAAGGTGATGGCTGGGCCATTGCATTCACCCTTGTTTCTCTCCCAAGCTAGTTAACAAGCCTCTTGGACTGTATCAGGAAGCTTTGGCAGATGCTCTGTTTTTTTCTAGCTCCAGCACTGGGGAGCCCTGGCCACAACCATAAAGTGTTTCCCCAGCTATTAGAAAGCAGTTACGCTTCTTGCCTCTCTTTCCATTGCTGGGAGCTGGTAAGTGGATGGATGGATCCTACACAAATAAACTGCTCAAGGGCAGGGAGTCAAAATTTCCCTGAGCTTGTCTGATGGAAAAAGGTTAACCAGTGTGCAGTCTGTGAATTGTTGCTGACCTGACTTTGTTGACAAAATACAGTGTTATTAATTGGAGTTGCAGGCAAATCGCCTGGGGCTATTTAGAAGGAGCTTGTCCATTACAAGGACCAAGATCTCCTTGGGAGAAGGTCTGATTGAGCTCTTTGAAGATATATCTGTGGCTTCTTGGCCATGACTCTGGTTCAGGGTTTTGTTGCTGAGGATGAGGTGTGTAGGGGTCTCAGTCTCCCACAGGGGCCACAGGAGTGTGGGTATTCAAGGACTGTGGAGCTGTGGCAGAGAATGACAGGAGGAGCCCACCAGGAAGCTAGGCACCAAGTGAGTCCTTTAGAGCAAGCTGAAATGGTCTCTGTTAATCTAGTTGAAGATGTCCTTGCTCATTGCAGGGAGGTTGGACTAAGTGACCTTTAAAGATCCCTTCAAACTGAAACCATTCTGTGGTGATTGTAATGAGACTCCTGGGTCCCTAAATTCAGGTTTCTGCTCTCAACTGAATCCTACACATAACATCATTAACTGGGCAGGACCAACAGCTTTATGGTGAATGTGACGTTCAGGAGCGCAACCTGTGCTGCTTCTAGCATCATCCTAAATCCCAGAAGCTGCTGACTGCTGCCTTTGCATGGGAGACAGTCACTATCACCTGGTAGCTTATTTTAGACTGTGAGAGGGCAGTGATCAGTACATGGCCCTGGGTTCCATCACAACACTTCAACCAGGAAAGAGCTGTTGTCATGGCAGCTGAATCCGGTGAGATCCAGTGCTGGTTGCTCCTATCACAACTGGCAAGTTCATTCACAGCATCTCAGGGCAGCCTGTGATGAACAGCTTGCTTCCCTAGGCCTGGAAGCAAGCAGAAAACCCATGCTGGCACTGGCCCAATACAGAAGCTATGGGAATCCTCGACAGCATGACAGCAAACGCTTGTCCCTGGCTTGTCTTGAGCAGGGACGGTGCTGGGAGGCTTTCACCCAATGAGCCTGCAGCAAAGGCCATCTCATTGTGGGAAGAGCTTGCCTTGGGCTGTGAAGTTTCCTGCACCTGTGTGACTAAGCGTGCCAGAAAGCACCTTTGGTGCATGCTAGGGTGGTGGAAATTCAGCTGCCAGCAAACAAGCATGCTGGTGTGTGTTCCCATGTGCTTTGAGAAGGTGGGGAGCACCTAGTGGAGATGGGAGAGGGGGCTGTGCCCTCTCCTCAGTTTCCCTACAAAACTGGCAAGTCTTACCTCAAAGGTAAGGTCAGCTACATTTAGGTTGAGCCTCATAGGAGTGAAAGGTGCTCCTCAAGAGCTGCCAGGTCCCTGAAACCCCCTCTCGTGGAATTCTCAGCTGTGCCACGTGAAGATGACCTTGGAGAGGCAACGAGAGCAAGATCCATATGCCTGTTCCTCTTGTGCCTGGTCTTGCCCGCGGTGAAGTGGCCACAGGGGTGGAGCAGTCCATCAGGCAAGAGTTCGGAGCAGCTTGACCGTTCTCTGCAGAGCATGGCAAGCAGCCCACGTTTCACAAGTGGGGTTTTCCCATCAGGCTCTCCAGCTGCTATAAATAACAGGAAATGTTTTGTCATTTTCTGGAGAAGGTCAGGAGCTGGATTCTGTGGTCTTTGGAGCTTTAATGAGGTTGGAGATTTATGCAGTATACCCAGAAGTCCCCCAGGGCTGCCTGCCTGGGGCCATTTGGCTCTTTGGATGGAGGAGTCTTGAATGCCAGCCTTTGACAAAGTTACCTTAGCCACCCTTCATGAGATGTCAGGTCCTGCTAAATACTTTATGTGTTCTTCTTCTCTGAGGCCAAATGTTAACTCTTGGATTGCTGCAGAACCCATTCAGGAGAAGTTTAAACAGTCCTCTCTGTGCAGTAGGAAAAGCTTCTACCTTGGATCCCAGGATGGACACAGGGACACAATACACTGGTCCTGTGAGCTGGCTGGGAGCTCATCTTGCAGCTTCCCTGACTCATCAACACTTAGGTGTTTGCCCACCATGATCTCTTAAAGTAGGGAGGTGACTGCCCCATGCTCACACCATAGTTAGTATAAGGGGTGGGGAGATGCCTCCAGAAGCTGGGTTGCTCTACAGACATGACAACTACCCTTTCTGTTTCCAGTAGGAAAGGAGGGAACGAAGTGCAAAGCCTGAGGGGTGCTTGTCTGGGTCAGGCTGGCATGGCAGAAGGTCACACACACCTTCTGTGGCTGGTAGCAGCAATGGGTCTCCATTGGAGTCCTGTTATTTCCCACTGGGCATCCCCAGCTCCTCTCCTCATGGTTTACCAGGCTTGTGCTTCGTGGCAGGATGTAAACTTAACAAATCAAGTGTCAAGATCTAACCCCTGGAGTTTGTTCAGACATCTCCACAGCTTTCCTGCATCACGAAGGGCAGCAAGCATCAGGTCTATGCTGCCTGTTGCTCCTGCAGACACACAGCCTCTGTCTGCTGCCTCTCCCATCTCCCCAGCAGATACAGGAATGCTTTGATGTCTGCTCCCTGGGCACCAGGATTAACCACCAGTTAGACCCCTCCACTGCCTCCAAATAGATCTCCTAAATTTGGGCAAGCCCCACTCAGAGGGGTCTCAGCATTCTCCTCTTGCAGAATAAGGGTTAAAAATAGTTTCTCCCCTTGCACCTGCCCCTCTGAGGCCAAGACTGTGTTTTATTTTTACAGCCCAGATTTCCTGTGGTTGGCTTCTCTCCAGGGGCATAGAGGACAGGGACAAATAGAAAAATTACCCATCTCAACAGTGCAGAGAAGGTTGATGGCATGGGAAGTGCTCACACTACACGTGGGTTGGAAGAAACCCTTCCCACCCCAACTTCTTCTTCTTATAACCTCATGTGTCAAAACCAAGGCAGAAATGCAACTCCAGGGATGATCCTTAGGAAAAAAGAATGGGTTTTACTCCTTTTTGCATTTTTTTGTAGACACCCCTTCAAGGGACAGGAGAACAGCAAGAATTGAAAATGGAATTGCATGTTTATGGGGAGTGCTACGTGTGTCTCCAAGGGGTTTTTTGGGGGTCTAAGTTAGCAACCCTTGCACAGATCTCTGAGGCCTCAAAAGGAAGCCTGGCTCAGCCCTGATTAAATGGTTTCAGGGAGGCTGAATGATGTTTTGTGAAACCTGTGTGTTTACATTTCATCAGCTTATTTTAAGATGCATGTGTATACAAGAGCAGGCCTATTTATAAGGCAGAATAACCAGCTGTGTCCTTACCTGACTTAAGTGTCAAGGAAGCAGCTTTTTTTACTTTTCTTTTTTAACTTTTTACAAGCATAGTTTAAAATAAAATCCTAGTTTGCTATGTGCCAGTGAATCTCCCCAAGAGGAGGTCAGGACAAGGTCTTGTTTTCCGACTGTAAAAAGCTATTTCACTTGTTGACAGAGCTCCCTTTTGCCAGCCATCACTTTAGGTTAATCTGTTAATGATAGCTATAGGTAAAAAACCTTATTTCAATTCCCCAGCCAGCATTGCCACAATCCCAAACTAGCCAGGCTTCCCAGCAAAAACAATTTGGGAAGTTTCCATCAGAAAAGCAGGATTTGCTGGGTGACCCATTCAGTCCAGGTTCTTGGCAAGATTTCTGGCTTTAAGTCCCTCAGGGAAACACATGAGAAAGCCTTTTGGGGGGGCATTTTCTTGGCATTTTCTGTATCCCCCAGGGGAAGGATTTGATTCTTTATTCTTGATTTTAACCACATGAACTGACAACTCACCAGCCCAGCAGCAGGAAGGTGAGGAGCATCTTATAGTCATGCTGAAAGGCTTCAGGTTGGTGTAGAGGTGTGATGAGATGTTACATATAGACCTTGACAGTAGGATAGAGAGGGTGAGGAGAGCCCCGATTTGCTGCTAATTTACGTGAAAGCAAAGTGAAGCTTTGGCTGTAGGACATGCTATTCATTGTGCACAAGGGATGAGAAGACCATAGGTGTTTTCAATGTCTATGCTTGGAGATGTTTTTCTGCTTCTAGCAAGCTTCCATGAAGCAGGTGGTGGCCTGGTGGGTATGAAGATGAAGAGGTCGAGAGGTTAGCAGATGTCATTTATACCCAGGCAAGAGCTGAAGCAGACATGGTGTGAGGGATGGTTTTCCATCCAGAGTAGCTGTAAACCAAAGCCCTGACCACTGGTGGTTATTTAAAGACTCCCACGGCGCTTCCTGCAAGGGGAAGGTGCTTGGCCTAGGTTCAGGCTGGGCGACTGCTCTCTGCAAAGCCAAATAAACAGCAGCCACTTGAACTTTCCACCTTGCGGGCTCGGCCAGATGCCTCATCCCTGGGCCGTGACCGAGCGCCGTGCCTCAGACAGGCTTTGCAGACAAGCCTCTTTGGAGGATCCAGGGTGATGACCATGTTTTGGAGCTGAGAAGTGCTTTTCCTCTTGCACAGAGGACCCCAAGAGAAGAGTTTGGTGCTGCTTAGAGCTGAGAAAGGGCATCTGGGAAGGAAGACTTGAGTCTCCAGAATGAGCTGGGATGCCTTATCTGTGGTTCGGTGTCTTTCAGTGACACTGAGCAGGGCAAAGAGGGAGGAAATCATATCCTTTAATGCTAGGCATGTACTTTAGATGCTGAATTTCCTGAGAGGAGCATAATCCAAGTAGCCAGGACCAGGAATCTCCTCTGTCCCTCAAGGCATGTCAGGGACATGTGAGCACAGTGACCACCTCATCTGCAGATGTCCATGAAGTTGCCAAGGCATCAATGGTGAGATGCCTATGGTGATGCTTCATGAGTTGGGGAGGTTGGAGGAGGTCCCAACCTCAAGCCTTCTGTGACAGTTGATGCAAACTGTTAGGTGCTTGCCTCTGTGGTGCTTTTATTGAGTTGTATTTAAAGCGCTGCCTCTCTCTCCCTGCTTTTGGCTCTTTCCTGGTGACCTGAGAGATTTCAGCAACTCACATGAACCCTGTGATAGATGCTCCTTCCAGCAGCAGCCCCTCAGCCTGGGAACTTTGAGAGGACTTGGCAGCAGGGCCCTTGCAGGAGTATTTCACACAGGACCCAAAAATATTGCTGTGGGTGCAGCGTCGCTCGGCCTGGAGGCAGGGTCAGCTCCCTAAGAAATCAGACTGTTGACGAACAAGCTTGAGCATATTCAAATGTTTCGTCTGATTTTCTTGGACTGCAGAGTTTCCAAAGGAGCCAAAAAAGCTGGGCTGTGTTTCTTGTTGACTTTGCAGACCAGAAATACAGCTGAGTTCAAGTGAAGGAAGCTTGGATTCTTATATT
>VWZO01021179.1:805032-846637 GCA_013396975.1 Bucco capensis | reverse complement strand
GGGGGGGGGGGGGGGAAGCTGAAATATCTGCTTTAGAGATAAAAATACGAGTCCAAAGTGGTGTGCCCTGGCTCTGCTGCCTGCTCTCAGCATCAAGGATATCAAGGAACAGTTCTAGCCTTGGTTTAAATCCCTTTGAATTTCTAGCAAAGAAGCAAATCCAGGGATATTTCTCTCAATCAAGGTGGGTCCATGCAGGCATTGAGGAGTGCACACACAAGCCATTCTGGTACACAGCAGCACTGAGGCAGGATGACAGCGCAGGAGACATCAGACAGGAGTAGAGCATGGCTTCAGACTGCCAGTGAACTCTGAAATGAAGGTGAACTTGAAGCAAGCCCACATTTCGGGCAAGACTGGCTGTGAATCAGCTTTGGAAAATGAAAGATGAAACTTTCTGACTTCAAGTTATGAACTTATACACTCCCAGTTATCTGGTTTAATGGACAGGAGCCAGAGACAAGCATTTTTGGAGGAGAGTGTATGGGACAGCTTCCTGAAAATGAACTCATTGGAAAAGGCATGATTTGGAGACTAAAAGTTTGACTCTAAAAGCTGGGGTTAATTTGACATGAAGATATCTTGCTGTGGATCGTGGAGCTGCTCTTGAGCATTCTCCATCCCTTTACTGCTCTTTGCTCTTTTGCATGGTAAAATACTTCCAAAAATGGAAGTTGAAAAAAATACCACATTTTAGGCCCATCTGAATGATGGTAAATGTGCAAAAAGCTTTTGCACAGGACAGCCACGTAAGCTTACTCCTTTCCTACCAAGCTAGCAAGCCCAGGTTGGATGTCAGGAGGAATTTCTTCACTGGAAGGGTTATGAAGTCTTGGCCCAGGCTGCCCAGGGAGTTGCTGGAGTCACCATCCCTGGAGGTGTTTAAGAACCTAGGTATTCTACTTAGGGACATGGTTTAGCAGCATGTTAGTGATAGGTGTGGTTGGACTTGATGATTTTAGAGGTCTCTTCCAACCTTAATGATTCTGTGATTCTGAGTGAGGGCAGTGGGGCAGACCACAGCCTGGCTTTGGTATTTCATGTCACAGATTTGGGCTGGGGGTTAGAAAAGGGATGTCCCACATGTGGGTTCAGGTTTTGTCAGCATATCTTAGTACTGCAGGGATTTTGGCAGAGGCTGTTCTGGAATAAGGCTTTTCTTGCCCTCTGTTTCTCTTTAAAATACTGATTTTCTTCTCCGTGTTATTTTTAAAACAGCTGTACATTTCCCAAAACTGTCTTCAGGCATTAAGAAAATCAGAATATATATGCCTGAAGCTCTGCTAGGGATGAAAATACAGAAGTGTCATGCATGTAGCTGGGCAGCAGTTCCTCCCGCGAGCTGCTAAAATTGGCATCTGCTAAAGTTAGCAGAGATTTCTTTGAGCTCTTGTTTGTTTTATTGAAGTGGACAGATCAAGGAGCAGGGTTTTATCAGCACCCTGGCATCAAAGGGTCCCAGCTGCTGGGAATCATCCTCATCCTTGAGGCTGTGGCTGCAAGCTGGGACGATGGCCAGGACTGCGGGTCCAGCTTCATGAGCCACATTAGTGGTTTGTAGAGACATGGTTTAGTGGTGACCCAGCAGTGTTGGGTTAACAGTTGGACTTGATGATCTTAAGGGTCTGTTCCAACCAAAATGATTCTATGGGAGAGGTTGGTTGTTGTTTCCAGACCTTTTGAAGCCTTTTGATGAGGTCCCCAAAGTCCTTCAGATGCAACTGTTGGGTGGAGCAAATGGAGCATGGGAGTAGAGCTCAAGGGAAGTCCTTCTACTGTGCTTCTAGTAAATGCCTACCCAGGGTGTGCTAATGACAGCAGAGAGGATGTGCTCCATCTGTTTCAGGAATAGCACTTAGGGGAGATCTGGAAATGGGGTGGGAGTGTTTTTTTTTATCCACCAGCTGATAAAACAAAATGCCAGGGAAATTCCCACTTGGGAACACGCACTGGAGTTTCACACCGTGCCTTGGTGTTTAATTACAGTGCTCACAGAGCAACCCCTTGGCTCCCTGTTCCTTTTCCCTGTGCTGCCCACAGTGCCAGGCCAGTAGAGCTGCCTGTTTGCAGGGAGACAGGCTGGGAACAGATCAAGCTGAAAATAAACCTTTTCTTTTCATTTTTTCCCCCCCCCTTTTTTTTTGTCATTCCCCCAAGGCAAGATCAGCTCCCTGGTGCCTTTGCCAAGATGGCCATTGCTGTCTCAGTGCCCTTGTGCCAGTAGGACTCAGCCAAGCTGGCTGGCAGCTGACTTTGTGCTAGAGCAGATGAGCCCTGTGCGCTGTGGGACATCTTTACTGGCCCTTGGCTCTGCTCCCTCAGGCTGGACCATGGTGGGACAGCCTGTCCCTGGGTTGGTTTTGCTGTTGGTTGTCACATGTGATGCCCAATTTAAACTTATGTGTAAGACAACAAAAATGTCCTTTGTGCTTGCTGCTGTGGGTACTCTGTGCACAGCTCCTGTAGGACATTGTAGTGTGGGTGTTTTCTGCTGAGCCAGTACAGATTTCAGCATGGAGCCAGGTATATTAATAGGAATGCCCTCATTTAGCTACTTCTCCATACCAGCAGAGCTTGTAATGAGGGAATTGATCCAGCCCTAAGTCAGCACTAGATGTTTCTGCACTTCCACAAAGTCTCCACAGATTTTCCTTGATGTTTCATTTTCTGTTCTCTGCAGCCTGGCTTTTCAGGAAGCAGCATGAAGAAGGGATGGAGAAAAACCCTCCCTGAGCGTACCCACAACAGGCAGGGTTGGGAATGGCTGTCTGCCTCCCTCCCCAGGCAGAAACCATCTTCTGTGCCCCTGGGGAGGGTAGGTCAGGGTAGGTCCCATGGCTCCTCTACAGAGCCCATACATGCAGGAGCACCAGGTGCTGCTGAGTAAAGAGTCCAAGGAAGGGACTGGTGAAGCCTGATGAGCACAATGGGGCCAGAAAGGAGAAAAGGACAGTGGTGGGACAGCCTAGATTTCCCCCTGCACAGCAACTTTGGCGTTTCAGTTGTTAACTGGAGTTGCTTTTTCATTCAGATCCTTTGCCTTTCCCCCTAGAAAGGCAGAGCACGTGCATGTGCATCCCCAAAACATTGATTATCTTTAGTAGCTGGCTTCTAGCTTCATCATAAATGATGAATTTGGGGTTCCAGATTAATTTATCCAGGGAAACTCACCTACTTGAGCTTGGTTCAGAGCCTACTCCAGTACAGCAAGGGTGGCCAGGAAATGCCACCTACACTAGGGTGTCAAAACACCTCTGAAGCCATCCAGGAGCCAAGCAGAGGCAGAGCAGCTTGCATGTCTCCAGGCCATTAAAGCTTACCCCTGGGGCCAGGGAGGATGTGTACAGCAGGGATGAAACACCAGGTCCTGCCTGTCCCATCCCTACTGGATCAGGATATAGAGGCTGGAGAAGTTTTCCTGCTGAGCAGGGTGGAGAGGCTTCACATCTCAGCCTTTATTTAGGTTTCAGGTGATAAAGGCGTTGCTCTCCTGTCTGAGCAGCCACCATCTTCAAAGGCTTCCTTTTCTGCAGGGAATTTGCATTTCCCTAAAGGCAACACTGGTTTTTATGCAAATATCCTGATGAAAGAAAGTCAAACCCAAAGTGTGCTCATGAGTAAGTGTTCCTGGGCATTTTTGGGCAGGCAGATGCTCTCTTGCAAACCTTTCAGCATTTCAGGGAGAAGCAGCATGGCATTGCCAACTGTGGGCTCCTCCAGCCCAAAAAGCACGGTGCAATGACCACTTCACTTCCATGTTGTCCCAAAAGTGGTATCAATCTGGAAAGGTGCTTTGAGGTTGCAGCCTCACACTGTTGGATTTGCTTCTCCTGGATGCACCATTCCGTGGGACGTGATATCTCCACTTGTTGTGATATTCATGTGATGTTCCACAGCAGTACTGTAGGCAGGATGGGTTTCCTCCTCTTCCTCCCGTTGCCCTGAGGATGTGCTCCTTCTCCTTCAGTACTCTCCAGAATCACCAGGGCATGGTCCATCTCAGCCAGCTGAGCTGTACTACATCACCTTCTCCTTGCTTTCCCTGCTGGGATGGGGAGAGGAGTGAATAAGGAGCAGCTCTGACATCTCCTATTTGGAGGCTTTTTGCTCACACAAAGTCATTGCAGTTTCTCTTTCTGACATGCCAGGGTGTTTGCTGGCTTTTATAAAGCCACTGCTGGAAATCCTTCCTGTGAACAACAGGAGTATGATTAAAAGATTCTGTTCATCTTATGTATCAAAAGAGAGTTCATTTCAGTGACAAGAAGCACCAGAATCTCTATAGCTTGCTACCAATTCCTTTTTTAGCCATTTTTGTCTCGAACAGGGACCAGGAGCAGCCTTGGCATGCCAGAGCACTGCTGCATTGCAAGTGAGGATGTGATTTAAAACGTGCTTGTCTGGAATGCCAGTAACTTGCTTTCTGCTTCTGCTTCACAGCCTGGTGGGAGACTGACTTGATTGTATTTTGCAGCCCAAGACCATGTCTTGAGCTGCAGTATTTTAGGACTCTGGTCTTCTTGCAAAAGGAGGTTTCAGCATGTTTTCTTAGAGCTCAAAGAGTTTTGGCCCAGTGAGGATCTTCAATCCCTTGGAATATCTTGAATCCAGTTTGGTACTTGTTTGACAGAGAGGTGAGCTGGGAGGATGCTGGCATGGAGAGCCTCAGGGAAGAGCCATGGTGCCACCTGCAATCCTAGCCAGTGAGCAAGCATAGAATCATGGTCTGGAAGGAACTGTGAGCAGGGACACCTTCCACTGGACCAAGCTATTCAAAGTTCCATCCAACCTGACCTTGAACGCTAGGGATGGGGCATCCACAATTTCCTTGGGCAACCTCTTCCAGTGTCTCATCACCTTCAACATAAAGAATTTCTTCTATATGTCCAATCTAAATTTACCCTCTTAGTTTAAAACTATTGCCCCTTGTCCTTATCACTACAGGCCATGTTGAAAAGCATCTGCACTAGCTCAACCTTCTTCCTCCTAACTGATGCTCAATCTTCCCTTCTTCTCCTCCTCCTAGCTTTTTTCCCACATATTCCATGTTGATGGGATATAAATTGGGCTGAGGCCATGGGGCAATGCTTTACATACCTGGGCTTGGCAGTGGACAGACAGCAAGCAGAGACACTGATGTCCTGCCAACAAGAGCAGCAGCAACTGTGGTGTTTCATCCTCTTTGATGTTTTATTTGAAAGAAAACCAACTTTGTTTGCTCTGTGAGCTCTCATGGGCAGGGGACACCTCTCAGCACCTGCTGTCACAGTGTCCCTTGGCGCTTGGTTTTTGCGCAAGAGCAGCAGCGGCTCAGACCAAAGAGGTTTGTCCCTGTTGCTGCTGGTGGCCAGATGCAGGGGGGAGGAGAGGGTGCAGGGTCACTTCATGCCCATAGCCTTACATCCAGAACTGGCAGCTGAGAGGTACCTGCTTTTATTCCCAGAGCTTTGTCAGCATATTGCCTTTGCAGAGCAGTGGTCCCACAGTGACTTGGAAGCTCATCGCTTTTTTGATGGACCTAAGGAGGTTTCTGGGAGGGAGTTGCAAGGAAAACCTCATCTTCAGGGCTTGCAGTGGGGTAAGCCAGGAGCTTGGCATGCCAGGGGTCTGCTGCATGCATCTCTGTCCCATCCTGCTGGAAAGGGGACTGCCCTGGAAGGGCTGTTTCAAAGAATGGTTTCTGCTAGGGGCTGACAGCAGTTGGGGCTGCTGAGGACAAGGAGGAGTCATCCCAGGATTTTCCATGCAGCACTGCCCTCATGGGCTGGTGGCTGCTTTCAAAAGTGTTTCGTTGGCCACCATGAGGGAGAAGGCCAGTAGTGTTGCCATCCCCCAGCAGTCTGTCACAATGTGTGTGGCCCTGTCTCTGTGGGGTGAAATGTGTAGACCCAATACTGGGGAGCAAGGGTGAGGTGGTTTGAGAGGACAGCCCTGGAGAGCACAGGGTCTGGATGATGGAGGAAGCCCAAGGACCCACAAACCTCATTCCAGCCTAGTGCCATTGACTTGGACGAGCTGCCTTTCTCCAGAGCTTGCCTTCTCTACTCAGTGCTGGCTATAGCTTGATGCCACCAAGGAAGATCTTTCCATGGAGCTTATCACAGGCTGAGCATGTTTTCTCCTCTCTTATGTTTCCATCCCCAACAACTTGGAGCGGGGTGTACTTTCAACACTATCTGCAGGTCGAAATCCACCTGTTGAGTAGACTGAGTCCCCTGGAGCCCCCTTCTTTGTCAACAAATGTCCATCAAAGCCACCTCAAACAGTTGGCATTGGGGATTGTGCAAGACACACCAGTGACGCAGAGAAGGCCACCAGTGTCCTTTGGTCAAGGCTGCTGCTGGATTGACAAGGAGGTAGGACCAGGCAGCACAGGAACATCTTCACATTGAGATGCCACCACTGAGTGGGCCCATGTGAAATAACAAAGTTCAGATCTGATGGAAAATGGGGAGGTTGAAGACCAGGGACCAAACCACCAGTGCTGAGGTAGACAGTGGAAAAACTAAATGCAGGCTGCACCTCTCCCAAAAATAGCCTCCCAGGCATGAACTCAAGCTGTATTTCAAAAGGGAGGTCACAACAGCCCCCCACCATGCCCTTCCCAGGGAGCTGCTGCTGCCCATCTCCTGGTGCTTCCCCCATAAGAGGCATTGCTCCCCCTCCTTGGTGTTTTGCTGTGCAGACACCTGCCACAAGTATTAAATTTGCTCAAAATGCTGTGAGAAACCACAAGAGAAGATGAGCAGATGTTCAGCAGCACCAGGTTTGGGGTGAGAGAGGCACATGGTGGTGGCAGTTGTCGGGGGGGGGACCACTGGGGGTTGGCTTGTCCCTCTATGTGTGCTTTGGGGCAAGAATGCTGCTTTGGGATTTTTTTCCTTTCCAAGCATGCTCTTGGGCAAGGCAGGAAGCCTGGAAATGCTCCATCAGATGCAGAATTGCTTTTTTTGCCTCATTCTTCTGGCCACAAAGAAATCCCTAAAGGACTGAGACAAGCTGCCTCCAAGTATTTGGGGTGCCTGACTTCCCTGTGCACTGGGTGCTGGAGAATGAAGGACCAACTGTCCCAAAATGACTGAGCCTTTCACCTCCCCTCCAAAAGAGCCCTCTGGGGTGCACCCTCTGCAGATTTGGGAGGCAGCCAGCTCAAAGCCTGCTATTACTTTTCCCGATGGAGTTGGCCTCTTCCACCTCCCTGGGTTTTTTTTTTCTTCCTTTCCCTTCAAATCCAAGCCAGGAAAAGGCTCTGACGTCGGCACTGTGGCTGTGAGCTCCTCGTGGCTGCTGGGGGAAGGCAGCAGAGGGGATATCCCAGATCATAAACCCAGGATCTCACTGTCTGTGGGGTCACCACCAGCTCCCTGTGAGTTATCTCATGGTGGGAGGGATAGGTAGAGGTCTGCATTGGGCTGGGGCAGGTCCTTTCCCCCCCCAGTGCTGAATATTTAGTGCCTTTTTGTGTTTCTCATGAGCTGCTGCTGGTGACTGAATCTCTTAGGGTGCAAGAAGGAGTTGGGTTAAAACAAAATGTCATCCATGTATGCCCCAAATGGGGCCACTCCACCTCAAATTGGGGTTGTACGTGTAGGGGTGAAACCTGAAATAGCAGCTGAAAGATTCTTCAGGGGAAGCCTGGAGCATCTCACATTACCTCTGGAGCATTGTTCCATGAGTACCAGACCAGAGAGGTGGCCCCAGCACCAGCAGCTGTTGTGGGCATCCTTGTGTCAGTATGAGGTCCATGTCCCATTGGGTTGTGGACTGGTACCAACACAGGTGAGAGGGGACAATAACTCCTGAAGGACTGTTTTAAGCACTTTCCATGCTGTGCCTCAGCTTTTCTTCAAAGAAAAAAGGTGCAAATAAAAGCTAAAAAGAGGGTCAATCATGTTACCACAGCTCCCAGTGCATTCCCAGTTTGCACAGTGCTGGGAAGGCTGTACTCTTTATCTCTCTGTCTGGTTGACTGTCTCATCTTCTCCATTCCTCCCTCTTTCCCCATCCCTTGAGTACCTCCTGCTTGCAAACCTCCATGCCGACATAATTCCCTACTGCCTAAATACCACCAAACTCCTTAAATGTGACCAGAGCTATAAAATCAGGGATCATATAGCTCTTTTCTGCAAATTTATACATTAGCCAGCATTTACCATGAGCCAAAAAGGATGTGGAGGAAGATGCATGACCTAATTTATCTTGCACGTGCGTTTTGGTGGGCTGCTGACAACCCACTGTGTTTTTAATCCCCCTTGCTGTTTTGCTCAGTAAACATCCCCTGCAGCAAAAGAAACAAACAAAAAAAATAACCACCTTGGAAGAAAAACCCTGCAACACTTCCTCAGCAGATGGTGCCAGGTGCTGCACCATTCCCAGCAGCAGATACCCCACAGCAATCACCACCTCCCCACCGTACCCAGCACAGCTTTTCCAGAACATTCCTATCTGCTTTTCCCAGCTCTGCACCTGGAGCAGGATGTGCTGGTGGCCACTTAGGCCTCTTCCCCCAGATGCTGGCTCCTGCAGGGTGTTTTGTTTCCGTCGCTCTCCTCCTGGACATTTCCTGTTTCCTTCCACACGGATGTGGCTCAAGGAAGTCTCAGTGTGTTGGCTTTCCTCTGGCCAGGTTTTCGCTGCAGTCATGGACTGGGGACAACAATGTGGCTCTCTCTGTGTCCTGGGACCTATCATCCCTGGTAGTGGTGCTGCTGGTGCTGGTGGCAGTGGGGGGTGCTTTTGGGTCTCCAAGCCTCACAGAGCTGCTCACTGTGGTCACCCATGGCAGTGGTAGCAGATGTGTGCAGATCTGCTACATGGTGATAACTGGGACTACTCAGAAATTCTGTTTTCAGGGGGATGGAAATGCTCCTTGTGGAAGTGGTGTTGCAGGGAGAGTAGGACTGTATCAACCCTAAGGGTAAAGGGATGGTTGGTGTCTTGCTCCATGAGCTGAAACTGGGAGAGAGGTCAAGCAAATGTAACACAGATGAGTGTTTTGTTAGGTTTTTCTGAAGGTGAACTTTGAACGTGAGCTGTGCTGACTCGGGAGACAGCTATATTTATATACGGGTGAGATACATATTGTTTGGGTGACTAAGAGCCTTTGTTCCAAGTCCTGCTACTGAAGCCCATGTGGAGCAACAATTTGGCTCTGCAAAGCTTCCTTTTCCTTTGCTTGGGGAGTTGCCTTGCTTAGGAAAAACCAACTTGAGCAGCTGCATCCCACTGGCCAGCAGCATTGCCCTCAGGTCTGTCATCTGCTCACCACTCCAGCTCAGCCCCTTAGGAAAGTGCAGTGAGGAAGATCTGGCCTTTATTTTGCCTTGTGGTGCTGTGGCAGGGTCTGTTCCTGGACAGTTGGGAGGTCAAAGTATATGTAATGCACAGGAACGATTAGGAGAGCCCTGTGATCCCCTTTGCTTTGGAGTGTAGGCAAGGAGGACATGGCTCAGTGGTCCCCATCCCCTCAAAGCAGCATCCTCCATTGCCCTCTTGCCACATTAGAATGTGTTTGCCCTGGATCCTTGCTGGACTCGGGTGCAAAACTTTGGAAGAAGCAGAAACTTCCACAGTCATGGCAAAACTGCAGAGAAGCAGCCCACCATGTCACGTTAATACTTGTGGAGATTCAAAGGCAAGTGTTGGTGGTGAAGCTTTGAGATGAGCTTAGATGTTAGGCTGAAGTGATGGGTATGTTGTGGGGAGGTGACCCACATCCCTCCCTGGGCATGGCAGGAAGACAGGGTATCCAGCTCCTCCAGTCATCCATGCTGAGACTCATGATGAGTCTGAGCCTGGAAGGCCAGTGCTGCATCATCCTTATCTTACTTACTGTGTCCTCTTGTGCTTCATGTGGATCCCCCATCATGCTGAAGTCAGAAGGATATTTATCCACTTGGCAGCTTATTAATATTAGCTGAAACACCCTTCTCCACATTGTTCTGCCATGCTTAATATGGTGATCAGCATCTCAGGCTGTAGCCCTGGGGATGATTTGTGATTGAAAATCCATTAGGGATTTATGAGCTCCAAGGCTGAATTGCCAGGATGTGCAATTGCCAAAATACTTGAAACGCTTCCACTGGAGAGGAGACCTTGTGGGAAAGGAGCACTCTCTGTTCTTGTACTCAGTTCCCAGTGAACCTCTCTTACTGGCAGTGAGCACACCCAAGCCAATAAAAAACCTAAATGGGATCCAGAGCACCAATGGAGCATGAACAATGTTCAGTTGGATTATGACAAGGAGCAAAGCTACTGCTCCTGGCATGCCATGCTGGCACTGGTGCTCACAGTGGCTCCTAGTCCCACAGGGTTGCTTAGTTGGGTGGGTTTAATCCAAGACATGGTTAAATGTAGGCATAATTCATCTTCATTTGACTTTGTGGCTTGTTAAAACGAGGTATGAGGTTGTTCAGAGGGGGAAAAGTGAGGTTTTGCTGCTTTCAAGCACTTCTCATGCTAGTACGTTGAGCCCAAAGGGGTACAAAGCAAGCTATCATCAAACATGGTGGAAGCTGAAAGAGCCAGAAGATAAAAGTATTAAAGCAGAAGGTCCTCAGGTCCTTCGTTTCAGAGAAACTTGAATTTTCAAGGGGGTGATTGGGGGCAATATCTGCTTCCAGCAGCTCTTCCCTTTGAGCAGGAATTTGTGGCTGACCATCCCTCCCACCTCCCATCCCCTTGGAGGATTTTAACCTCTTTTTCCTTGAGGTGAATGAAGAAGAAAGAAAGAAGCTTGCTGAGGGGATTGCCAGCAGGTTTTTCTTGGGAAGTTTTCACTCACTGGGTTGCTGGCTCTTTCTGTGGCCATGCTGGCTCACAGCTCAGCAGCTGGACCTGTAAGAGACATGTAGCCAAAACCAGCCCAAAATTACCCCCCAGAAATACCATTTCTTACTTGGCCAAGGTGAGCCTGTCTTGGAGGAGAGCAGACCCTGCAAACAAAGAGATGGATGGATATTGAGCCCAGGAGGAGAGTGGATTTCCCATCCCATCTTGCAGTAACATTGTAAGCTTTGAGCAAAGATCTCAGCTGCTGTGGACCAGCTGGGGAGGGTGAGCTACCCTGGGGAAGGTCAGGTCAGGATGACCTGGGGCCTGAGCTACTCTGAGTAAGACCCAAAATGTTTCTGGGAGGCAGCTCTCACCTCCCATCCCTCAGCCAAGCTTCCTGCTTCTATCAGCTACTAATCTTCTCAATGAAGTCTGGAAACCCCCTGCTCCAGGATGTCCCACTCCTCCCCTGCAGCTCAGGCAGGCCATGAACTTCACAGATCATCCTAGCAGGGCAGATTATTATTGTTCTTCAGCATCCTTCAAAAACTCCCAAAACCAATGCAGCCTAACCAGAGGAGCCCATGGCTTGACACTGCTCAGCCATGAGCCATCATCACAAACCACAGAGCTGATTCTGTTCTGTCTCCTCCTGACTCTGGGGTAGCATTACCTGATATTTTTACAGGCAAAACAAATGAGGAATGATTGGATGTGGTTATCTCGGAGGGACAGGAACATACAAGGAGCTGGGGAGGACTCAGTGCTGGAATCCCTTTGAGTTTTTGCCCTTTCGCTGCTCCTAAGCCCCTCTGAGCCTCTTCCCAAAATCCCATCTGTAAGCCCATGGGTGTGGAGATACATTGTGCACCAAGGCAGTCCCAGAGATTGCATGCACTGCCACTAATAAATAATTAGTGCCCTGCCAGCAGGAAAGTCCACAATTTTAGCAGCCAAGCTGAGCACGTTTAAGAAAGCAGCCATGAGAGAGCCTAGATTTTTTTTCCCCTTTGTTGTTTGATGTTTTGCAGTTTGATGTTTTCATTCCCAGGGACCACTGACAAAGCAGGAGCCAGTGAGCAGATTGTGTATCATGCTTAGGCACAGAGGAGCCCAGAGAGAGTACACAAGTGGATGCTCAGTGCACCTCCGTGCTCTCACCTTGTCGTGTTGCATCAGGGTAAACAACACAGAGGAGAAAGTTTCCGGGTGCTGGAGAGATGAGGGGTTGCATGCTGGCCTGACTCAGGTTACTTATGTGCTTATGGTCTATTTTGAGGCTCTGGCCACGTGGCACTAAGCAGCTGCTGACCCAGGGAAGGGACCAGCTTCAAAACAAGAGTCCAGCGTGTAACGACCCAGTGAAGGACTGGGTTTCTCAGCCCTGCGCAGGGCTGACAGCACCCTCACCTCCTCCCCCTGCGCATATCCTCTCTTGGGTTTTGCCATTTCCACAGTGGGAATTGATTTTCTTTTTAACTCTTCCCATTGCCACTCTTGAAGGCAAAGCTGTCTCAGGTTATGAGGCTAGGATGCTGTATAGGGTGGCGATGGGGATGCGGATGAGCAAGCAGGGAGACACATCCATCACTAGCTTTGGTGAAACCACTCACCCTCAAACCCCCCCACACACACCCTCCCTCCCCAAGAAAGCTCATTTGTGGGTGGCTTAGTTTGCCTAAGAGCATTAGAGGTGCATTTGGTGGACATTAGCCGCTCGAGCAGCGCCGGGAGCATGTGGCCGATTAGGGGCTGCGGTGGCTGTTATCGGGCAGAGAGCCGTATTTGGGGTGGAAATACTCGCCGTGCATTTTGGGGACACAAAGGTGAGGTCTAGGGGGACAGGATGGGTGCCAGGGTGGGGTCAACTTGCTTGGTTGGGGTGCTTAAATACACCAGCTGGGTGATGATGTTGGGTGACATGAAAGCAAGTCCCTTCCCAGATGTGTGCTCTTTGCTTATGCAAGAGAAACGTGAGTTGCCTCCCTGGCTTTCCAGTGCCGTTTCACCTTTTCAGATGGTATTTCAGCTTTTTCTTTAACTACCACCTTACTTTCTAATCTATGGCCTCCTGTAATAGGCTACCCAGGGAGGTGGTTGAATCGCCATCCCTGGATGTGTTTAAGGGTCATTTAGATGTGATGTTGGGGGATATGGTTTAGGAGTGAACTTCGTAGAGTAGGGTTAATGGTTGGACTCAATGATCCCAAGGGTCTTTTCCAACCTCAATGATTCCATGATTCCACGCGAAGATGAGCGTGGTCAGGGATGCTCGTAAGGTATGTGGCGGGTGCTGGTGGATTTGAGGTCACTGTATATACCCCCCAACACCAAACAGGGTTTTCCTTGGAGCCATCCTGAGGAGAAGAACACCTTCACCACCATGTTTCCCTTTCCTTCCCTTGCAGCCTCACTCTCTGGTGGTATTTATGGAGGTGGTGAGGAGCAGCTCTGAGCCCCACAGCCCCCAGCAGCTGGCCCCGTGAAGCAGCGCCTGGCCTCCTCGCCTCGTCTCACCCATCATCCCGACCCTCCGACTCAATCATTCAAGGCTCCCGTGCATGGATCGCCCCAGCGAGGGACCGCTGCCGGACGCCGCTGACACCGCCCCATAGCCTCCCAGCCCCCCTTGTCACCCCCAAGTACTCCACATACCCCGATGGGGTAACGTGACGGGGGTCACCCTCCCGCCACCGCCACCACCCCCCTCCCATATGCAGAGGCCTTTCTAGAGCGCCGGGGAGCGCACGGCACCGGAGGTGGCAGCCGCTCGCCGTCGCACACACACACACACACACCAAGGACGCCAACACTACAGCAAAGGGATTTTTGTTTTGTTTTGGTTTGTTGGTTTTTTTTTTAATTATTATTATTATCATTAATATTATTTTTCCCCCCTCTGGTTTTTCCCCCCCCGGGGGCCTTGCGGTGTGTTGAGGAAGCCGGCGCGCTCCCAGGGGCTGGGATTATTTGCACAACGTTTGTATATTGAGTTCTCCATCCTGTTTTATGTTGATTTTTTAAGAGCAGAGGGGTGGCTGTTCAAAGTTTTTGGCTTTTTTTCCCCCCTTCCACACCACCTTTTGTCTTGGGGTTTTTACCCAACCACCATCAGCACCACCTCACCCTTCTCCCATCCCACCATGGCCCGGATGAACCGTCCTGCGCCGGTGGAGGTCTGCTACAAAAACATGAGGTTCCTCATCACCCACAACCCCACCAATGCCACGCTCAGCACCTTCTTGGAGGTAAGGAAAAGAGGCTGGAGCAGGGGGGAACCAGGGCCCAGCTATGTTTTTTGGGGCTAAAAGCCACTGTTGAGATGCAACAAGGATCAGTCCTGTGTAGGATGAAGCAGAAGCACTTCTCCTTTGGTGCCAAACCCCTGATGGCATGCTGGAGCAATGAGTCCAATCGCTGCTGGCTTTTTGGAGTAGGATGTTTTGGAGGACCCAAAGCATGGTGTTTGGGCATGGTGGAGAAGGAGCAGACTTTCTCTGATTCTGTTGTATCCCCTTGCCAGATCCACCAGCACGTCAGGGGACTTTGCAGTGATGCACACAGATATTCGCAGCCTCCCCTGCATCTCCCAGTACCTCATTAAGGACTTTTCATCCCAAACATTCCAGCTTCTTCACAATGCCCAGAGTGTGTTGTGCTGTGCACAAGATGCTGGAGGACTCAGTGTTGTGTGAGCCAGCACTGGGTGCCCTGCCTGGGAGCACTGCCTGGCAGTGGCAGCAGCTGGCAGTTAAGGGGATTAATGGATGCATGTCTGTGGTCCAGGGCAAAAGGCTTTGACTTGCTCTTTTGTCAGTGCCTGAGGGAAACACCACACATCCTGCAGGTTCAGTTGAGGCAGGAGAAGTGGCCACTAGTTAGGAGGAGTCATTTGGGGTGTTACTACATTTATAGGGGGAACTGGGGCTATGCGTGAGCCTGGTGAAAGGTTTTTGCCTTAGATTAACCACGTTGAGGTCCAATATGCTGGTGCTGGAGGCATCCTCCAAGCTCAAGGAGAACCCCTAAATGTACACCCAAAAAAACACTGGGTCAGAGAGCCACAGAAAGGTGGTTGTGATTTGGGGACATCCCACCCCACAGCCTGCATGCTATGCACAAGGCGATGGGGACGGCACCAGTGGGAAGGGGGAAAACTTCCCCTTTCTTCCAGCATCTTAGATTTTTTGGCCAAGCTGTGAAGTGTGCAGGGGTTTGCCATGGTCTGGCAAGCACACACAGGGATTGAAGGAGATGGATGATGGAAGTGGATGATCTCACACGGTGCCTGGCGAGGCCGGTATGCTGGCACGTAATCCGGGAGCAATCCTCACGGCAGGCGATAAGCCATACTGGAAACAACCCAAGTCCCATGCCCAAGCCTGCAACATGTTGGAGTGAGGATGGGATACAGCAATGAGGTCAACAAGGATCCCCAGGAAGATGCTAAGCACTCTCAGTGGGGTGAACTATGACTCCCACCTAAGCCACCTCCATGCATTTCTGCAGTAGAGGTTGCAACCTTGCTGGGCACAAATAATTTCTCCCTCGAGAGACTTGTGCCTGTGTCAGGGACATTTCTTTGCCTGGAGTGTACAGTACCTGCTGGTGTAGCCACTATGGCTTAAAAATAAACTTTTAGCCCCCACTGGTGCTCATGACTCCAAGGAATCCTGAAGGTGCTGAGTAAAAATTATACCATGGCCATTTGGCTTTGGTGTCCTAGGATTTTATATTTCCTTGTGTTTCCCAGGCTGGATGGACCACAGAGGGTTTGCTTGAAGGTCTGGAGGTAGGACGTAGTTTTAGGGTCTGTAGTGGTCCATGTGGTCATAGCAGGGCTTGAATGTGTTGAGATTAACTGGGGTGCACTGGCAGGGTTTTTTCAGACCTCTCCCTCCCTTTCCCTCCCCAGGACCTGAAGAAATATGGTGCCACCACGGTTGTGCGAGTGTGCGAAGTGACCTATGACAAGACCCCCCTGGAGAAGGATGGTATCACTGTCATGGTAGGTGGGCAGCAGGATGGGTGCTGGGTGTGGTTGCCCTCCCTTTTCCCTGGAGTCTGCTAAGCACCTTGCCTTTCAGATCAACCAAAGCAGCATCATGCTTGCCTGGGAGCAGGGTTTGGAGCTCAACTTCATCCTCAGGTTGAGGCAGGCGAGCTCTATGCTGAGATGAAGCTGGTGCTTTAAAAAAAGAAAGTGCTGCCCACGCAGCCGAAACTGTGACTCATCTGGTTGAGTCGGCAGCTGCCTTCCCTGCCTGCCACTCAGGCTTTAAAGCATCCAGGGGATGAGAGTGCCTGATCCCACGTGGAAGTTGTGCATGGTTCCCGTTAGTCCTGGCCTTATCTTCTTCCAGGCTGTGTGGGTTTTTTGCTCTGCCAGCAGCTGGCTGGTGCAGCTCTGGGGGATGAAAGGGAGCAGGCAGCGAGCAGGAAAAGGCAAGGAGGCAGAGCAGGCAGCTGCCTGGGCTGTATCTTGGCTGATAAGTAATTGGAGATGATGTCAGGCATGAGTGCCCTGCCAAGGAGCTCAGCTCCAGCTGGAAAGTGAGGCTTATTATTTAGGAAAGGGTTTGGAAGTGCCTTGTGTCTCCTGGGGTGGTCCTGTGTGTGTGTAGGTCCTCTCTGTATGATGGCTATCCTATAGAGAGAAATAGCTATATCCTAGATCCTCTGAGATACAGGTAGATAACAGATCCTATATCTATCTAAATATAGCTCCTCCAGAAGCAGATCTCTCTGGATAGAGATGCTATGTCTCTATAGGATAAATCTTAGAGGGAAAGATAGCTATATCCTACATATAGAATGTGTATGTAGGATCTCATATCTACTCACTTATACACCAAGTTCTGCCTTTTACCTTGTTTCTCGCTGGAGTCTCCAGTCTCAGTGTCTGTATCTAGGATATCCATACCTCTCTCCAGATCTTATATAGAAATCTGTATCTAAGATACATTTTATATAGGGAGATAACCATATCCTAGATGTAGAAAATATATGATGCTGTAGAAAAACTATATAGCTTCTATATATATATGTTTCTATAACCATATAGAAACTTGCATAAGGTCTATGATATAGAGAGATATCTATATCCTGTGTACCTATGAATGGATATATCTCTGTAGATATATCTACATATATCAAGTAGATCTCTCTATATAGGCTGTATATACTATATTGGATATACCAAGTGTGTTTAATGTCTTCATCAGTAGTATAGGTGGTGGAATTGCAGGCACTCTCAGCAGGTTTGCAGGTGACACCAAGCTGAGTGGTGTAGTTGATACACTAGAGGGCTGAGATGCTATCCAGAGGGACCTTGTGACAGGCTTGAGGAATGGGCCCCATGCAAACCTCATGAAGATCAACAAGGCTAAGTGGAAGGTCCTGCCCCTGGGTCAGGGCAATTCCCAGTGCTGATACAGGCTGGAGGATGAAGGGATTGAAAGCAGCCCTGCAGAGAAGGCCTTGGGGATAGTGCTGGATGAAAAGCTGGGTGTGAGCTGGCAATGAGCACTTGTGGCTCAGAAAGCCAACCATATCCTGGGCTGTGTCAATAGTATGGCCAGCAGGTTGGGAAAGGTGATTCTTACCCTCTGCTCCACTCTGGTGTGACACTACCTGCAGTACTGTGTTCAGCTCTGGAGTCCTCAGCACAGGAGAGACATGGACCTGTTGGAGCAAGCCCAGAGGAGGGGTACAGAAATGATCAGAGGGCTGGAACACATCTCCTGGGATAAAAAGCTGAGAGTGTTGGAGTTGTTCAGCCTAGAGAAGAGAAGGCTCCAGGGAAACCTTATTGTAGCCTTTCAATATGTAAAGGGGGCTTATAAAAAAAGATGGAGACAGGTTGTTTTAGCAGGACTAGTAGTAATAGGACAAGGGGTGATGGTTTTAAACTGAAAGAAGGTAGATTTAGACTGGACATGAGGAAGAAATTTATTACAATGAGGATGGTGAAACACTGGAACAGCATGCCCAGAGAAGTTGTGGATGCCCCATCACTGGAAGCGTTCCAGGTCAGGCTAGACAAGGTTCTATCAACCTAATCTAGGGAAAGATGTCCCTGCCCATGGCAAGGGCAATGAACTAGATAATATTTGAAGGTCCCTTCCACCTCAGACCACTCTGTGATTCGATGATTTTGTGGTATGACATGTCATCATCCCTGCTGCAAGCCCAGTGACCTGCACTCATGGCTGAATCAGTGCTTTCTGAGTATCACAGGGAGGAGATGGTCTTGCAGGACAGGCAATAGGCTGTGCAGGTTGGGCTGCCTCAAGTATTAGGATACCCTGAAGCCCAGCATGCTCCTTTCCTCCAAAGCCCAACTGAAATCCTATTACCTGTTCAAACACTGAAGTGAGGCTCGGCAGCTTTTTTTTGCCATATTACACACCAAGGGTGACTTCATAACAGCAGCTTAGTGATTCACTGCTCAAAGCCAAGGATTATAGCCCTGTGCTTCCCCCCCACCAGGGCTCACCATTCCACATCCCCTCCAAGGGATGCTCCTCTGCGTGTCCCTGTCCATCCTTCTTTTCAGCTCTCTCTCTAAGGGTTCTTCAGAGCATCCTTTCAGAACTTGTGTGTTCACCTTCCCCTACATGTTTTCTGGCAAGCTGGATTTCAGCACATCAGGCCCTGAGACTTCAGCCATCTCAAAGCCACCTTTGTTCAAACTTCCTACAAAGTGGCTTTGCACTCCCATGCACTGGAGTTAGACAGGAGCTGGCAGTGGGGGAGGAGGAGAGTTGCATCACCCCAAAGCTTAGTGTAGTCATCCAAATGGGGAGGAGGCAGACAATGACCATCCTGGCCTACAGAGGCCAAAGGACATGAGGTCCTGTAGGTGCTCCTGAAGACTGAACCTGTGCACAGGAGATGGGAGCACCCCAGACCTAGACTCAGATGGCTGCAAGCCCTGAGCCAAAGCAGCCAGGAGATTCCTGCGGAGATTCTGGATGGTGCCACAAAACCAACTACTTCCCCACAGAGCTGCTCTGCAAGCTCAGTTCCTGCCCCCACCCTGAGTTATTCCTCAAGGGCTGACAGTCTTTTTCTCTTCCCCCAACCTTGCAGGATTGGCCATTTGATGATGGAGCACCTCCTCCCAGCAAGATAGTGGAAGATTGGCTCAACTTGTTGAAGACCAAGTTCTGCGAAGACCCTGGCTGCTGCGTGGCTGTGCACTGCGTGGCTGGCCTGGGACGGTAAGGCAGAGCCTGGCACCCTGGCTGCCACCCAACCCATCCAGGGAGGGAAGGGAAAACCATGCCTGCTCTCCTCCTTCCCTTCCCCAGACCATCTCTGAGCATGCAGTGAAACCTTAGTATTGATGGGAGTTGTGGAACAGGTTGCCCAGAAAGGTGATAGATGCCCCATCCCTGGAAACATTCAAGGTCAGGTTGGACAGAGATCTAAGAAGCCTGATCTAGTTAAAGATGGCCCTGCTCACCTTGGATTCTGCTGCTTGAGCTCCTCTTTGCACTTCTTGCAACCAAATCCTGGGCAGATCTGATGTGCTTAGTGCTGTCCTGCCAGTGCCCTACAGTGGTTTTCCTTTTGCTAAGAGCTCATGGTGAAAATAGAGTTAAAATGCCTCCTGCTACAACCAGGAGCTTTTTGAGAGCTGCTGCATTTTACTGCTCCCTCTGCTGCAGGTCAGGTTTTGCATGTGTATTTGCATCCACTTTACCAACAGATTTGCCTCCAAAGTCCTTGTGCTGATTAGAAAAGCAGCAAACAGCTGCCAGCCCCATCCTGGGGTTATTAACCCCACAATCAACCACCCTTTGGGGCAGCACTTGGACAGCCAAATGGCAAGAAATCACAAATCAAAAGCCAGTGCTGGCAGTTGGCCACAATGCCACCATGTTGGGATGGGATCTCAGCCTCTTGACCATGTGGCTGGGGAGTGACCACCACCACCATTGCCTTTCAGTGCTCCTGTCCTCGTCGCGCTGGCCTTGATCGAGAGTGGGATGAAGTATGAGGATGCCATCCAGTTCATCAGACAGTAAGTGGAGAAGGGTTTGGTGTCAGGGAGGAAGCAGCCTCTCTCCAAGGGAATGGGGAAATCTGGCATGTCCCAGGGTTTGGTTTTTTTTGGGCACAGGGGTTGCTTTTCTCTCCTTTGGGAGAGGAAAAAGTTGGTGCTGGCATGGAGCACCCTCTCCCTTTCCATCAGGGATGCAGGAGGCCAGGGCAGCAGCTGACAAAATCCCTGAGGGGTTATTTGGCAGACATCCTGCTTCTGGCCACTGCCCCATACATTTCCTCCCCAATTCTCCATGTCCTGAAACTCCCAGGGAAGATGAGCAGGAAAAGCTGCTGGGGTTGGTACCCGTCTCCATCCCCAGAGGATGCACACAGCTGCAGCCTCCACAATCCCTTCCTGCTCCAGGCAGGGTAGCTCAGCATCCCAAGAGGGATGAGTTTGGGGTAGGGAGGCCTTCTTGTGCCACACTACTGACTGTCCTGGCCCTTCTCTGTCCCCTCAGGAAGCGCAGAGGAGCCATCAACAGCAAGCAGCTGACCTACTTGGAAAAATACCGACCAAAGCAGAGACTCCGATTTAAGGACCCTCACAACCACAAGAACAAATGCTGCATCATGTAACCTCAACGACCTCTTGCCAAAATCTGTGCACACAGACCCGAGCACTCACACACATCCCACCCCCTTACCTCCTCCTGCCCAGCCCCATGCCCCCCACTCACCACCCCCACTGCCAGGGCTGGGCTAGAGGGGGGACATGGAGCACCACCAACGTGTTCCAGCACCCACAGCATAGTCATCTTGCTGAACCCCCCCAAAAAAGGCTGCTCTCTCCAGCTACACCTCCAAGGAGGGATGGCAGTGTTGCTCTTTGATGTTCACCTGATGGTTCTTCATTGCCTTCCTCCTCCTCCTCCTCCTCCATTTCCCTTCCTGTTGCACTGAGAGGGATGGGCAAAGTGTGCTTGGTTTGGGGTGATGCAGGCAGGGCTGTGCCAGCTGAGAAGGGATGGGGAGCAGGAAGACTGGAGCACACCCCCACCCCCCCCAGAAAAACTCTTTCCCACCTCTTCCCTATAAATAAGGGCTGCAGCAGAGGGGACAGAGGTGGGAATGGTGCAGTGGCCTCAGGGGGGAAGATGGTGATACCAAGGAGAGCTTGTAGCATGGTGCTGGCTTGTGGCCAAGAGAAGGGCTAAGCTAAGTCCTGCCAGCACCATTCCCTTTCTCCTTGCCCCTCTGCCATTTCACCATCTCCCTGTTGCCTCAGTACCAGCTGGGATGCTGCAGATGGGGCTCACTGGGGGCTTGCTGCAGCAAAGGCAGAGGTGTTGGGAAAAGGGGACTGTGGTGGGGCTTTCAGGCACCCAGCTTTGCCATGGTGTAGGGTCAGCACTGAGTCCCCCAAAATATGGGGTGCTCTTATTTATAGCTTCCAAATTCAATGCCCAGGGTGGTGAGTTCTCTCCTGTCATGTCCCCACTTCTGGCTGCAGTGCCTTGGGGACACAATGTGCATCTTGGAACACATCCATGTCCTCCACCACTGGCTTTGCTGGCCCAGGGGCTGCTCTGCAGCTTTCCTGGAGGATTTTGGGTGCTCCTAGCTAGAGCACATCACCAAATTTTGCACCTGCCTTTCCCACCTCTGTAATGTGGCACCTGGCAGCCCAGACACCCCCAGCATGTGCCCTGGTGGGGTGGACTCGACTCAGAGCTGCCCCTCAACTGGGATGTCAAACATCTCTCAACTTTTCTGCCTTTGAATGCTTGCAGCAGCTGGAGCAGTGGACACACAGGGGGCTTGGGGGGGGTGGGTGTTTTCTCTTTTGATGAGGATAAAAAGAAATTTGCTAATTAAAGAAAAAAAAACCCTTACAAAAACCTGTCTTCCACATGTCCTCTGGCCTTTCTTTCTCCCATCACTGTCTAGTGGAGCTCAGGAGGTGACCATGGCTCCTCAGACTGCTCCCTGGCACTGGGTCACAGCTGGCTATCATCCACTGTCACCAGGGCATACCTGTGGCCCAAAGGATGCTCCTGGTATCCTTTAGGTTCACTGCTGTTCACCTCCCCAGCTGCAGGGGTTGTTGGGGTAAGGAGGGCTAGTCACCTAGCCTCATGTGGTTTTAGGCTGGCCAACTTGAAATGCCTTCAGAGCCCTGTGCTGGGTATTTCCAAAGGTCTGTGTGCCTTCTGCAACATAGACTTTCCAGAAACATTTGCTTCAGAGGGTTCATCTCTTGAGATAAGTGGTGAGGAAAGCTGATGAGACATCTTCAGTACCTGCAGATGGGTAAGGGATGGCTTTGTGTCACCACACTTAGCCAGAGGAGAAGCTTGGAGCCATTTCCAGTGCCACTCTTCCTCTCCTGGTGGAAGCCAGAACCACTGCACAAGTATGGTCATCTCATGGGATGGGCTGTGATGCTGGGTGAAATGGAGATCCTCCATGCCACACACCTTGGGCCTGTCCAAGGCTTCACATTGTAGAACAACCCTCAGTCCCTTGACCTTCTCCTGCCCTAGTCCAGGCTGTTGATTCCTGTGTCTCATGAGAAAGGCAGCAATGGTTGAAAGATCTGCACTGCTTGAGAAGAGTGAGAAATTAAGCTGATAAAAAGGCCTAATCCTGTATCACAGCAGTCCCACTGGGTGGTCAGTATCCCTTCCTGCTCAGGTGTGTCCTCCTGCTGCTAAAACAGGTTCTGCTTTGTCCCCAGGACAGTAGGAGATTGCTTGGCATTTCACTAGGGACACTCCCAGTCCCTCTTAGCCAGGAGACCTCGTGGTCCTATGTGCTTCCTGACCATAACAGGCTGTGTGCCATGACTTGTGAAGAGTTTAGGATGAAGTGGTGGGAATTGTTGCTTTGCAGCCTTGGAGATGTTTCTGTGCTGGCAAAAGGAGGAGAAACATTTCCCTCACCCATGCTCATGGGAGCATCACATGGCAGATTGCCCAGGAGAAGCAGTTCAGAGCTTCAGTGCTGATACTTCTGAGTTGGGGTCACAAAGGGGGCAGGGGGCCTTGAATTCAGTCTCCTTTGGCCGTGGGAACTCTTTACCTCCTTCAGGCAGGGTTTGCTGGTGGAAGTGCTCACTGCTGAGCTCTGAGGAGAGGACACCCAAATCTCAGCTTGGAGAGCTTGTTTTGGGGGGGGACACATGAGGGGGGCACAGGCTTTGCAGTGCACTTTCACTTTATGTAGCATCAACCCAACCACCTTAAAATGGGGGAGCTTCTAGTGTAAGAGCAGTTCTTGACCATGTGGCCAAGCCCTGAGTGCCTCTGGCTGGCAGAGCAACATCTTGATACTTAGTTTTATGAGCCACTGCAAAAAAAAGACCCAAACCATGCTGGTTTAATTGTCCTATTTTTTTTTTCCTTCTTTTTTATTTAATGGATATCTTCCCCCTGTCCTGGAACTTGCTGTTATGTCCCATGTGCTGCTGCATGGACAGGACACCTCAGCAGCCTAGGAGCTGCCATCCTTGCATGGAGGCCTTGAACTCACTCTAAGGCTTCTCTGGGTTGGACTGCCAAATATTTGGATTTTATATATATCTATATAAAATATAGATAATTATAATTATATATATATATAAAATATGTATATTCCATATATATATATATGGAATTGAGCTCCTACCTCTGAGGTACCAGCTCCTCAGTCTTTGGCCTAGAGAAGGTTATAGAAACGTAACAGGCTGGGGAAACTGAGAGGCCTTTCCAACTGGGTTTTAGAAAGAAGAGAGCCCATTTCCCTCACCAAAATCTTGGGCCAGTTGGGGAAGAGGGGAACATAGAGCTCAGCAGACACACAGCACCAGAGCAAGGCCTAAGTGGCTGAGGTTTGGGCTGGTTTTGGGGTTGCCTTGTATGCTAATCCTCTTTTCACCTCAGAAGCTAAGATGTTGAAAGCAGAGCCTTAAAAATCTGACCTATTTGTCAATTATGTCATTGCTGCAGTTGATCTCCATTGGGTCTTGACAGATGTCCTGAGGAACAGACACCACCATGGCTTTGGCACAAAACAGCCACCTTATCCTACCTTTTTGTGCAGGCACAAACTGGGTTTTACAGCTCCCTCATCCCCTCCATGGAAAGCCACCATCTTTCCATAGTTCACAGACACAGGGCTCCAAACCAGCAAGAGCTTTGGAGACCCAAGGGATGGCAAAGCAGAGATGCTCAAACCATCAAACCAAGAGCTTGGAGGCTTTGCCCAGGAAGCAATCATGGCCAAACCTCACAGGGAGAATAAATCTGAGGAGGAATTCTTAGTGTCCCAGCAGTGGCACATATGTGCCCTTCTCTGCACTTTGGTTAAGAGGCTCAGGTGTCCCTTCTCCATGTGTGCCAGTTGGATGGAGCCAGGTGGGAAGGAAGACAATGTGAAGAAGTCTTGGTTCTTTGTCTTTAAACACTTGACATTTGTAAATTCCTTCTATAAGTTTTGCATTCAGGCTGACAGCTTTGGATGAGGAGGTTTGTGAGGATCAGATTTTCTAAGGAAGCAGAGAGTATTGCTCTATCTACAGCAGAATGAGTCCTTTCTCTTCCCTTCCCTTTCTTCTCTTTTCTTCCCTGGGTTTGTTTGCATTTTATTAGTCCCAGTGGGAAAGCACACAGGGAGATCCATGACTTCCATGCAGCTTCCAAGGTCTTGTCTTCTCTTCCTTGCTGGGTAGGTGCACTTTGGTGGGTGAATTCAGATGGGCTGCTGTCTGATGGGTGAAGACTGTGGCTGATCTCTTTGTGCAGCAGGGGGGTCACAGGCCAGCTGTGCTCTGAGCTCACAAGCTCTAGCAGACATTCCCTGGGAAGGGGAACATTCCCTTTAGAGGATGATCTCCCAGTGAACTCCCCAACTTCCCTGCTGTTTCTTTCTGTGCAACAAAGAACTGCATATTTTCCTTTTCAACTCCGTGGGCAGTCGTAGTAGTCTTATAGATTAAGCCCAGATGACTTGGTTTTGTTGGGTTTTGTTGGTTTTTGTTGGTCTGAGCCATAGCTAAATTATTCTACCCAATGTTTTTTGTATCAGAGAGCATCACTTGGAATATGTAGATGAGGTATAGGACCTTGACATTTTATAACCTTTTTAAAAAGAAACTTGTCTGTTTACTTACATCACGTGTAAAAAGGACAAAAGAAAATGTATGCCTTTTAGTAATCACTTTTTGGGGATTTGTTTGGGGTTTTTTTTGGGGGGGGGGAGTTTATGAAATGACAGTGGTTACACTCCAGCAGCAAAATAAAAAGCATTCACTGTTTTGTACATCCCTGTGTGTCTCTGATGGGAGAATTACCAGGATGGGGGAGGCAAAGGGAGAGCTTAGCTCCAGCCAAGGGCTGGTGGAAGGGTGCATGGGGTGGGTATCAGGGTCCTGCTGCCTCCCCTTGGCTGGAGATGTTAGCCCAGTCCTGTCCCATGCCATATTTGTCTCAGCCATTCCTCCTCTCATCCCATTCTCTTGTCCTGGGAGCTCCTGGAACAGGCAACAGAGGTGGCTGATAAAGAGTTGGACCTGCCACATCTGGAGTATGGTGTTCAGTTCTGCTCTTTCCCCTGTTTAAGAGGGATAGGGAACTTCTGGAGAGGGTACAGAGAAGGGCTATTAAAATGATTAGGGGACTTGAGCACCTCTCTTATGTGGAAAGGCTGAGAGAGCTGGGCCTGTTTAGCCTGGAGAAGAGAAGACTGAGGGGGGATCTTACCAATACTGCAATTAGATGATGGGTGCAGCCCAATTAAAATGGAGCCCAGGCAGAGAGAAGTGATTTGCCCAGTGCCAGGGCAGGTGCTAGGAGTGTGCCCAGGGCTCCAGGTGCTCACATAAAGCCCTTTTTGCCATAGACTGCTCTCTGTCCCATCTAGTGTAGTCACTGCATGTTCCATCTCCAGTCTTTCCTTAGCAAAACATTATGCAGGTGTTCAGCAGTGATTAACAGAGCAGGCAGTCCCCCAGCATTTCTTTCCAGTTCAAGTGAGGTCTTCTCCAGAGGAGAATCTGGCAGCAGGCAGGCCCCAGAGCTGGTCTGCAGCAGTGGACTTGCCTTGGCTGAGCAAGCTAATTGTGTTGCTCACTTCCCAAAGTGTGTCATGGCTTTTAAGTACCCACCACATCCTCTAATCATTGGCAGAAGCAGAAGCCACTCACCACCCTGATCCTGTGTTCAGTTCAGCATGTCTCAACTGATGCAGCTTGATAACAAGTGTTGTAAGGCTCAGAGATGTCTTTCATCCCACATGGAAAGAGCTGACCTCTGCAATACCTTAACCTGATCTCAGCAGAGGAGATTGGTACCTACAAGCCCCATCACAGCCATGTATTGCAGTGCCTTCAGCCCAATCAATAACAAAAAGAGGGAGATCCACCTAGCTGAAGATGGGTGTCCACAGCATAGTCTCATCCCTGGCTTCCTTTCCAGTCAGCAGAGATCAAGAACCAATACTGGAGATTCAGGAGAGACACTTCTTTCAGAGCTCTGCCATCACAGAAGGATCCCAGCTCACATCAAGTCACCCATGCTGGAGATGCTCAAAGCCTTAGGAGGTGATCCATGGCTCAGAGCTCACCCAGTCAAAGTTACTAACCCACCTCAGAAAGTCAGCTCTCTGCAGAGCAATGGAGCCAAATGCTGCAGGCTCTTCAGTAAAGTCCAGGCCACTCATGGCCTGTGTTCATGAAACTGGATAAAAAGCTATNTCCCACATGGAAAGAGCTGACCTCTGCAATACCTTAACCTGATCTCAGCAGAGGAGATTGGTACCTACAAGCCCCATCACAGCCATGTATTGCAGTGCCTTCAGCCCAATCAATAACAAAAAGAGGGAGATCCACCTAGCTGAAGATGGGTGTCCACAGCATAGTCTCATCCCTGGCTTCCTTTCCAGTCAGCAGAGATCAAGAACCAATACTGGAGATTCAGGAGAGACACTTCTTTCAGAGCTCTGCCATCACAGAAGGATCCCAGCTCACATCAAGTCACCCATGCTGGAGATGCTCAAAGCCTTAGGAGGTGATCCATGGCTCAGAGCTCACCCAGTCAAAGTTACTAACCCACCTCAGAAAGTCAGCTCTCTGCAGAGCAATGGAGCCAAATGCTGCAGGCTCTTCAGTAAAGTCCAGACCACTCATGAAACTGGATAAAAAGCTATTTTGTTTTGTTCCCTATTTACTACATGCTGAGCCATGAAGAAACGTTTCATGCTGACTGAAAGGGGTCTTCCAGCTTCCCTCTGTGCCCAGGGAGATACACACATCAGGGAAGGGTTGTGCAGCATTGGGAGGCTGCAAGGGTGAAGGTCTCACCCCTTCCCAGGATCTGAACCTTGTGGCTCAGAGCACGAGGCACAGGAGGGTGGGAGGTGCTGGTATCTGGAAACTCCTATCCTCACAGGTATGAAAATGTAGGGCAGAGCTTGGGTTGGGAGGAGAGTTAAAATGTTCACAATGAATGTAGGTGAAAAGACAAGAGGGGAATTAGGCACAGCTTGGCAAAGGTACAGGAACATGGAGTGCCAGGGGTGGGCTTTGCCCTGAGAGCTTTCCATGCCAACAGAGCAGGGAGGGCAAGCAGAAACCCTTTGCCTAGGCTTACATGACTACCCCCACGGTTCAAAAAGGGGATTCTGCAAATCATTGCTCCATGCCTTGCCCACAGCAAGGAGCTGTACTGCCCTGCCTGAGCTGCTCACCAGTCAGGACCTCAGGGCAGAATTTGTTCTAACAATCAGAGAGAACAAACAGTTGAGTGGCAGGAGGAGAAGAGGCTTGCACAGAGCCTGGAAAGGGCTGAGTCACTCGCTGTTGGCGTCAGCAGCTAAGGAGTAAGCACAGCTGCCAAACAGCCACCTGGAGCTTTGTCAGCTCATCCCTAAATGAAAAAGGGGAAAAAAAACCCACCCTCAAGTGTCAAGCTCTCCTGCATCCCACCAGAGAGCTACATGTGCTGCACGCAGCCCGGGAGCTCTCTGCGAAAGCAGCGGCTATGGAAAAATGCCCTTCCCTGGCTGCAGGTGCTGCTTTCTGTTGCAACATCTCCCTTGGGGCTCGCAGAGCAGAGGAGGAGGCTCCCACAGGAACTGGGCAGCCTCCAGGGACGTGTCACGGCCAAGCTGGGGCTCAGTCCAAGGACTGGGGGTGGGAGATGATTCGGGAGCTGACGGCTCGGCACGACGCAAGAGCTGCCTCTGCCTGGCAGTGAGAACACAGCTTGGCAGCACTGTGACTTCAGCCAGGCACTGACTCACCTAAGCCAGGGCATCTTGTCTGGATATCAGGTGGAGACAAGGAGAAGCAATGCATTTAAATGAGCTTTGATCGTTAAGGCAAACAACACCAGCTTGTTTTGCAGCACTCAGGCAGCCCTGGGTGACAGAGAAGGATGGCCAGACTGGTTTTGGGGTGCTGGGTTCAAGGCACTCATGCTCAGTGAATGGATGCTCAGCTCTCAAAACAAAGGTTGTCATGAAGGACTATCATCAAAACTCACCAGGTGCTGTCAAATAACAGGGCCAAGTATTTGGGGGCTCTTTCTGGGTTGCAAATATGCTAGGTTGAGGGAGACAACACACCTCAGTCGTGCAGAGATATGTAGGTCTGTACCCTACACACACCTGGAAAGTGAAGTTGTGTCCTTCTGGTTGAAGCTCCTCAACTTGTTATACCTGCAATCTCCATCCTGGGAATATTTCAGGATATGAGCAACAGGGGCTGACCACCTCCTGAGGTCCCTTCCAGCCTGAATTGTTCTACAGCAATCCCAGAGAAGAAAAGAAAATCTTAATGCTCATAGGGTGTAAAACTGAGTGACTGAAAGATACTCCCAAGAAGTAAGTATTCTCTCTCCTTGAGGCATGCACCTTCTCCTGACATGGCAACTGTCTCCTCCAGCTCCTTTGTCAGTGTTTAAGGTGTCCATAGCTGTAGAGGGAATCATGTCCAGACTGCATGCTCCCCACACAGATAATTCAGTATCCTCTGTAAGGTGTGGACACCAAAACTATGTATTGTACCCAATTTCAGATGCCACCTGAAGCAGTTAAATCACTTTCCTGCATGCACCCCTTCCTCAAGTCATCATCTGTTTTCTGTTGATGGTGTTTCTATCATGGGATAAACACAGAGCCCTGCAAAGGGATATCTCTAGCTTCATCAGCTGTCACTGTGGGATCTATCATGTCATGAAGAAGTTAAGCCACAGCCTATCACACTTTGATCCCTCAGCCCACCACTGTGGTCTTTGTCCATCTGGCTGGGCTAAAGTATGCATGAAAACAACTTTATACCAAGAGGGACTGACCAGTCCCTGGGGCTGTCTGTCCTTGTCCACCTCATTTTTCTCCCCTCCCAGCTTCTTCAGGAACAATTTTGCCTTGATTTCCAGCTCAAGTGGAGAAGGCTGCATGGCTTTGGGCCTAGGATTTTCCACTGAAGAAACAGATCCAATCACTAGCAGTTCCCCACTGATCACCACTGTTTGAGATCTGTCAGTTAGCCAACTGTTAGCTCATTTAACACATGCTCTGCTGATGTGTGGTGCTTTCTTCCCCCACTGGAATGTCACGTTGTACAGATCTCATCTTTTACAAGCATATTGCACATGCAGCTAAGTTTATGAACCAACCTTATGATCTAAGAGAATGAAACCAAGTTGGTCCAGCAAGACCCCAATTGTGTGAAACCACATTGACTGGCATTTAGTCTATCTCTGTTCTTTATGCTCTTGTGAATCTGATTCTAGATCAGACTGTTGTTATTAACAATCAGCTTGTTATTATTAGCCTGACATCCCTCCTAGACATGTCTGGCTAACAAAGGCAGTTGAGCTGCTCAGCAGACTCCTGAGGCTTAGCACCACGTTAGTATGGTTACCCTAGACCAGAAGAAGATATTGGCCCATGCATCAATGCCTTTGCATCTTCCAAGGAACTGAGCTCTAATCTTGCTTAGGCTGAGCCTGAAACAGCTTCTCTACATCCAGGAACCAATTTCCTTATTGTGTCCTGGAGTTTTTATGAGAACTCAGGGAGAAGATAGGTACAATGGCAGCATCTAAGCTCATGGGATCACTGCATCTCCCTGTGGCCTTGGGTCATGGCCAGGTAGAGAAGGTGATTGCATGGAGCCTGGCAGGATACCTTGAGTGGGAGCTTAAGTCACCTCTCCAAGCTGTTGGAGATGCACAGACATGGTAACCATGCAAACTCCTTTCTATGGGAGAGCAGTGTGTTGTGGTCTTTGACCCTCAGGCTGTGGGACAGCAGGAATCAGCCTGGGTGTGATGTACAGCTGTAGGAAGCTCTCTCTGCCCTGAGAAGTTTAGGAAGCAAGAGCACCATTTCTAAAACATCTAATACCTACCCAAAATTAAGGGGTGAAGCAGTTGCACCACACCATCAAACCCTACCTGACCATTTCCATACAGACCCTTCTGTAGCCTCATCTCAGCCTCTGCTTGGGGCTGTTTGGCAAGGGACTGTCAAATTGTTATTCCACATGTACAGGTTCCTCCACAAGATGTGCTTGAATTTCTGATCCACTCTCCCCTGGAAACCCCTAAAACTTCAGTGTGAACGAGAAGATGCATGAGGTTTTGGACCTGATACCAAGTGAGACCCTGGTGCCCAGTTCCACCACCTTCTTGCTTTGACTTCACAGCCACCCCAGCCTTCTCCTCTCATAGCCTGCACTCAGGCAAAATAGCTTGCATGCTATAATCCCCAGCAGCACAAAGAGCCAGCCCGCCCACCCATGCTCTCAGCCTGCCACCGGGGTAGAGAATCCCCATCCTTAAGGACACAGCCTTGAACAAAAGCCAGGGAAATCAAAACAACACAAAACAAGTTCCTCTGCAGCTTGACCTTTCATTGTATGCAAGGGGCTGCCAAAGCAAACCGCACCGCGGGTTCTTCCCTCTCCTTGCATCCGTCCGAGATTCCTCCCCAGCCTGCAGCAGCTCATGCAGTCACAGCCCTGGCTGTGTCATCAGGTCTCCCCAGGAGTGAGGAAGACAAAGGGGGGGGGGATCCTCAGGGTGGCTTCCTCTACCTCCCTCCAGGGAGGAGGTCATGGAGGAAAAAGCTGGGTGGACAGTGGCATCTGCAGTTCCTGGTACATGGGATAGCAAGCAAAGGTGGAAGAGTGTCTGCACCTTTTTGAGGTTGAACATGTTTGGTAGGACCATAGGGAACACATCAGGTTTAAATAATCTCTCCTCTAAGGCCCATGTGGGCTGTTTCAGGAAGGAAAAAAAAAAAGCAGAGAGGAAAAAAAAAAAAAGATCCCCTTGTGAATATCTGGTGCCAGCTGCCAGAAGAAAAGCTTGGCTCTGGGCTGTGCTTGCCCCAGCAGAGCCTGCCTTGCTTTTGCTGCCCTTCACATTTCCCCAGCACCCCCCTCCAGCTCAGCTTGAGAACTCGTGAGGACATGAGCTGAGCTGGAGCATCTGAGAGCCCTTCTGCTGGCCATGGCAAGCTGTGCCCTCCCTGCCTGCCAGCACACAGCCAGGGCTTGTCCACATTAGACAGAGCCGGCTGCCTCGAATTAGTAGAGGGTGATAAATCCAGGGGGGAGATGACAACCCAGCAGGAGGAATCTAAGCATCCTGCCTTTTCAATTCTCCTCCTCCCATCACACATAGCTGGGCTTGCCCAGTCCTATCATCTCCTATGGCAATAAGCCATCACCTCCCTGAATGGGGAAAGAACTTGATAGCTCTGTGATGGCAACCCCATCCAATGGATTAACTGAATGGGGCATCTGCTTTGTGCCCTCCCATTGGGAGAGATTGCCCTGGTCTCCTTAATCCTGCTGATGGTGGAAGGAGATGCCATAAAGTCTCCCCTGTTAAACCCTAGAGGGGTTCAGCCATATTGTCCCACACAGACATGCAGGGCCAACTGGTCTGGGACCCTACATCAAACACCACTTTGGTTTGGTAGACAGCTCAGATGAGGAGCCATCTGGTCTCATGCTTTACTTCATTGCCTGTGTCTTCTCCTCCAAAAAGGGGATGTTGCAATTGCAAACAGGATTTGCAGAAATCAGCATTCTGCTGTGGACAGCAAGAGAGGTGATTCCCAGCTTGTATCCCTCCATGAGCCTTGGTCTGGCCCAGCACAGGAGACTGGGAAGGGTTTAAAGGCTATTGTACCATGCATGAGGCTGCATGGAGACCCCAGCACAGAGAGCTTGTCAGTGCAAGCCCTGGCACTGACATAATGTGCAGGATGTGGATGGAAAGGCACAACTCAGCCCATTTTTTCACCCATGATTTCAGCAAAGTTCTGCCTTGGATCCTGCCAAGCAGAGGGAGAGCACCATGGTCTCCAAGGGCAGTGGCTCTTTTCCCCCTGCAAATCTAGAGGGAACATAATCTCCCTGAGGGGGCTTCTACTCTGCATGGTTTGGGTTGAAACTGCCCAGGATGGTTCACATAAATCTTGTTTCTTTAGGAAAACAAGGGAAAGAAGCTGGGGTGTGGTATAAAAGCTGCTAGCTGTGCCAACAGCATCCCTGCTGGGTCAGCAAAGCCTTCCCTGGTGTCTTGCAACCCTGCCCTGTGATTGGCACTTTTGGAAGCCCATAAGCCATCACTGGGACTGGCATGGTTTTGAGGAGTGCCAGCTCTTGGAGTGAGGGAGAGCATTGTCTGTTCTGCAGATACATGAGCTGCTCTGAGCCCAGCCCTGCTGCTGGCTGGGGTGGACAAGCTATGAATTCATCCTCCTCTGAGGAAAAAATGGACCCAAGACCATTTCTCAGCTCTGCTCCCTGTAGTGTGCACCTCACTGGGGAGTTTCTTCAAGTCTTGTACAGACAGGCTTTGGTTTGTGATGCATTTCCCATTGCAGCAGACTTCCTCTCAGGGGAAATAAAAAGTGAGAGAGGATATAGGAAGATGCAAGCCTCCAGTTTGGGGTTAGGCCAGGGTGGGATGCATGCTGGAGAGGAAAGTAGGAGCTGTGGGCTGTGGTCTCCTAGTGATGCCCTGCTGTGTGCAGGGACACCTCATTCAGAGCTGGAGGCTTGTGGAAGCATTTCAGACCCTGCCAGCAACCTAGGGAGGCAAACATCACTGTTAGTTGGAGTAGGAGGACAGGAGGTGAGGGTATGGATGTAGAGCTGGCAAAGTCTGGAGGCTTGGGGTGTAGCCTCAACTCAGCCAATGATCTGCTGGAAGATGGATTCTCCTCCTTTGGAGCAGCCTGACTCCTTTTGGGGGTCACAGTTTTCACTTGGCTGTGGTGGGATGGTGGCTGGCACAGTGGGAACAGCTGGGACACAAGGCTGGGATAGGAAAACTGCAGGTCCAGCTCTCCTCAGCCCAGCCCAGCCATGCACAGTGCATCAATGCCCTCTGCAGGAACCATGCAGCAGCATCACATCCAACACAGAAGGTACCACAGGGCTTCCCCACACAAGAATCAGGGCACAGTCCTAAGGCAAACTCCCCAAATTAAGTCAAGACAGGGAGGCAGAAGGGATGTCATTCATGACAAGGCAAACTCATTCCCCCTTCTCTCCTCCGTGCCAGAAAACAGTGGCTACTGGCTATAAAGAAGACATTTCTTACAATGAGGGGGCTGAAACACTGCTACAGGTTGCTCAGAGAGGTGGTAGATGCCCCATCCCTGGAAACATTCAAGGTCAAGTTAGACAGAGTTGTTATCAACATGATCTAGTGCAAGATGTCCCTGCCCATGGCAGAGGGATTGGACTAGAAGACCTTTAAAAGCACCTTCCAACCCAATCTATGCTATGATCTCAGAGTGAGACTCACAGAGCACCTCAGGAAATGAAAACCTTTTCATATTCAGCTGTTGTGGTTTAACCCTGGTTGTCAACTAAACCTCACATGGTCACTCACTTCCCTCAAGCAGAACAGGAGAAAGAATCACAAGGGTAAAAGTGAGAAAACTCACCAACTGAGATAGGTAAATCACAGAATCACAGTATGTTAGGGGTTGGAAGGGACCTAGAACATGGAACAGTTAGTTGGGAAGACAAGACACCAGCACTCTGAACATTCCCCTCCTTCCTTCTTGCTTTTTATTGCTGAGCATGATGTTATATATTATGGACAAGGTCTGGTGGGATCAGCTGTCCCAGCTGTGCCCCCTCCCAGCTTCTTGTGCATCCCCAGTCTACTTACTGCTGGGGTGAGGAACAGAAAAGGCCTTGACTCTCTGTAAGCACTGCTCAGCAATGATGGAAAACATCCCTGTGTGCACAAATGCAAAGCAGAACCTCACACCAGCTCCTAGGAAGAAAATTAACTGTATCCCTGTCAAAACCAGCACATCAGTGTGTGCATTTCTTTTTCCCTTGCTCTTGCACTCCCTCTGCTGATCCAAGTGAACTATTAGAACAGAGAAATGCTGGTGCCAGAGCTAAGCAAAATGCAGAGCGAAAATAGTTGTATAGCAAAAAAGGAACCAGCTCACTCTAGATGGAGATGCCCTGAAGCTCAGGGGACAGGAGGGGAAAAAAGAACATAGTGAGAAACAAAGCTGTGGCAAATAAAGCTGCAAAGCAGAGGCTGCCAGCAGTCACAGCCTGAGCATTAACTTCTTCAAAACACTCAGTTCCTCCCCATTGAAGCCCCTATCTCTGGACATGGTGGTAGCATCTTCAGCAGGCCAAGACCCCACTGAAGAAGTTGTCTAAGGTAGAGCTGAGCTGCTTCTTCTCTCCAGCAGTGGCCATAGCAGAGGTCATAAGATTCACAGGCTAATTCAGGCTAGGAGGTGATCTCAGAAGGTTTCTAGCCCACCCTCCTGCTCAGTGATAATCAGCCCAGGTCACTCAGGATTTTCTCCAATCTGGTCTTGAAAACCTCAAAGGATAAAGACCACACAGCCTGTCCCAGTGTTTGACATCTTCCCAACCCAGCTAGATTTACCTCAGCCTGTCTCTAGGACAGCCCCAAGGTCCTGAGATGGCACAGTCAAAGCTGTACCAAGCTGCAAACATTCCTACACTTTGTCACAGGAAAACTAAGTCCTTCTGGGTACAGAAGAGCAGCTCAGCTGAACCTTTGGAAAGAGGCAAATGCCCAGGTTTAGAAAGCAAAGCTGCCAAGCCCCTCTCCTTGGTGCACTCTCCCACCAAAGCAGTGGTCTCCAGAGTTGTCTCAGTTAAAGCCAAGAGACGTTTGGTCTCACCTGAGCAGGTCAGGACCATAAGACCAGTTTCTCACTGACAATAAGCAGAGAAAGGAGACAAGGACTTACATCAGTGCTAGCAGTTTTCCCCTTCAGTTTGCACCTTGAGGGACTTCAGCATCTGGTGACACTTTGCACAGCATCATCCTGCTGGGGGGAAGGGCAGGAGACAGCTCTCCACTCCATCACTCACCTCACACAACAAAGCTGCCCACTGCTCCATCTTCCTCTCCCAGCCTTATGATGACAGCTCAGGTCATGTTGGCTCACTGTAGCCCAAAAGACCTGGCAGGAGATGAGGTAGCAAGGAGACAAGTGGGATTCACCTTGCTCCAGCCTCTCCAAACCATGACCAAGGACACCTGAGTGTCTGTCACCTCCCCACCCCAATCTCTGTGGCTTCCCCTTAGACCTTTGGAGTGAACTTAGCTCTACCAAAATATTGGGTACCTACCACTCAAAAGACAAAACCTAAAATAAGAAGCCTATTTGTTCAACTTTGGAGGCAAGCTCTGTAGGCCAGAAGAAACATAACCCACAGGGGCCCAGTTAACCTTTCCCCAAACCACTTTGCCTTTCATAAGCCAAAAAGATAAGAACTAATGGGGCTGCTGGGAAGCAGAGGAGAAGCAGAGAATTACTCTGTGTGTTCTTTTGAAGGTCCCCAAAGGAAAAGGTCTCTGACAAGGAGTTTATTTTCATTAAAAATGACAGGCCCAGCTCAACCAGTCAAATAAACAAAGCAAGGCTGTAGAACAGCAAGTGCAAAAGGTCCTGGGTTATTTATAAAGGACTTTTAAGAATATTAGGCCTAACACTAAGATAAATCAAGCTTGCTAGGATACCAGAGGCATATCACATATGGCTGTAGCTGTTGTCAGATTTGTGCTGGAGTATATTTAGTGGCCTGTTTTCTTCTAAACTATCCTTGTTTTTTTCCTTAGTTGCTCCCTTTTGAAAATTAGTACCTTGAGACCAGAAACATGTTCCTGTCTTCAGTCACACATTGCCCAGCTCCAATCTTTTAGAAGCATTCAAGTTCTTGCTGTTGCTTTCAACAGCTATCTCTCTGGGCAACCAGTTCCAGTGTTTCACCACCCTCAGCAGGAAAAGATTCTTCCTTAGAGCTGGTCTAAATCTACCCTCTTTTAGTTCAAAACCATTACCTCTTGCCCCATCACTGTCATAGGTAAACAACACAGTATCTGATTTGGGGAATCCTTTGGATTTGCTTTGTGATGCTAAATGCCTCAACTGCCTTCAATTTCTTGAAATTATCTCCAGTTTAGTAACACTCAATAATTGCCTAGTGGGTTTGAACTAACTGACTACATCCAGTCCAGAAGATGCCAGCTGGTGACCTCCTTGTCTTTCTGCAAAGTCTGTGGGAATTTTCTGCAGGAACAATTGCTCAGCAGGAAATGCAAGTTTTGCAAAATCAAGCTTCACAGTGAGGGTAAAGCTGTGGTTTTGCCCAAGTAATTCCATTTTGTTTGTTTGTTTGTTTGTTTTCCTTCCCAGAAAACTCAAAGCAAACCTCTTCATTTGAATTAGTTTAGTGCCAGACATTGGCTTTTAACTTTGTGACATGACAAGCAGTGCCCCAGCAAACTCCTTGCTTCAGCTGAGCTGTGCTGGTGATGTTTGTGCCCATGGCTCCCTCTTCCCCTTAGCCAGGCAAGGAGCAGATGGAGGGAAAGAAAAATGAGCTTTTGGGTCTTGTGTAGAGACTTCTGTAGTCTTTTGCCTAAAGGAATAGGAAGCAAACCTCTTTTTTTCCATGGTGAAACTCAGCTCTCCATCTTATATGCAAAAATTAAAAGATCATCTGTCTTAAAGATGAAAGTTAGCCAAATTTAAGCAACTCTATGAAAAACAGGGGCCTGACCTTCACTGATAATTGCTTTTCTTTCTTTTCTCCATCCCTACACTCAGCAACTTTAATGCCCTGAATATTCCTGAAAGGAGAACCAGGCTGGAAATGCTGAGGATCATGGTGATGTCTCCTTAAGCCAATCAGCCCAACAGTGCTGGGCTGGGACTAGCCACACCAGCCCTGCTCTGGCCAGCTTTGAAATCTCAGCCAACTATTCCCATGCTGGAGCTGCTCACAGTTGATTAATTCCTGGAAACTTGCACCAGGTGGCAGTGCCAGCCCAGCTCCAGCTCCATCCCTCAAATAACTGAAAAGGCAAGTTCTGAAGCAACCTTGAATTGTTTAAGGAGGTGGTTGTGGTCATTCCTGGTGTCTGCTGGAGTTCCTGAGCTGTGAAGGTGTCCCACTGCAATGCCAATGCTCAGATGTCCCTCCTTAGGCACTCTCTGTTGTATCTTGCCAACATCCAGGAAGGAATAGAATCGTAGAATCCTAGAATGGTTTGGGTTGGAAGGGACCTCTGGAGCTCATCTAGTCCACCCCCCCTGCAGTGGCCAGGGACATCCCCAACTAGAGCAGCTTGCCCAGAGCCCTGGCAAGCCTCACCTGCAATGCCTCCAGGGATGGGAACTCAACCACCTCCCTGGGCAACCTGGGCCAGTGTTCCACCACCCTCATGGGGAGCAACTTTTTCCTAATATCAAGTCTAAATCGACTCATCTCCAATTTAAAACCATTGCCCCTTGTCCTTTCACTGCAGGCCTTTGCAAACAGGCCCTCTGCAGCCTTCTTGGAAGTTCCCTTTAGGTCCTGGAAGGTCACTAGTAGTTCCCCCTGAAGCCTTCTCTTCTCCAGGCTGAACAATGCCAGCTCCCTCAGCCTGTCCTCAGAGCAGAGGTGTTCCAGCCCCTGAGCATTCTCGTGGCCTCCTCTGCACCTGCTCCAGCAGCTCCATGGCCTTTCTGAATACATAGAGAGAATCACAAAATGGTTTTGGTTGGAAGAGAAACCTTTAAGATCAAGTGCAACTGTTAACCCAACACTCATAGGTCACAAGTAAGCCATGTCCCTAAGCACCACATCTTCATATCCTTTTAACACCTCCAGGGATGAGTGTCAGGAGGAGGGAGCCAAGCTCTTCTCACTGCCATCCTATGTGAGGACAAGAGGGAATGGGAGCAAGTTGGAGCACAGGAGGTTTAGGATTAACATGAGGAGAAACTTGTTTGCAGTTCAGGTGCCAGAGCACTGGCCCAGGCTGCCCAGGAGCCTGTGGAGTCTCCTTGTCTGGAGCCATTGCAGAGCTGCCTGGACATATTCCTGTGTGAGCTGGTCTAGGTGATCCTGCTCTGGCAGGAGGGTTGCACTAGATGATCTTTCTAGGGCCCTTCCAACCCCTAATCTATACTGTGATACAGTGATGATGACTCTACCACTTCCCTGGGCAGCCTGTTCCAGTGCTTAACAACCCTTTCTGTGAAGAAACCTAGACCACCCCTGGCACCACTTAAATTTGTTTCTTCTTGTCCTATCAGTTTCCTGTTGTCCTAGCTAGACAAATAGGAGAGAAAATAGCCATCACTATGTTCAGGAGGAGAAAGATATTATAGAGGTGAAAGTATAGCTGGGTTTAAGGGGTCACAACAGAGTGGGGAATGGAAAGTGCCAAAGGAAAGCCATCAAGAAACTGTCATGACCATTGTCCTAGTAGATATTCCCCACCTCAGTGGGTTAAAAGCAGCTTGTACAGTGCTCTGATACATGCACATGTCTCTGGTCACTGATCTCTGCCCCTGGATGCTGCATCATCAACCTTGCAGTGATGCTGAACAAGTTTTGGTACCTCTGAGTCTTTTGGTGCTCCTTTCCAACTGCTCCCAGGGTCCAGCTTTGGGAGACAGGCTACAGCCACCACAGTCTGCTTAGCCATGGCCATTTTCATCACCTGGTTTATGTTCCCAGTGCTCCCAGAACCTGTCAAGGAGCTGTCTGGTAAACAGCACTTGGATTTATAATGCTCATTCCTGGATGAGAAGTGTTGGCAGGTTGACAGACCAGATCCTGTACATACTAACTTACCTCTGGCCATGTGGAATCACAGATGTGCAGCCCAAAGGGCTTGTCCTGCTGTGGTGAGTGGGAAGCAGGGTTCACACCATGAGCCCCAGAACTCGTGGCCTGCCCATGTGTTGGCTTGGGTTGTGATGCAGCATGAGCAGGGCTGTCAGCTGTGTATGGAAACACCTCCTGCATGGACACAGGCAGTGTGATGAGCAGAGTTGGACACAAAACAGGCCTGTCAAGACATTAGATGAGATAACTAAACTCTCTGCACAAGCTTCTGACACATTGGCCTAAAAAATGAGGATACACTGACTGAACCATGTTGGTTGAAGTCTGCAACTTCTCAGACTGATCCTTCTCTGTCCAGAATTTTAGGTTTATTACTTCTATCCGAACAAGACTGGGAATGTGATTTTTACCTGGTTAGATAGGAGCCTGGCCTCCTTCCCACTCAGAGATGAAGGATGTCTCCAGGAGAAGGCTGAGTTGTGGAAAGCTCAGTGGACATGGCATTTGTCATTGCTTGCTGTGATAATAAGCACCTGCTCTATGCTGTAGTGGTTTGAAAGCTCTGATCACAGCCAGCTGAAATTTCCATCCCCCATTTTCCCCTGCAAGCACAGCCTAATCTTGGGGGAATTCTGCATCAGAACAAAAATATCTCCTAACATTAACAGGTGCAAAGGTTTAGACCTGACTGTCAAACAAATCCTACTCACTCACTGTTTAGTAGTTGGCAATCCAAGCTATATAAATCTGTTACAGAGTACTCTGGGAATTCATCCACCTTTCTCTTCTGGAAATCCTCAAGGAATTTAGGCATGACATGCTTAATGACCTTGCTGATCTCTGCAGCCAGTCAGGCAGATGTGTTTGCAGGTGGTGGACCAGAGAAAGAGCTCAGGGAAGGACCATGGAGTGTAGGATGCAGCCACCTCCAAGTCAGTGGCATTCCCAGCACCAGTCAGTGGGTTCAGGGAATGGATTGTGGTGAACTCCATGCTTCTAACTAGTTAGTGTCACTGTATTTATGTATAGGAGCAGAGTGGGAGCTGGGACTTTGTCTTGCTTTGTGACAGCCTCTCAGCAGCTGTAGGGATCCCTGCTTTTGAATGGGGAGCTGAGAAGTGTTTTTTTAACTCTAGCAGAGCTGAAGAAAACAGAAATTTTGTATCAACCTGCACCTCAGAAGTTTTTCACCATCCTCATATCATCATTGGCGATTCAGAAATTANATGGTTTGGAGCAGGCACGCAGGATCACTCTGGAGGAGAAAAGACAGCGTAGAAAGAATTGTGTCTTGCAGGTTCTACCTCCTGAGGAGTCCTTGTGCTGTGCCTTTTCAACCACTCTTGTCTGTCCCAAATTGGCCTTTGCAGCCAGCAGCACTTGGAAAAAGTGGTTGGGAAGAGCGTGGATGGAGCCCTCCCTGGAGCTTCATTTGCAAAGCCTGGCCATGATGATGATGATGATGATGAGCAAGCCATCTGCAATTTCCCATGGATCAGCTAACAGGGTTAAACTGGGTTTGGGTCACAGCCTCTGTAGAGAGTTTCTATGCAATTTCTATGATCAGCAGCTTTGGATGTTTCTTCCCTCCTCTTTCAGGATGCAAACCACAGGCTTGGCTTGTGATTTCTGCCTAGTTTTGTGGTAAGCATCTTTCTTGCCTGCCAGTTTTTATTCTTACCCGAAACTGCTGCAGCACCTGCACATCAGCAGCAACCTGGTAGATGTGCCCTTTCCATTAACCCAGTCCCAACATCTGCAATTGGCAAAAATACTGAGTTTGATTAAAGATCTCATTAGACTTTGTTTGGAACTTTTCACTCTACATTAACAACTTCTGCTTGCTTCTGTGGTTAAATCATAGCAACATCCAAGTCAGTCTCTAGTTGCTTACTTGTATCTATCTTGTTTTCATCCCCACCTGCCCTCTTCTGGATTTAAATCAGTATTTGTAAAGCAGCAAGTTCTGTCTGACTCCTCACTAAGTTGAGCAGATTTGCCCTCAATGCCTGTGTATGACAGAGATAAGAAGGTGCAAGAGTGAAAGAAGCAGCAAGGGGCAATAAATTACACCTAAGCTGTTGGAAGCTTGATGGAAGATGATAAAGATGGAGGGGAAAAAGTAAACAATGGAATTTAAGAAATGGGAAGAAAAGCAGAAGAAATGCATAAGGGATAAATGCCTAGAAACATTCAACATGAAGCTACAGGCCAGCATTGATTTTCTTTTAAAAATTTTTATTCCTATTCCTGGTGTAGAGAAGAAAAATATTTTTGTACTTCCTCTTTTTTTCTTTCTTTCTTTCTTTTTCTTTATTATGGTGCCAGTTTATCTGGGAGAAATGTGTAACACTGCTTCTCAGTACCATTTCTCTGGCTTTTGCCTGGGAAAATATGCTTGCAAGTGGCCTGAAATACCACTTCAAAAATACAATGGTTAAAAATAGAACAACAACAACAAAAACCCACAAAGGTGCAAAACCTCACTTCTGTGATTTGCACACAATCTACACACAAACCTCAACCTTTGGAAGAGAAGAATTGGTTTGCCTTATTGGGAGTTTAGATTGAATTCAGATTCTGCAATCCATTAGCTGTTGAAGTTTCTGTTCCTCAAGTGATATGTATGAATAACTCACTCAATGGCAGGCCTGTCCTAAACACAGCTGGTTTAGCTTTCTTCTAAGGGGG